>CAJHZI010000524.1:500000-746193 GCA_905160935.1 Enchytraeus crypticus
CGACACGTGATCAGGAACGGTCTCTCCTCCCCTACCCACTCCGCCCACGCTAACTTCTTCCGGTCGAGCATCATGACGATCAATCCGGAGAAAAGAGCCAAGAAAATCCGCTTCCTGCGCAACGGTGATCGGTTCTACGGCGGAATAATTTATGCCGTGGGGCAGGAGAAGTTCAGAACGTTGGAGGCACTGATGAGCGAGTTGACGGAGAGCCCGTTGTGTGATAGGACAGTTCTTCCTAAAGGAGTCCGGTATATCTTTAGTATGGAGGGAGCCGCCAAGATTTCCTCGCTGGAACAGCTGGAGGATGGAGAGACGTATGTCTGCTCCAGTACAGCCACTTATCAAAAGGTTTTGCATCAACTGTTATCTTGACTTTTCCTACAAACTGCTGAGTGTGTAGAACATTATGTGCTGCAGAATATTAGCGAGCTAGTGATGTAACGTAGAACATCACATGTTGACTCAATATTGCTCGATGTTGTCATTGATGACTGTAACATTCTTATTGTTGTAATTACTATTGTTATAAAAATCACCTTACTAAAATCTTAAAGTTTTAACTCCTTAGGTACTATTCAGCAGTTTATATTTAATAAGATGAAGTTTTTTCTTATTGAGGAACAAAACAAAATATTATTGGTGATAAACATCTTAGGAACTGCAGAATTTGATTCTTTTTATAGTTTAAAAATGTTTGCGTAAAATTTTCATCGTAATATTCTCTCTAGTTTTCTGTCAAGTTGCAGGTCCCAGGTACATATTTCTGTTCACAGCCTGCTGGTACGCTTCACAAAAAGCACTCCATCGATCAACAAGTTAATCCATTCACAAAAGGCTTTGCCTTATCCACACTTGATTTGTAGCCTATAACTTGGCAATAATGGCTTCTGAGGTGATTTTCCGCTGCTTTCTTCAGATCATGCTTATTCCATTCGTACTACACATGCAGTTTACAGTTGGTCTATTCTTCAGTGGCCCGGACACAACTTCTTCCTTGTAGAGTAAATGTTTCTTGGAAGTTAGTAAAAGCTAAATAAAGCTAAGGTTAACGTCAGTTTCCTCACTCGAAAGCGATGTCAGTGACGGGGGAGCCCAGGATTTGAACCCCCATCAACTGCTGGGACTCAATTTTACGGCCCATTCTCTATCATATATTACCTTATATAATAATAAAAACAACAATTAGAGAGATACTGTCATCCATGACAACATCGAGCACTATTTGAGACCAAGACAAGCCGGTGAGCAAACGATCGATCGGTCCAATAAGTAACGGTGAAAATCGAAAATTCAGAAAACCAGTCCAATGATAAAATGAATTATCTAATTATATTATTAATGAATTATATTATTATTATATTATATTATTATTATATTATATTATATTATTATTATATTATATTATATTATTATTATATTATATTATTATTATATTATATTATTATTATATTATATTATGAATTATATTATATTATATTATATTATTAATTAATTATATAATGAATTACCTAATTATATTATTATTTAAGAAATAGACAGAAAAGATGGGTAGGACACATTCTAAGGGGAGAAGGTCTATTAATAGAGGTCTTACAAGGTAGAATGAAAGGAAAAAAGAGGCAGGGGCAGGCCGAGATTAGGTACGTTAGATAATTTAAAGACCCACTGCTATGTGGAAATGAAAAGGAAAGCGGAAGATAAAGAAGAGTGGAGGCATTATATACCATGGACCTGCCAGTAGGCAGTGCACTAAGAGAGAGAGAGAAAGAGATAGAGAGATTACTATTATTACTACTTATATTACTTGTTCTTATGTTACTTTTAGGTTGACTACTCGCTCAGTTCCACCCCGGGATGGAACGTGAACACCCAGGCGGGGTTGATTGGGGACCGGGCGGCCTGGAAGGGCAGCGGGGGGCCCAAGCAGGGACGAGAGTCCCCCAGAGAGCAGATGGACGAGGAGGCCAGGAAAGAATTTGTCAAGCCTCGCCTGATAACTGTCATACGCAACGGTAGTCGTCCTCGCAAAGCCTCGAGGATTCTGCTGAACAAGAAGACGGCTCATTCGCTAGAGCAGGTCATGAGTGAAATCACCAGCACCATCAAGTTAGACAGTGGCGCCGTCAAGAGAATCTACACTATTTCTGGAAAACAGGTGCTGGTGTTAATTTTCGTCTCTAATGTTACAGCTCTTTTTTGTTCGTAGAGTTGCACACATGACGTACCGCATGTGCTACATCGTTTCCTTTCTTGGTTGCTGTTTTTTTAGTTTTCGATATTTCCTCCATTCCTCGCCTTGGTTATTAGTAATCTTGCCTTTTCTCTATTTTAGTCAATTACATTGTCGATCTCTCCGTCTATAACAAATTAAATTCTGAAATCATGACAAGAATGTTTAATATGAATCTTATGCTTCAGAAGCTTGACATTAAACACCCAACAACCTTAACACTATCACAAAATCTATTACTTTAACTTTGTGTCATGCTCGGATTTAATATTGTAAGCTAAAATATTGCTTCTGTGCAAATGAATAACACAATATTATATAAATGCCGAATGGTCTAGACCTACTGTATATGGCATTCTTCGCTTAAAATCAATGTCGTTTCACGCATAGTCCGTCCTTTAGCATATATGCCGAGAATCTTGGTCGATGAATTAAAAGAATACTGTGATCTAAACTGCAGTATATGATGATGATCGAAATGATGAAATTCTTTTGGTACAGGTGCTTACACTGCAGGACTTTTTCGCTGAGGACGATGTTTTCTTTGCATACGGGTCAGAGCGTTCTACCATGGATGATTTCGACTTGAGCCGAGATGGTATGACAGTCTGATTATTATGTAAGCTTTTTCATCAAAGTCATGGCAGTAAGAAACACATACAATAGAAATAAAACACAACATAAATCAACACAAAGAAAATAAAGAAAGTAAACGTGTATAACTAGAATACCAATCCCTGTTCAGATATCATTACTGATAGTTATGGCAGTAACTCTCTAAAATAATACCAAAACTTGCCTGATACAGGCCAATCAGTCTAGACTCTCAGTTGAATATTTTCATTTAATGGATGCATAATCCAAATAGTCAGGATAGTTTGGTTATTTAGCTGATATGCCATTTACCATAGTGTTTTAATAATCTCTAATATTAATTTCGCATTTTTTAATCATCGTTTTCTATTAATCATCTCTCTGTGTTATGCTCGGGTATTTTTTAATAATAGACCAACCGGTGACTGCATGTGTCGTAGAAAGCGACTAAAGCAGCAAGATCCAAACCAATTTCAGAAAGGGTATTCGGTTGGTGGCTGCCTACTCTGGCGCCTAGGCTCCAGAAATTGCTACAAATATTTAAACGAATGGAAAAGTTTCAAATATTGAAGAAGGTTTATTCCTATCCCGACATTAGTCAAACTGAGATTCAAGGGAAGATGACGACGATGTTTGTTATTAATCAAATTAGCGAAATATTAACTATTTGTGTTGTACATGATGATATGTGTACACTGTGCATTAGAAACCAAGACTACTGTATTCAATATACTGTACATGTGTTATTCACTGACATGGTGAAAGTGATGGAGTACGTCTCTTCACCTTCCCACTTAAAGTATGGTGTGCCTCAAGGCTCCGTTCTTGGTCCTATCCTCTTCAACTTATATACAACACCCTTAAGCTCACTTGATCTCTTCTCATTCTATTAATCATGAACTATATGCTGATGACACTCAAATGTGCACTTGCTTCACCCCTAACTCTTACTCTGATGCTGAAACCCTCCTGCAACAAAGTTTTCAGTCTATATCCTCTTGGATGTCTGCTAATTTTTTGACAGTTAATCCATCTAAGACTGAATTCTTGTAGGTTGGGACACCTCAACAGCTTCTGGAGCTGAATGGGAAAACTCTTACTTTATCTTCGGATACTACAATAACACCTGTTTCTTCTGTGAGAAATCTCGGTGTTATCCTTGATAAACACCTAACCTTCAAAGAACACATAACTAAAACGTCACAAGCATGTTTCTTTCATATCCGAGATCTTCGTCGAATACGTCCATATTTGTCACGTGAGACAGCTGCTACAATTGGTGCTGCTATTATGCAATCGAAATTGGACTACTGCAATTCCCTGTTTTTAAATCTCCCTGGCTGTGAGATTGATCGATTGCAGTTTGTTCAGAATTCTCTTGCGCGAGCAATTTTTTGTAGTTCCAAGTACTCACATGTTACGCCATTTCAAAGTCTTTGCACTGGCTAAAGATTAAAGAGCGAATCATTTACAAAACGGCTTCGTTAACCTATAAGTCCATCACCATCCCTGAACAACCTTGTTTGTCTCACTTGATTAAAGTGATGCAACCTGCTGTTACTCGGTCTTCTAAATTAATTACTCTTGTGAGACCTAGCTTACCATCGCGCTCTAAGCTATCTAATCGTTCTTTCCAGCATGAAGCACCGCAAATCTGGAATTCTCTTCCATCTAATCTTCGGAAATCTTCATTTGAAGCACATCGGCCTTTGCTTTCCTATGATCAGTTCCATAGGCAGTTGAAGACCTATCTTTTCCATCTCTCATTTCCATCCGGTTTCCATGAGCAGCGACCTGCGCCTAAACCTCCTTTTCTTTAATACCCTGTACTTTGGACTGATTATCTGGATTTTGGAATTTGCACCGTTTTGGACCATCTATTTGCTCGCCGACTTGATTTTGTCTCAATAGTGCTCGATGTTGTCATTGATGACAGTAGCACTCTAATTGTTGTTGTTATTATTATTATTATTATGCTATCAAGCAGGAGGCTGCAGTTACACTTGACTTTATTAATTTAGATCTGATTATTGCCAATAATAAGGTATGGATAAGGCATAGACTTTGTGAAGGGATTAACTTGTTAATCTAAGGAGTGCTCTTAAGGAGCGCGAAAACAGACTTTGAGTATGAATAGGTCCTTTGAACCTGCCACTTAGCAGTGCACTGAAGAAGAAGATTGTCAATAATTTTTTATTAGTGTTGCTGTAAATTGTCAATAAAATGTATCTCTCTCTATTTTAGAAGACGGTTCTACTTCGGAATAGTGGATGAGGGATTTAACTCTTACTCTAGATCTTCATTGGCAGCTTTTAGCATCTAGTGATGAATTAAAACAATGTTTCATCACACTGAGGTGCATTTGTTTAGCCTGACCTGGGATTTCAACCCAGACGTCACGATTCTGAGGCTCACCTTCTACCAACTTCCCTAATTCATTTATTAAATTTCTCGATTCGATTCATCTGTGATGAATATTGTTGGACTGAAATACAATTTAAATGCAATATTTTAATTATTTTTTAAAATGTATAATTTATTCTGCAGAGATTCAGTTTATCAACGCTTATAATCGATCAGTTAGACAGCAACAGTCCATTTCTCTCAAGTCCCCAGTCTCAGCCAGACGTGGTCTCAACTCTTCCATTAGATCAGGTGGGGTAACGTGGTTGTACTTCAATTAATTTATCGGTTACTTAATTAATCTATCAATCAGGTAATCGGTCAGACCACAAGCAAACAATTGGTCAATCAATCTCTCAATCAGTGAATCAGACTCAATCAGTCAATCAATCATTCAGTTAAGCGCTCCATCAATCAATATCAGCTATTCAACCGAACATTCTATCTTTCAAAAAGAAAACTTTAAACTGAATTATGTAAAAAGAAACACGATGCAGTATTTCTTCCGTTACCTAAAATAGAATCTGGTTCCTGAGCTAGAGATCATTGTAACACGTGCTTGACGGAGTCTTTTATCCAATGGAGAGACCGCAAAGTGAAATTTAGGCATTAACGTCAGATCTATAAAGTCGTCTGTATGCGCTTTGTGTATATTTTTTGATTCAGTTACAAATAAATGATCATGGTTCTCTCGTCTTGAAGTTATATCTACCTCTTAACTCGTATAATAACAGTTTTGAATAGTTACTCTCATTTTGTTGTTCGATTTGGAAAAATTTCTTTACTTGTAGAATCAGCTGACGGATAGATCGATTGCTCCTTTGGCTTTCATGGCTGTTATGACTTCTTTCCTTAATAACAGGAGTGCTAATGTTACAATGGAGTGACAATATTGTGCACTATGAAACCAATTTCATACCGAGATGTCACGATTTTGAACAATACGGTCAAAAATTTCATTAAGCCTTAATGTACTAGCTATTAATTAACCATATATATCTTCCTTAATATTAAATAAGTATGATTCATTGATTGATAATAATTATTGAATTATTCAACAGAGTCCGAACGACGAATACTGAACGACTTCAATTCTGAAATTCAAAATAAGAAGAACCATTCCAGATTTTCACCTCAGACGACAAGAAGAGCTCTCTGGAGTCCCAGCAAATCTAGAGTGAGTTAAACAATAAAACTTGACTCTCACTTTCTCTGATAATCTGCTGAATGTGATGAACTTCTGAAAAATATAAAACTCCGCTTCCATGTTGCGATACCAGTGGCGTAGCAAGGGGGAAAGAATATGTGTCCCCCAAGATTGCATGTTTAATTTTGATTAAGCCCAAAATATAAGTGCACAGATTGTTTAAAGTGTGTGCCTCCCCCAAAGTGTCTTCTGCAAGATTCTCTCCTCCACAAAGATTAAACTAACAGGGCAATTACAAAATACAGCAATGTATACGTATACAGGGAAAATGTGTATCACGTGCGATTGTCATGTGCGCAACTAAAAGGTAACATAAAATAAACAAGTAAATGCTAACCAGTTTTACGCGTTACCCGATCAAACGGCTCCTTCTCCTGTAGAGCTGATGCACATGTAGCACGTTTTAAGATTTACTGATGTTCAGAAACGACTGGCTGTTGATTTGTTGGTTATGTTGGTTATGAATTATGAATGTTCTAATATGAATTTTAACGGCGTTTGAGTCAATACTTACATGTATACTTTCAGAAGTGTAAGTAGCAAAAATTGCTTAATGATGAATCACATCGTTAGGCCTACAACTTTACGAGTGTATAGCTAAATTTATGTTAGTAATGCAAGGTAGCACGACATTTTCTCATTTCGAAATACATGTGTTGTACATTCCTGAGGATTGAGAGTTTGCTTGGATTGTAGGCCTTTCTCATAGACATCTCTGTCGTCTGTTGATTTTATTATTATTTTAATTGGATGGCGAAATTATCATCGGATTAACGACAATTGTCTACGCTTTACTGTTATGTGTAATTAGAGTGAAGATATAATTAGAATATGGATCTACTAACGTTTTTGGTTGTATCCTGTAACTTCCTGTAACGTAGGAAGAATTAGTCCTTTTTATTCACGCCATTCTTGTTCTATAACGTTTTGAGTTGAGTTCTAAGTGCCATTGATTAATTAAATAATTTGTTTATAAAACAGAAAGCATCGATATTACATTTACAGTGATCTTTAATTGGGTTACTTTAATAAATTGTCGATAATATCAAGAATTTACATTATACGTAACGAATTATAAAAATATAATTTTATGTTTTAGATTCTCGCAGCATCTGTTGGAGATAACATACTGTCACAACCTGAGAATGGTACTAATCCGGGTAATTAACATTAACTTAATGCTTTAATAATCGTCTATGACGACTATTATAAAGAGTCCACGAAAAACTTCCGATAGAGATTCCAATGCGAATCTAAAAGTATTGTATAATAAAAATTTTTGATAATGTAAGAGAGATTTTAAGAGAGATTGTAAGAGATTATAAGAGTTTGTAAGAGATTGTAAGAGATTGTAAGAGATTGTAAGAGATTGAATAGAATGTAAGAGATTAAATAGATTGTAGGAGACTGTATGATATTGTACAAGAGATTATAAGAGATTTTAAGAGATTGAAGAGATTACAAGATATTGTAAAAGCTTGTAGGACTGATTTTAAACAGTACCGTCATTACCGACACCGATTCGTTGTGCAAAAGTCATTAATTAAAGGTATTGCCTTAGCGAAACCCTTATTTTACCGAAATTTTTAGTTAAAACAGGAATTACATTTTCGTATTTTAGTATTTATTTTCAGCGTGTTGTGCCCGAGTTGTTTGAAGAATTGACCAACCGGTGACTGCTCGTGTCGTAGAAGGCGACTAAAGCGCTAAGATCCATATCAACGCCAGAAAAGGCATTTGGTTGGTGAGCGCCTAGGCTCCAGAAATTGCTACAAACATTTAAACCAATAGAAAAGCCTCAAATAGGGTTTTGACCTATGATACGATGTAGGACAGGGAGGATTTGAGACAGCCTATTTGTACCCGACCCTAGTTAAACTGGGATTCAAGGGAAGATGATGATGATGATGGAGTATTTATTTTCAGCGTCATAGAAGGTATTGTGGGCGCAATGGTAGAACGTTCGCCTCTCGAGCGAGAGTTGGCAAGTTCGGGACTGCATTGATACATGGACTGTTCTCTTCCGGAGAGGCTAAAGAATAAATAATACAAGTAATCAAAATCAAGTTGTGTACACAAGGTTATGACAGGTTGAAGGATAGCCACCTTTAACGTTCCATTCATATCTAGACCACTCGCTGTTGACCCTTACAGTGGGACACAACGGACGTTAAAGTGTGTGCAACATTATATTATTATAATAATCTTATATATTATTATTATACTAATATTAGTATATTATATTATTCGGCGTTGTGGATAACATTATATCGTAAATCATGGAGAAGCGGAATTAAACCAAGGACAACAAAATTACTATTTTGATCTTTCATACTATAGTTTACTTAGTCTCTAATGTTGCACTTGCATGCAGGTGATGACATCAGCGTTCCAAAGTATCTGAAAGACAAGTACGAGATTGGAGAAACCATTGGTCTGGGTAACTACGCCACAGTGAAGAAGTGCACGGAAAGGTTGTTCTTAGCTCTAAATTCTAAAATGTTTACTTTATCTTTAAAACGTTAAAGGATTAGGACTACTGTGATAGGATTAGTTCATATTATTGTATCAATGAGAGCTAATACTTATTGTCATAATTTGTTGCATTGGTTTGCTATTTGATATTTAACTGATATTTAAAAATTATTTCAAATTGGTTTAATAGAAAATATATCCTATAATCTTTTGTCTAGTGTGGTAGTTTGTAGGTGACTGCAAACTTTTCTCATTTAACAGTTTATTCAGTCGTAGAACGGCATTAGAGAGAGAGAGAGAGAGAGAGAGAGCTGTACTAGCGTTATGATGTTGCTATAAAATTTAAATATACATGTATACTGAGCATATGAATTTGACTTGATAATAAACATATGACAGTGCTGTAATTAGCGTAACTATAGATGAATTTTAAATATTATGTAATGGCGCTGAGCATTACTTCAGACAGACAGACAGACAGAACTGGCTCATTATATGATATTTGTAATATTGTCAGTTACCCCATTATCTTTTCTGTAGATATAAAGATTTTACTGATTAATCGACTCTTACATGTAGAAATTGAAACCGACAAAATTTTAGTATTGAAAGATCGACCAGAATTCCATCTATATCTATAATCTATGCGTTAATCATATAAATATCATTTACATCTCTATTTCTCCATCTCCCTCTACTCTCTTGTGATCTGCCAAATGGTAGGTCCAAGGTGCATATTCATTTGAATGTCTTAGTAGCGTAGTGGTAACGTCATGAAGTTTTAAATGACAGATCCTGAGGTGAATTGAACCCTCGTGGGTTCGAATCCCAGCCGCACTGATCTGAGAGTAAAATCTCGGACATTCACTGGACTGGTTAAACGGAAAATGGTCTAAATTGCATAACGGTTTAAACATGTGGTATTAAAAAGTGATAGATATCAACATACATGTAGTTGATCATTTCACTATAATACGTGTTTAATTTTTTTCATACTCAGAGCCTGCGTTTAAAGTTACACGATGAAGCGTTGAAGTCTACTTTCAAGCTTGTGAAGTGATCAATAAGTTAATCGGTTCACAAAAGTCAATGCTTATTATGCATATACCTTAATTATCGTATAGCTTGGGAAAAGATGGCTTCTTTGGTTGTTTCCCGTTGCATTCCTCAGTTCAGGCTTATAGTCGCCTCTTACAAAACGTGCAGTTAACGGCTGGTCTATTCTTCAGTGTCACGGACAAAAAGCGTGAAAATAGTGACATAAGAAGCATTTATTTCAGCTGAGACTAGGTATTTTCATTTTATTGATTCCGTTGTGTCTCATAGTATTAATATTTCTGCGATATGATACAAATATTTGAGACGAAACTTATATTTTAGCAGACATGCAATATTCAGCTGGTATCTATTAATTGCGTTATATTTTGGTAAAGCTAAGGTTAACGTCAGTTTCCTCACTCGAAAGCGACGTCAGTGACGGGCGAGTCAAGGATTTGAACCCCGCACATCCTGATCCGTGAGTATCTTACCGACATTTTTAATAGACACTGATATTATTCTAATTTCATTGTCTATTATATTATAAATTATATAATACAGTATAGTATTATAATATATTTTGAGTAGATCGTCAGGCAGTCGCTACGCATTGAAGATGGTAAACAAGGCTCTGTGTAAAGGTAAAGTGGACAGCATAGTCAACGAGGTGGCAATACTGCGCCGTGTTAAACAGACAAACATCATACAACTGGTGGAGGAGTTTGAAACAAGCAAAGCCATGTTCCTAGTCGTCGAACTAGTGACGGTTAGTGAGGGTTTTCTCAAGGTCTCTCTCTCGCCCTCTCTCTCTCTCTCTTTGTCTCTCTATAATTTATCTCTTTCTCTCTGTCTCTGTCCGTCTCTCTCTCTCTCTCTCTCTCTCTGTCGCTGTCTCTCTATCCCTCGCACTCTATGTCTCGCGCTCTTTCTGTCTCTCTCTCTCTCTCACTCTGTCGTTCTCTCTCTCTCTCTCTCTCTCGCTCTATTAGTTTACTGGTAAGTGGTAGGTCCATAGCATATAACTCCTCCACAAATTTCTATCATCTATCTTTCTTTGCCATTTCGCATAAAATGTGCCATTAAATCATCAAACATTTTCCAAGCATCGGTCTCCCAAAGAGTGACACGTCGTATAACTGCTGTTATACGACGATGCCCGTATCTATGTAACAGCAGTTACATACATGTAGATACATTTATCTCTCTGCGGTAAATAAACCATAGATACATATTCTACCTTAAAGTATAATTAAGCACTAATAAGCGAGCATTTATTTAGTTACAGTTTATCTCATCCCAATTTTATCTAACCGTAATTTTGTCAATAGCTTGTGAGAGTGTAGCATTAATAATCCACAAATTAATACAATTATCCAATGCTTGAATTAAATCAACTAAAATAAATAACCCCATTGCTATTTTATTGTGTTTATTGTATTGCATCACTTTAGGGTGGTGACCTATTTGATGCCATCACTGCGAGCACCTCGTATACTGAGAGAGACGCGAGTAAGATGCTGAGAGACATCGCCTCTGCTATAGCTTATCTGCATTCCATAGACATCGTGCATCGTGACATCAAACCTGAAAACATTCTCGTAACCGCTCTTCTTACTTCACATGTGTATTGAAATGTGTCATCGTTGTTCAACAATGCTTGACAAATATTAATGTTCAAATCAACTAGTAATAATAGGCTTTGCTCATTACCTTTAAGGCCCTCTTGAGAATTGGAGCCATGATCTAAGGCAGACTCCAAGATTAACTTAAGTCGAATGCATAATCTTGGATTTGTATGCACCTAAAAAATAGGTCATAATATTTTCTTTAATCAGTTACTTTTTTCCATAATATTTTTATATAGAATTATTACAATATACTTAGGTCTATATAGCTAATTGTTTTTTGGTTAAATATTCCAAATTAAGTATGTTGTGCATTTGAAGGTACACCACTTGGAGACCAATCAGAGTAGAGTATTAAAGTTGGGTGACTTTGGCTTGGCCGTTAAAGTCACAGGACCTTTGTACACGGTCTGTGGCACACCGACCTACGTAGCTCCAGAAGTTCTCTCTGAGACAGGGTTTGGAGATAATTAATTATAAATATTTAATTATAATTAATTACTTTCCATATTTATTCAAACACTAAATCAGTTACGAAACACAAATTATTAAAGACAAATTGATTAATTTTAAAATCAGTATCATAAATTGAGATCATATTTGATCTCCAATATTTGCCTTTTTATGATTAAAATGTACAATTTATTCAAAAATGGAGATCATATAAACACCTTTTTCTGAATTCATAAAAACTTACAAGATATACATTTTACTTATACACCGGTTCTAGTGTGTTTAACTTGACGTTAAACACACTAGAACCTACCTACACCGGATTAAGAACACAAGAACATTAAGAGATTTTAGAGAAAGATGAACTTTATATAATAAGAATTTTAATAGAAAATGTAAAAATAAAAGTTATAAATGACAATTTTGAAGGAAAAAAATTTAATACCAACACAGGAGTTCTTCAGGAAGACTGCTTAAGTCCTATTTTACTTACTTTATATCTAGCCACAGCTTTAAATGCAAAAGAATATAACAATATATCAATAGAAATATAAGATCATACTTATTGGAATAAAAAGAAAAATGAGAAAATAAATACAGAAACAATAGATCAGCAGTTTGCCGATGATATAGGATGGATTATCTTTGCAAATAACAAATCTGGTGAGCTAATTGAATATGTAGAAAATAGATTAAAAAGAAGAGATATACAGATAAATAAAGATAAAACATAGAAAATAATTATACCAAACACAATAGATGATAGGCAATGGCAAAATACTAAATACTTTGGTAGTATGCTAGAATCAGAAAAAGATTTCAATCAAAGGAAAAAATTAACAATGATGGCATTTAATAAATATATATCTAAACTAAGATATAAAACATTAAGTTCGAAAAAATGAATGAAAATATTATATATATATATATATATATATATATATATATATATATATATATATATATATGAAACCTATCTATATATATAATAGTGAACTATGGATAATAACTAAAAGCATGGAAAATAATATAGATATATTTCAAAGAAAACTATTGAGAATCATATTAAATATAAAATACCCACACATAATTAGCAATACGGACCTATATACCTAGAAAAACCATGGAGTGAATTAATAAAATTCAAAAGATTCAGTTAGACATATGCTAAGATTGGATGAAAATATTCCAGTAAGAAAAGCTCTAAATTATAGAATAACAAATAATAAAATGAAACTAGGTATGGGAA
This sequence comes from Enchytraeus crypticus, assembly GCA_905160935.1. NCBI lineage: Eukaryota > Metazoa > Annelida > Clitellata > Enchytraeida > Enchytraeidae > Enchytraeus > Enchytraeus crypticus. Next base: position 513,278 of record CAJHZI010000524.1, read on the forward strand.
ATAAATATACTTTAATTAAACAATATAATAAAGATATAGAACAAATAGATACCTAGCACTGAGTGATGTCTATGATCTTGCCCAGGACCGGTATTAGTGGAGATAGAAGGTAAAAGAGGCTGCTCTGGTGTCTACAAAGTGACGTTACGCAGAGTAAAGAAGGAAAAAAGAAGGATTAAGAACAGGTCAGATTTTGGACCTCCTGCCATTCAACAAGAAATTAATTTAGAACTCACAAAAGTAGCAGTTCCACAGTTCGTAGAACACAACGTTATGAAATCTACTTGTTGGTATATAGCCTACATATATAGTGTAACTTGGAGAACGTGAGAGCATTCAATAAGCAGGAATATAAATTTCGGACCTACCATTCCGCAGAACGTCAACACCAAAAGGGATCATTTTCGATAGGATTTAACTTTTTATTTCCACATTCACCACGAACAATTTTCTGAGTAATTTAAGTATATATTTACATGTGTATATACATGTATATATATATATATATATATATATTTATATATATACATTATATATATACATATATACATTATATACATGTACAATTGTACATATACTGTATATACTGTGTGTATATATATATATACTGTATATACATGTATATACATGTATATACATGTATATATATACATATATATATATATATACACTGTATATATCGGTAATGTACATGCATGTATACATGTACAAGTATGAACATGTATATGTACATGTACAATAATGTACATGTTATCAATTAGCACACTATGCTAATCTAGCGATTAAAAATATTTCACTCATTTTTGTTCAACTGTTTAGATATGGATTGAAGATAGACCTGTGGTCTCTGGGGGTGGTGACTTATATTTTACTCTGCGGCTTTGCGCCATTTAACAGGTTTCTTATTTACATGTATATGTAGGCCTATATACCTTACTTAGATAAACCTTATGGGCTCTGGTGACCTTGAATCTCTTCCATGTCTTCTTTCCTTGTCTTTTTTTTTTTTTTTTTTTTCCTTGTCTCTTTTCCATGTCTATTTTTCATTGTCGCTTTTCCGTGTCTCACTATTGTGAGTGAACATGAGTTCGCGACCAGCAGCTAAATCTACTTTTCGTTAATTTTCTATCCTTGGACTGGCCTTCTTGGTTTTGGATTTTCATCGAGTTTGTACCCTATTACATTTTGCTTGTCTGCTTAGATTTGATTAAAAAATGCCCGATGTTTTCATTGAAGACAGTGGCACTCTAATTATTGCTGTTGTTGCATTTTGAACTATGGTTTTAAAGCTCTATTCTGAAGTGAACTCACAAAGAATTCAGAAATTTTAGAGTGTAATTTGGATATATTAATGTAGCTCCAGTATAAACACATGACATTGAATTTGTAGCTTTCGCATTGCTATAACTTTTCCTTTATGCATTCCAGTAAACAAGATCATGAATAATTTCCAGTTTTGAATATTGCTATTTGGATAACAATGAAATTTTCATTTTGATAGGCTCTGCGATTTAAATTTGTGTTTCTATTGATAATGCTCAATACACAATTTAAAGTTTATATATGTAGTTAGTTGTATAGCTCCCTATTTCAGAAGGTTCAGAAGGAATCATTTCTATTCGGCAGATTACAGAGTGAAATCTTTATAGTTTAATAGTTGTTTTCTGTATTTTCTATTTTGCACCGTTATTGGACCATTTTGTTGTATTGCTCGATGGCAAGGACTTAATTCAATAGTGCTCGATGTTGTCACTGGGGACATTAGAATCTAATTGTTGTATGTCGTGGTTGTGGTTTTAAAATTGTTTTTGATTCTGATAGATTCATTGCAGTGTTTATAACAGTTATAAGTTATAACAGTCCTTAATGTTGGTTATGTTTCAGCAACAGCAATAGCTGCGAGGAACTGTTTGATAAAATTCTCTCTGGAAAATTTGAGTTCGTGTCACCATTCTGGGATGGAATTTCTTCCACCGCTCGGGTAAGGGAACCTTGTGATTTTCTGTTGGTCCGGATTTCCGTAGTTGATTTTCCTTTCGTCATGCACAGAAATATTGCACATAATTTTTCCATGTTCTCAATAATTTTTCAGATTATTCACTGACTAATAGTAATATGAAAGCAGGTTATGTCATAAGATCCTCATGTTGCAATGGTACAGTTAATAAACAATTGTTAATCTCAAAATTGCATTCATTCTGAATAATTCTAACATTTTTTTGTAAACACTCAGCAGGCCTTCATGTTGACTTCAACTTTCTCTAAGCAGCATTCTTAATCATTTTAGGTCGTAGGAAAAGTATGTCAGTTTGTCTTTTATGCAGGGGCTTAGATACAACGTTAACGTGTTAAGTCTATGCTGAAAATAGGATACAAGTGGGAAAAATAAGGAGCTTTAAAATGGGGGTAATGGAAATATTTTTCATTATGAGTTATGCTGCTAAATAACTAGTAAACATGCTTCGTTGTTGTAGGGAATGGACCCCCTGCTTTTATGTCTTGCATACATTTAACTAATTCTATAACACAATAATGGATTTACACAAGCGTAAATCCATTATTGCCTAGTTTTTCGATAGTTTTTATGTCTATATGTTAGCAATGTGAGAATCCTTTCAATCGTATTGGACCGATTTTAAAGCTAAGTTTATGCTTACTTTAGTATTTGTGTAAATCTATTCCAGGAACTAATATCTAGGATGCTCGAGACTGATGCAGAACGCAGGATATCCGCTGAAGCTGTGCTACAACACGCTTGGCTTAACGTATGTACTACAGACAATTTACTGCATGTTTAAAGAATATCACATTGGTTTAAGTCTGAATATCGACTTAAAGAAAGTGGTGTCTTAATTTTACCTGCACGGTGATTACTATTTGATATTTAGTATTTATTTTTATACTGACATTTATCTCAGATGTCTATGTTATTCATGATTTTAAATCGAATTAAATCAATGATTTAAATCAATGATTTAAATCATGATTTAAATCATTGATTTAAATCATTGATTTAAATCATTGATTTAAATCATTGATTTAAATCATTGATTTAAATCATTGATTTAAATCATTGATTTAAATCATTGATTTAAATCATTGATTTAAATCATTGATTTAAATCATTGATTTAAATCATTGCCCGTGCTGTTTCTCGTACACTGAGGAATAGACCAACATCAATCTGCACGTGTCGTAAAAGGCAGGCAAAACTAATTGCGAAAGGCAACGGGAAACCGCCTAGAGACTTGTCTTGCCCCTTTGAGAACCACCCGGAGGCATTCAAGGGAGAAGACGGTACGGAAGTATGATGGTCTGTAGCACCGCCTAACGCTGACCAACGCTGAGGTATAGATCGTACTATTCGTGGTTGGAGTCCTTGGAGCGGGGGATCCTGCCAACAACACGTTCTTGAGATTGCTGTGTAGCCTAAGCTACGCCCGCTCCTTCCAGCACCTGAGCATACCCTCTACCATATAGTGGTCGCGTGATATGTACGTGGAGCACGTGACCGGACAGTAAGGACACGTCTTCGTCAGGGTCATCACCAACTATAATTGACTGCTTACTAACTTATTAATTAATAATTGAACTTATTAATAGTTGAAATTATTACATTAACTTATTTCTAATTTTTGACCAAGGTGATTTTCTATTTGAACATTGTAAATATTGAACATACATTAATTGCAGTTAGGTGCTAAACTTTACAATGTCCACAAAAAGAAGAATCTGTTTCTATTAACTTACTATCTGATACGTTCTCTATCAGAGAACTTCGATATTAAACTGATTTTTAATCATGGTCAAGACTCAGGGGCTTGCTCCGGCTTGACCGCGGATTGGTCCGGTATTGCAGTACCTCCGGGATCGGCCCATCATGGGGAAATATGCAAAGAGTTGAAATTAGTCAACTTCAATCGCGTGTCCACTTAAAATTTGGTAAACGCTTTGCGATATTTTATATAATGTTTTGAGTTTATTTTCATGCTTGTTTGTAGGACGATGCCATTCAAGATTCAGATATTCGAGATTCTGTGTCGAATAAATTGTCTGAAATGAAATCAACGAAACCAATGGAACACCATCTCAACCACGTACAACTACCCGGTGTTGCCGTGATTGCGGTATGCAGGAATGTTATTAATTATTGTTAAACGTTAACAATAGTGCTATAACTGTAGAGCCTGTCAATTGACGGGCTGAAAACTTAATGATATAGTTATAAAAATTTAGCACGAGTAAAAGTCGAACTTGCAACTTCAGAATCACTAGGCCAACTCTTTACCGTTGCTGCCACAGATGCTGCATGAAAACTGTCATGTTGAACGTGCTTTAGAGTGCATATGGCTATGATTGTTTGATAGATTTGCAAATGCGAGACAAACAAGATATACAGTATATAGATTGGATCATCGGAGCATTATATATTATAAAACTTTTACCTTTCAATATTTTGAGGATGCTTATTAAGCGTGGTTTTTATACATTTAAAAACATTATGGAGAAAATATAAGGGCCTGTGAATAAACGCTTTTGACATGATAAAAGCTTAAAAGTAAAATATAATTAACTGATATAAAAGGAAAAAACAGATTTGGTTTGCATTCAAATCCTTATTTCAGATATTAAATATGACAAGAAAATTCTAAATTATTAAATGTTAAGCATCAAAATAATACTAATATTTAAATTAATAAAAATATTATCAAGGTCATACTTAATCAATAATAATACAAATTGATTGATTTATTGAATGACGAGTTGATTGATTCATTGATTGATTCATTGATTGTTTCATTGATTGATTCATTAGCTGATGATTTTGTAGATTGAATCATAGATTGGTTGATTTCCAAATCGATAGAACGAAGGATTTATAAATTTAGTGGTTGATGTAGCTTATGATGCACAAATTATCGTTTATATTTTCCTATTATCGAAAGTAACCTGTTTATGATTAGATAACCGCTACACGTAGATTAGGCATGTTGTTTTTATATCTGATATAATCTGTCCTAACTTCTACGTATGCTAGCTTCTGTCACATTTCGCTAACCACTATGCATCACTACATACTAAAAAGGACATCATCATAGCAACTGGTTCCTAAAATTTAAACCTACCGCCCACAATTAATTGTTTCATAATCATATCTAAATGTGTATGTTTTTGTTTTGCAATGGACAACTATATTAATTTTGGTCGTCTTTTGTTGCAGGCTACAGCATTGGATAAAGGATCGAGATATTTTGAAGGACGGAAAAATCAAAAAGCTTCCATCATTGACGATGAAGTATTCTAGAAATCTTTTCTGATGCTATTTAGTCTACACCTTTTTCTATTGTATCATAATTGACCATATAGCTTACATCTAGTGAGTGTACATCATATCATTATCTTAAAAAAGGTTCATGAATTTATTTGTTTAGCACTTTATATATGACCATTAATAAATAGAATTGGTCACTATTGCTCTAATTTAATTCTCAATGAATCGTAATGATGTGCAGTTGGAAATCCCTATATATGAAATTTACCTTTCATGAGATACAGCATATCTGCATAACATAAAATATCAGTTTAATACAGCATATCATTAATTATGGAATTATCACTCAACAACGTATAGTAAAATCTCCAACACATAAGCGTACTTGCATACATATAGACATACACACTTGCAAAAGTCCATGGATATATTTTAATTTATAATGCATGTAATATTAAACACATGGGACGATCTGGTTTACTTTTAAGTTTGACTATTCTAATTGACGCCTTAAGAATCATAGTAGTAATGATGAATGTAATTAACTGTATATTCAATTTTATATATTTAGTTTTGGATATACAGAATGTAAATTAGCCTGTGTAAAGTGTGTATTCTTTTAATTCGTCTAGATAGGATCAGATTAATTGTGCCAAATATATTAAACTTAGTTTACATGCAGAAGTCAATCGTTTAATAGACTATATATAGGCTTAAGATAATCTAACGTTCTCGGTTGCAAAAATTAAGCGTATCCAGTTTAATAGCGCATACTAAAGTGCATAATATTATTTATACCTGTATAGGTGAAATCCTAATTCATCCTCACAGAGTAAGGTAATGATGTGAAATTTTAAATTGCCATACAATGAACTTAATGTCGCAGGTTTTATCCCTTTTATCCCAACACGAATTGAAGGGAGCAAAAGCATAACACATTCATTGGACCGATAAATGCATAAAGATTAGAATCATGTAACTATTTAAGGATATTATATTAAAAAATAACTGGAAACCGACATTATTCGCCAAGGACGATTATATTACTATATTTCTCGTTGCTCACGCAATTGTAAACAGGCCTGGTGTAGGCTAAATGTGCATGCTGTCTACATGTTAAATTGTTCATATAAGTTATAGTCAATTGCTGTCATGGACTAACATATGCTCCAGCGCGTATGGTCTTATTATAAAGATATAAAGTTAAGTTTAACGTCAGTCTTACGTATCTTAATGGACACTGCTAGAAACGAACGGGATTCGTACCGATGGCCTCCTGCTTGTCGTTTATTTGGCTATGTAATACTGACCTCGTGTGCTTTATGTGTTGTCTTCCAATAGCACTGCTGTGCCGACATTAACAGTATTTCTAAACTTCCTTATATACTAGCATAATTTTGTATATCGTATTGAAGTCTTCTGGGTAATGGATTTTTGCAATATAAATGTAATTTTTATGTGATTTAATTAACTAATATACACTACGAAAATCTCTGTATTCGCTTTATATCAATGATTTGTTAAGTAGATCTAGGGAAAGATTTAGATTTTGCAGCATATTGACGAATCTGGTATTACATGTGCAAAGGTATTATACGTCATTTTTGCAGACCTTTAGATGCAGGATTCGAATACATTTCTAGCTCCTCAGATATGCATTCGAGATAATTAAAAAACTTATTTTAAACTTGGCTCCGCAGGATGCACCCATTACTGATTTTACGCTTTTATACACATACTAATTATACAGTAGAGATCCCTAGATATAGTTTGTTGTGCCTTAACATGAAAATTCACACCAGGAGAGGGTAAATGAGGCAAATTGCTAGAGTTTTCAATCGGGAGTAATTATACATACACATCTCCCTTAGTGCACTGCCTACTGGCAGGTTCATGTTATAACGCCTCCACTCCTATCTGTCTTCCGTTTTCTCTTCATGTACGCATATGATTTGTTCTTTAAATCATCTAACATTCCTAGTCTAGGTCTTTCTCTACTTATTTTTCCTCCATTCAGCCTTCTATGACCTCTTTTAGTAGACTTGCATCCCTTAGAATATATCCTGTCCAACCCTTCTTCCCATTTCTTAGTGAATTTGTATATATACGTATTTATATATATATATATATACAAGGTGAGTAAAAAAAGTGATAACACCTGCAAAAAGTTTGAATATCTCAGGCTGTTGTTAATATTTTTAAACTTTTAAAATCAAACATTTATCAATTACTAAAGGACTACTTTATAATGAGGTGGCCAATTTTCATCCATTTTAATACATAGATTGGCTAGCTATGAAAGTTTCAGCAGAGCAACCCCCATTTTTTACCTAAAAATGGCGTTTGCAGCAACGGTAAGGGGAAATTGCACTTCATTGGTGAGAAGGAAAAGGTGAACGCTCAGTATTATGTCAATACTTTACTTTCCGCTGTTTAATGATTTGCTATGCTCTTCTACCAATTGGTTTCAACTTTCAAATGGATAACTTTCAGCAGGATGATGTTCCGGCTCATGTATCTCGTCATGCACAGGAATGGATCAGCGCGAGAAATCAGCATTTCATCAGGAGAAGTGAATGACCTCCAAACTCTCCTGATCAAAATCATCAAAAGGTAGCCCTTTAGTAATTGGTAAAAGTTTTATTTGAAAATATTAGCAATAATTTATTAGCGGTAATTTTAAAACTAAACAACGCAGTGTTAAAACAATGTTTTAAGAAAAATAATCAGGTGGTTAATTGTCCTGCACATTCGATGTCGGTATGTAACTTGGATTGGGGTGGCTCTAATATATCTGAGTATTATGAACAGACGAGAATTGAGCTATATGATTTGTATAGACTGCTCAATAATGACAACCTAGATAAATTATATGAAAATTATCCTGATTTATTTAGTCAGGAAGGTATTAATGGTATATATAATCAGATAATTTTTATTTTGAAAAATTGCTCTCTCAGAACTATTAAAAGAAAAAAGAAAAAAGATGTACGCAAATTCTGGTGGGATAAAGAGTTAAATCAAATCAAACAGGAATCTATAAAGCAATTCAAATGCTGGATCAATGCTGGTAGACCTAGCGAAGGCAGCTTATACGATAATAAAATTAAAGCACACAAAAACTATAAAAGGGCAGTAATTGCAAATAAGCAAAAATACAAAAACAAAGTATCAGAAGAACTACAATCTAATTTGCTTACCTCAAGTAGTTTAAAATTTTGGAGAAGTTGGAAAGGTTATTTTCCGAAGCAAAAAAACAATCAATGTAATATTGCTATTGACGGATTTAATAAGGATATTGAGATTGCTAATGTTCTAGCCAGTAGTTTTAAAAAAGCCTGTACTCCAAACTCGATGGAAAAACACCAAACGTTTCGAGATATTTACTTTAGTAAAAAAGAAATGCCTGTAAATTCAGATAATATATGCGGCATTGAAGTAGGAATGATTGACAGTGCAATTGACAGAATTAAAACAAATAAAGCCCCGGAGGCAGACGGTTTAACAATTGAGCATATCGCTTACGCCCATCCGTCTCTAATTATAGCTCTAAAAAATCTCTTTAATTTAATATTGAAACTGGGTAAGGTTCCAGATGCTTTCGGTGCTGGTGTTACTACGCCAATACCTAAATTTAAGGGTTACAAAAGAAAATTATCCACGGATGATTATCGGGGTATAACTATATGCCCAATAATATCTAAAATTTTTGAGTACTGTATTATTAAGTATGTCAATTTTGAAACCTCTGCTAGGCAGTTCGGTTTTGAACAGAAAGTTGGGTGTATTAAAGCTGTGCATAAACTTAGAAAAGTTATTAATTATTTCACTAAAAGGAATACCACCGTTAATATTGGAGTAATCGATCTAAGAAAAGCTTTCGATAAGTGCAGTGGATATGGGATTTTATGCATGCTACAAAATAAAGGTTTAAATAGACGTATCTTAGATGTGTTGGAAAATTGGTTTTCCAAAAACTCAACCACTGTTAAATGGGAAAACTGCATGTCTAACTGCGTACCTTTATTATCTGATGTCAAACAAGGAGGAGTTCTATCTCCCATATTATTTACGTTATATGTAGATAACTTGTTGAATGCTTTGGAGGAATCTAAATTAGGATGTTTTGTCAATTATAAATGTCTGAATAGCTTCATGTATGCTGACGATTTGATTCTAATCAGTATATCTGTCACTGATTTGCAGATGATGTTTAATATATGTAATAATGTCTTTATTGATTTAGATCTGCCAATAAATACATCCAAATGCCACTGTTTAAGGATAGGTCCAAGGTGCAAATATGTGTGCTCTCCGTTAAGCATTCAAGGAGTAAATATTAATTGGGTTGATTTTATTCAATACTTAGGAGTTACTATCTGTAAAGCGAAGTATTTTAAATGCCAATGGGATGAATCTAAAGGAAAATTCTTTAGAGCCGTTAACACAATTTTAGGAAGGTTAGGAACAAAGGCAGCTGAATATGTTATTCTTAAATTGATCAATAGTCATGCAGTGTCAGCATTGCTCTATGGCACACCTGCAGCAACCTTGCGAGAGACAGAGTTAAGGAGTTTTAGCAATGCATATGATAGTGTCTTTACAAAGATCTTTCATACAACAGACAAAGCAGTAATAATGTGGTTACAATACTATTTCGGTTTCTTGCCTCTAAATATTTTGTATGATTACAATAGATTGAATTTTTTAAATAAGCTAGTTAAAGACGGTGAATTAAATAGAGGGATTGATTTGGATCATTTAGATTACTTAGCGTTTGAGAAATTACAAAGGAAATATAATATTTTAAATGATGATTCTGTTGCTACTATAAGATTTAAACTGTGGATCTTCTTTGAAAAAATGTTAACTACGGAATCTACATCTAATTTTGATTAGTACATGGAACTGTTTATTGTATGGTTTACAGTACATGTATGTTATCAAATCTGTTAGACTAAATTTATGCATAGCGGCTAATTTCTGTCTTTTTTCGTTTATTTTTAGTTTCGTTTTGTTTGTTTGTATATTTGTGTCTACCATATAATGGTGAATAAAAGAATATATAACCTGAGATATTCAAACTTTTTGCAGATGTTATCACTCTTTTACTCACCCTGTATATGTATATATATATATATATATATATATATATATATATATATATATATATATATATATATATATATATATATATATATATGTATATATATATATATATACATGTGTATCTGTGTGTGTGTTTATACATCCCTTTATCTCACTGGCTGGGAGCCATTAGCGATGTCGGTATGATATTCGACCGCGGATCAGTATGTACGGGGTTCAAATCCTGAGCTCGCCCGTTACTGACATCGCTTTCGAGTGAGGAAACTGACGCTATTAACATTAGCTTTTCACGAATCTTTCTTAACTCGATTACTACTGATATATGTGGAAAGGCATTTGATAGTCTACTGAATTCTGAAATCATAGTTGCATTCGATAGTCTGAAGTTAGTACACAATTTTATGGTCGACTGTGTTTTGCAGCCTACCGCAACCTGCTGACCATTTGCAACTTTGATAGACTTGTGTAACTGTGCTTGCGCTTTTACTCTGTCTATTACAACAATTTAGTTGGGACTTCACATGCAGCGGCGTTAAACAAATCGTGGCATTTTCGCAGGATAGCGATGCTTATTGTAATATAAGAGGAAAAACGGAAGGAATGAGAAGCAGAGGCAGACCAAGATTAGGAATGTTAGATGACTTAAAGATCCACTCGCATGTGGACATGAAGATGAAACAGAAGACAGAGAAGAGTGGAGACGTTATATTCCATGGACCTGCCAGTAGGCAGTGGTCTTAGAGAGAGTAAAGTGATGATACTGACATAGTACTACTGACATGAACTTGTACTGCATTGTTCGGTGTGTAGAGTTCATGAAGATATTGGTCTGGATCTGTCAGCTATAACGTAGGATTTATACTGTAGATTGCGTAATCATCTAGATCAACAAACAAGCTGTGATACGTTTATCCAACTCCTCGCTATTTCCCCGAGTTGCGCTAAATCCTGATTGATAGCCACCGCTGCATAAACCCCACTTTATTTAATTATATCATGGCGGAGCTGCAGAGAATTTGTCATTTACCCGGTATGTTCATTATCACTGGTATAAAAAACTCTATAACAGTACTGTGTCGCTTTGCTCAATCACCATATCTATTTACTCTATCACTTCTCAACAAGTCATGAGCAGGTCATCGTTATGATCCTCTGACCACTGCAGTGTCAACCAGATACAGCTTTCAGGTCTTTCGGTTTCTGCCTATTGACTCAGAGGTAATTCATACGTTATAATTTCCCCAAGATCTCTTCTTGTAAACATAATCAGTAGATACATAAAAATATCTATTGGTACAAACGGCCCAATTATTGTAAACATGGAAAATAAGCATTCTACTGGTGCTGCTTCACTTCAATCAAAATCCTTGCAGAAAGCAGACAAATTTTAGATGTCGCTTTTGTCTCCTAAGCCAGGCTTCGTTGAATTCTAGATTAGCATAATTTCGGATAGTGGGTTAAGTTCTTTATGACCTCCACTAGGGCTCAATATGGGATTATAAAACTGAGGAAGTAAACATTACGTCGACAAATTTTTAGGCGTTACTTTTCATAATGCTGCTGCTGCTACTACTGCTACTGCTACTGCTAATGCTGCTACTGCTGCTACTAATGCTGCTAAAGTTGACAATGCTGCTACTGCTGCTACTGCTACTGCTGCCGCTACTGCTGTTAATGCTGCTACTGCTACTCCTAAAGCTGCAAGTGCTTCTGATGCCACTGCTGTTATGCTACTAGTGCTATACTAAGGCACAGTGTTACCAAATGTGCTAATGTGTGACACAATATTACCACATGTAAAAATGTGTGACACAATGTTACGACGCGTGCTACTGTTTGACTCAATATCGCCACGTATATTAAACGTACAGACCGGTACGGCAAATTTGTATATTTGAACGTATGTACGTTGTAAATTATATTTCTAGACTTTACACGAAATTCAATCATTTCAGTTATAAACGTTATCTTAAAGTAAACACGTATTACAGTGAAACGATTAACTATGTCGATATCTATACTTTTTAATACCACATGTATAAACCGTTAGGCAATTTGGGATTCGAACCCACGAGGGTTCCATTGACCTCAGGATCTGGCATTTAAAACTTCATGACGTTACTGCTCCGCCATTTAGACATTTCACATTATTATCATTCTCTTAGATATTGAGTGAAGTATAATAACGTAAATAATTTATCAATAATAATTAATGAATTGTCATTGATATCTTATAGCTAATGGATTGGCCTATATATTTTATGTAATTAATAAAACAAAATCGATCTGTCAATCAATAAGAATTTAACGTCCGGTTCCTCGCCATAAGGCAATGTCAGGGACGTCTCTTGCAGACTCTACACAAACAGGCGCCAAAGCACCACATGATGACGACTGAGTACACAGAGACCACAAGAGAAAGCGAGATCAAAACAGTGCAAAGTCCATGATCCAAGGCAAGCGGGTCAAAATTTAGACCTATGGCGGAAAGAGATGGGGTTTTAGCTTGCCAAGGAAAGTGCCAATACAATTACAAGATGGAAGATATTGTGGCAGAGAGTTCCATATTGTCGAAGCAGAAAACATGAAGGAGCGTCTGCTCATGGCAGATTTAATATTTGGTGCAGTGAGAAGGTTTTGACTAGAGGAACGAAGACTACGAGAGAGTTGATTGATTGATAAAAGATCAGATAGATAGGATGGTTTAACATAATTTAAACTATTGAAGGTCAAGGAAGCTATCTTGAATTTTATACGTTCGGAGACTGGTAGCCAGTGCAGTTTCTTGAAAAGAATCGCATGTTTATGACTAGTAATTGAAAAAGAAAATGACTTCAAGAAGTATAGTTTGCTAATTACTAAATGAATAACCACAATTAAGACAATCAGTGGTTATGTTATTGAAGCATAATAGGTAGACGTAGATACAACAAGAGCTAGGTTAATTAGTATTAATGGACGGTGGAGTTTAGCCGCATTCACACTCCGTAAAAAGCGACGAAGCAGAATATGGCATGTGTACGACCATAACTATGCGTATAATGTAGTAAAAGCCCCCCAGATCTACTGTAAGTTATACATTTACTTTATGAACTCTAACACTGGCTTACTTACTGTTTTCAGGTGTCGACAAGTTTTACATATATTCAGACTTCAGTAGCAAGTTTAATTTCGACTCTCATATGTTTATGTGAAGAACACGACAGAAATATTACGGAAGTACTCGAAAAAATCAATCTCTGATTTTATAATATTCTAATGGAAAATATGGAAAAGATTTTCTAATATTCTAATGGAAAACATCTCAGCCTTACGGATATTTTCATCGAATGAATCTAATGACTCTGTTCCGGAGGAAAAATCTGGCAATGATACATATGCGTCCGACTATGTACCGCAGCAAGGAGTTGGTTTACATTCTCTGTATTGGTTGGATGAGATATTAAATATACCAGTCGCTGGAATACTCTGCCTGCTCGGTGTGTTGGGAAATATTCTATCATTCATCTTGATTAGGAGAAAGTTTTCGAGGTCTCCCATGTTCTACGTGCTCAGTGCGCTAGCCATCTCGGACAGCCTCTACCTCCTAAGTAAATCAATAAGCATCATAACCAAGCTATTTCCATTCAAGCATCCTTTCCCTTATCATGACTATCGCTACATACATGTATTTAGTGTAATGTTTAAATACATTGTGCGTCCATCAGAGATGATCAGTAATTTCACCACCATCTGGTTAACAGTCCTCGTGTCCATAGAGAGATACATCGCTGTATGTTGTCCTCTCAAAGCAGCGTCTCTGTGTACATTGAAGAGAGTCCGAGTGGCTGTCATCATCATTGCCATATTTGCTGTCATCTTACATGGATCAACACACTTCCTTACATTCTGTAATGAAATATGGTTTAACCTCATATATCGAAGTTACTGGTGGCTCATTGTAACTGTCAAATTTATATTTCCGCCACTACTTCTGATATATTTCAACGTTCAATTAGTCGTAGCCATGTACAAAGGAAAGAAGAATTGGCGAACTCTACATGTGAATCAACGCAGAGAAATTAAAATCACGTTAATTCCCCTCGTAATTGTTTTCATCTTCTTTACCTGCTGTATATTGATTGTAACAAAAATCATTGCATCACGCTCCACATTTGATTCCCTCAATTTGATGATTTCTCTAACCATGTTTAGTGACTTCATGTTGGTTGTAAATTCAGCCAGTAATGTAGTCGTGTACTGCCTTCTGGGAAAGAAATTCCGCGAGGGTATGAAAGAGGTTTTAAGCTGCTTAATTTGTGTTTCTTGAACTAATACATCAAGTAATATTATACACACCTGATGTGACCTTGCACGTCTGAAGTTATATTACATTCTTGATGTTCTAGTACACACCTGATGTAAGCGTACTTAGACTACCTGATGTTATCCAATATATCTGACGTTATTTTACATCTCATATGTTATCTTTCACACCTGATGTTTCGGCACACGCCTGATGGTTTCTTGCACATCATTTGTTATATTTCATACTTTATGTTGTCTGACTCGCCTCATATTATATTACACAGCTGATGTTAACATATTCGACTATTGTTATCTTAAACGATTTCAGTTGGTAATAAAGAAATTATGTAACTCTTCTGAGAATACCTTTAAATGTATTTAGTCAAATGTGTTTGATATAAATACACAAGCACTGAAAGAATGGAGTGACTATAAACGTGAAAATACAAGAACTGAAGAAATGTTTGGCCTAAATGAAATGAAGGTGATGGCATAAGGTGTTATCAGCCTTAGCCTCGACCCGAATTTGTTTAAACTATAGCGCTCGCTATATTTCTCCCAAAGAAGACAAACCTTGTTAAAATGTGGTATTAATGTCAAAGTCAAAAGCCGAAGGGCTTCTCTTCAAAACCTCAGGTATACCGTAGAACCTTGATTACGTACTATTTCAAGATATGAAATGAAAATTAATATCAAAACTTACGAAGCGAAGACACTAATGAAGTTGTTAAGAAGAGGATGAGGATGGTCAATATACATGTAGGCCAAGGCCTATATATACAGTATGTCTAGGCCTACATGTAAAACGGTACTATACGACGTTTGAACAGGTCGAGAATTTGATATATTTAAGGCACACGATAACAGGAGATGGAAGATATAATTTATTATGGTCTATAGCACTAATATATATGCATATATATATATAGCACTAATATATATGCACATATACATGTATATATGTATATATACTGTATATATGTATATATATATATAAAGCACTAATATATATATATATATATAGATATATATATATATATATATATATATATAATATATATATATATATATATATATATAATACTATATATATCTATATATATATATATATATATATATATATTGTATATATGTACATATATTATATAAGCACTAATATATATAATATAATATATAATATATATATTATATATATATATATATATATATATATATATATATATATTATCTATAATATATATATATAATTAAATTAAACATTCATTGCAAAGTTATTAAATGAACCTAAAAATCGAATTAACATATCATAGCCATTCTGAGTCAGAAAACAAATTAAAAGAGAAATAAATAAAAAATAGATTCTACGTGCATTTCATAACGTTTTTCTAACACTCCGCGTACAATGGATATATAACTATAAATCATAAGCAAAAGCTATAATTCTAAATAATAAAATTGTTGCCGATCGAACACGAAGAAAGGGAATTCGTACATTGAAATCTTTCGAAATGTGGTGTGGAAAAGAATGGAGAAGATACATTTAATGGACTGACAAAATTACGACTAACTTACACACTTGTATACAACTGAGCTAACATTATAGAATGTCTTAATAGCGCAGGGGTAACGTCATGAAGTTTTAAATGACAGATCCTGAGGTGAATTGAACCCTCTTGGGTTCGAATCCAGGTCGCGCTGATCTGAGAGTAAAATCTCGGACATTCACTGGACTGGTTATACGGAAATGGTCTAAATTACCTAACGGTTTAAACATGTGGTATTAAAAAGTGATAGATATCAACATAGTTGATTATTCACTATAATGCGTGTTTACTTTTTAATTTGCCTATCACTTACTGAACCAAACATTAAATCTGCCATGAATATGAGCAGAGGCTCCTCCGTATTTTCTGCTCCGACAATACAAAAACTCTCTGCTACAAGATCTTTGATCTTATACTTGTTTTGATACTTACATGGGCAAGCTAAATACGATCGCTTTCTTTCCGTCATAGGCTATACATGTAGGTCTAAATTTTGACCCAATTGCCATTGGATCTTGACTATTTTGATCTCGCTTCCTCTTGTGGTCTTAGTCGTCATCGTGTGGTGGTTTCGCGTCTGTTTGTACAGAGTGTGCAAGAGACATGCCTGACTTTGCCTTATGGCGAGAAGCGGCCCCGGATGTTGCAAAATCTTTTTGATTGATTGATTTTGATTTATTGAACTATAAGAAGTACAAAGTGAGGTTGGTCCGAATATAGAATGCTGCGAAGTATCATAAATATATAAGACGAATAACTGTAAGAACACTTGATTACGAAATCCATATGTTGTTCAAATATCATTCTATTCGTCAGTAAAATTCTCTATGTTGTCCTGGATGACAGTAGCGCTCTGTGTGTTGTTGTGGCTCCCTCTGTTAACTTTTCTAATTATAAAATAATTATTAAATAACGATGCGCCTCAACGATCCTAAAATATCCACTAACTCTGCCCTAACCTTAACCCTCTCTTGGATAAATTAATCTCACCTAATGATATGTTTATACAATAATGCATTTAATCATCAAAATATTACATAGGAAATATACATAAGAACATTTTATGGAATCAGTTGCATCAGAAGGTGTCGTTGTTTAAGTTCAGCTAGAATTTTTTATTTATTAAAGGTCTGGTTTGTTTATATGTTTGAGGGGTTGGGACAAAATGTTAATGCGTTACTATTAAAATGTAGAATTTATCTAAGCCGTATTGTAATATTTAGGCAACGGTTTCAGCAGCTACGAGCTAACTAAGTACAGGTTAGACATGCTTAATTTATAATTTTTGCATTTATTGTTGTGCAGATTATGTTAATTCTGGATACCGTATGTCAGGTATTAATGCTATTAATTAGATAGTTCGCAAGTAAAGGGACTGCAATGTTATCTGCAAGATCACTATGCGACATAGGCGCCGACTCCACAGGGGCAATGGGATGTTTGCTCCGGTACTTGGAAGAGTTCTGAAACTTGAGCCTGAAATGGAACAAAATTATTCATGTCGCATAAAATTCAAAGCCGTTATTAACAGTGCCATAAGCACCGGGGGCAAAACCATACTCATTCCCTGGTTCTCTTTAAAGTCTGTCTCTCGCTCTCTCTCTCTTTCGCTCTCTTAGTGCACTGCCTACTGGCAGGTCCATGGTATATAGCGCCTCCACTCTTGTCTATCTTGTGCTTTCCTCTTCATGTCCACGTATTAGTGGGTCTTTCAATTATCTCCTAATCTCGGCCTGCCTCTGCCTATTTTGCCTTCCAAGGTAGAATGGAATTTGTTTTGAACTGTTTCTTGGGTGCTTAGAAGCTTTCCTCTTTGATCTTTCCTATCCATGCAATAATCATGAACTGAGACCAACACGTAAACCTCCATTCTGCTTGTACGCTCCTTGGACTGAGTACCCGGATTTTGGTCTGCTCCATTTATTGACACCCAACATTCAGTTCATTGGTTTGATTTGGTTTTATAGTGCTCATTGTAGTCATGGACAACACTAGCAATCTAAGTGTATATAGTTGTCTTTATTACTATGATTTTTTTGCAAAATTTTAATAACTAAAGCTTAAATTAATCCATATTAATGTGATTGAAATATTGCCTAATTTGAAAACAATATTTAGATATTATATGTGGCATATTTTAAAGAGTGGAAATTTGATGCTTTGATGGCTATGATATCTGCGACTCAAATTTAATAACATTAATTAATGTAACGATTATTACAGCATCAGGCATGTAACAGCATCAATATAGATTATTCATGAAATAAGTGTCTTGTTTCTTATTTGAATTGAAATATAAAAATAAAATAATTTTGAATAATAAATAATTTTTTTAATTAATAAATTTGTAAATTTGAATTGAAAAGTAAATTCTTAAATATTAATTACAGCAAACTTATATTGCTTCAAAGTACTATTTTTTAATTTAAACATGTATTATTTTGAAATAAAGTTTGTAGTAAAAAATGCTTTTTCAAATACTGTTTACGGTAAACATATTGTTTTTAAATATTACTTGCATAAACAGATATTGTTGCACAGCATTGGTAACATACAGTGAAACATGGAGTCAGCAGATCTGACTGCCAATGCATCACCAATGATTCAGAGGACAATATACTTAAATCAAAATCAACCCGTCAAATACTGTTCAAATGAAATCAGGTTTCACATTCTTTATGATGGTTGACAAAGTTTATCAAATAGTTCAGTATATTTTGTAATATATTTTGTAGTATATTTTGTAGTATATTTTGTAGTATATTTTGTAGTATATTTTGTAATATATTTTGTAATATATTTTGTAATATATTTTGTAATATATTTTGTAGTATATTTTGTAATATATTTTGTAATATATTTTGTAATATATTTTGTAATATATTTTGTAATATATTTTGTAATATATTTCGTAATATATTTTGTAATATATTACGAATTTTTGTAATGTTTTTCTTAATATAATTAATTCGTGTTAATTCTTAACGGGTTTAGCGATACTCTGTATCCTCTTAATCTTAGATATCCTATGGTCTAGACTGGTGCCGATTTTGCCACCAATTAATTAATTTTCAATAGTAGTATAGTATTATCAAAAGTATAGATTATCATTATTTCCCCATGTTGTGCTCGGGTGTGGTTGGACTACTGCAGAATAGGGCAACCGCAAACAATCTGCTGCGTGTACGTAATAGGTGACTAAGGCAGGAGCTGAGGATGGCAAGAGGGGACCCACCTCATTAAATGGTAATTAATCCATCTAACTGAGGAAGGCAACGGGAAACCACCTCAGAAGCCTTACTTTTCCATAGCTATAGGTTACATAAGGTTTGGATTAGGCATAGACTTTGTGAAGCGATTAACTTTTTGATCTAAGGGGTGCTCTTATGGAGCAAGAAAACAGACTTTGAGTATGAATATGTACCTTGAACCTGCGACATGGCAGTGCACTGAACAGAGAGAGATTTTCAAGAGTCTACTTCTTTTTCTTAGCATTAATCCCACCTTTGTCCAGGGTCCACTCGTCGACATGCGTCTCTCCATTGGCTCGTTAGTGGACGTCCTTCAAATTGAGAGTTACTATATGCATATCCTCAATTATTCGATCCTTCGCTTCTTGGGTCTCTCTGTTTGATGACAAGTGTATGAATTCCGATACATCAATGCATGTTCAGATGCTTAATTAGTCTGCCTCTATAGGGAAAGCAGTGTCATTTAAATCAGGACTTTCACTGTCTAATTCTCCACACGAAAGGTCTATTTTAGGCTGTATTATACTTATGTAACACTGAATAAAGGCATTTTATATTTAAATTTTAGTTATTGCCATCATTTAATATTTTATAGGTAGCTGTCTGATAAACCTTTTTAGCGAATTTTTATTAGTGGGCATCTATGCAAATAAAAGAGTGAATATGATAAAACAATTATTTAAGATGAAATTGAACTGAGCCAGTAGCCTGTTGATGAGCTGTCTGACAGAGAATCAGTAGATGCAGGATTCAAATCCATTGCTTGCTCTTTCACTAAGATGTTTTCCTGATTAGAAGCTGGCATCATGCGATGTTTTAACCTCTAGCATTAAAGAATAAAGTGGCTTGGTAGCATTGAAGTTATATTAAGAAAACAATAATCTAAATTACTTTTAAATGTTGTTTCTGTATATTTGTGTCTGATTATATAGCACTGCTAAGTATAGCTTCATCACATTTCTGCCAAAGTTTCTGTTTGAACAGTTTAGACGATACGCTAACGTCTTCTTTCTGTTTATAGCTCTTCTGCAGGTGAGTTTTTTGTATGAGAAGTTAGATATTTTGATTTAATATATTTCATTGATTACTAACCCAAATATATAACAAAAATTTAAAATAAGAATACTGTGGTTAAGTGTATTTTACTTGTAGCTATATGAAACAGCAAATGTTATCTATTTTTGTGCAATTTTGTAGTTGTACTATTCTGGAATTTTCTATATTTTATGTAATTATACTATGTTTCAGTAAATTCAGTATTGATGCTATGTAATTATTATGCAAAACTGAATCAGGCATTCAACCTGCACTATACATTTTCCAATGTTTTAATTTTTTGGGATTTTAAAATCACTTAACATTTCGTAACTTTTAAGGAATTGAACTTTTTGAATTATTTTTCATTATAAGGTGCAAATGCTGACTTGCTGCATAAGTCAATAATTTGTGATATATTGTGTTTTAGCAAATTCCAAATGTCTCCCCGACTGGAAAATATACAACAGCCTTTCCGTTGCTTTTCATTCTCTGTGTGTCAGCTATCAAGGAAATTATCGAAGACTATGTAAGATAATTTCATATTAATTAATCTTTCTTAATTTAATATCATATACTTTTTCAGTTATATTTTGTGACTTGTAAAAATGCTAAATTTGAAAATATTTAAGTTTTGATGATTTAGGCTAATTTTCACTTTGTAGCTAGATATAATTGAGCAATGCATATTGCATTACGTAGGGCAAGAACTTTTAGTAAAACCTTTAGCCAAGGCTAACTTTGATCGTCTTGTTTGATCCTAGAAGTATCATGTGTTTTGTAGAAGCCTAGCATGCCCAGCAGTGTGTCCCAACGATCCCCCCGTAGTTTATTGAGCACGTGGAATAAATATTTTATATAGTTACTTTTAATATTGTTATGGGCATCATTAAGGAACAAAAAGATTGAGTTACAATTATTGAAAAAGAACCAAGACAAGATTGTTCACACGTACAAGATTTCAATATCTTCAAACTTTTCCAGCTGCGTATTATAAACTACACATTTCTGGGATAATTGTCATATGTGGCAAAGTTTGCTTGGACTTTCCATTCAGAAATAATTCACAAAATCTCAATTGATATCCTCAGAAACCCCGCGTCATAGACTCTGGCTATTTATAGGTATTATCAATATTTATGTTGTGCTTTTTATATTTATTAATATTATATTTCTCTCTCTCTCTCTCTTAGTGCACTGCCTACTGGCAGGTCTGTGGTATATAATGCCTCCACTCTTCTCTGTCTTCCACTTTCCTCTTCATATCCACGTATGAGTGGGTTTTTAAATCATCTAACATACCTAATCTCGGCCTGCCTCTGTCTCTATTTCCTTCCATTCTACCTTCTATGACCTCTTTTATTAGATTCACCTCTTAGATTGTGTCCTATCCAACTCTTCTTCCTATTTCTTAATACATTTATCTTAATATTGTATTTATAGATTGTTAATAATCCTTTCCATTGTTAAACTTATATTTACTATCGACGGCGCCTATTTGCAGCAAACTCTGACACCTGCTTAGCCTACCTTGGGCCCAAGAGAATATCCGTCATTTACTGACTGACCAGGGCTGTGAACTCAAGCCACTTGCATCCATGGTAAACACTCTAGCCGCTCCCTATGGTAATGCTCCCTGTTTTGTGGTGTGTTTGTAGAAAAGGCACAAGGCAGATGATGAAGTGAACAAAAGGCCAGTGCTGGGTAAGTTGAGAGATCAGTTTGTTCACAGGTTTTACCTATAACAGTGAATACAGCTTCAAACGCTTCCTTGTAATGTTCCTACAAATTATGAGAGTATGGATAAAAGTCTATCATTCATTTCTATATAAAGGAATGTTTCTGGGGACTATAGTAAATAATTTGGCTTGGAATTAACTTTTTCTTTGGTTTTTTTGTTCTTATAGTTACACACATGACATACCACATGTGCTACATGGTTTCCTTTCTTGGTTTCTATTTTTGTAGCTTTCGTTATTTCCTCCATTCCCCTCCATGGTTATTAGTAATCGTTGCCTTTTGTTGGCGCTCCAATAGCAGCCGGCGCGGATTTAAGAGTAACCTTCCAACACCATTGGGGTTTTTTTCTTTCAAAGCTATCAACACTCGGTCTTCCAAGGTGGTCGCCCACAAAGTACTAACCGGCGCGATGGAGCTTAACTTCGTTCAACTGATGCGCAGTTTAACCGACTGTGCTAAATCCCGCCCAAATTACTTACAATTGTTTCCAGGATTTGAAATAGAGCTTACTGCATTTTGAAACATAAACAGCTGTTGAAATGTTCTGGAAAGCTCTTTCTTTGTTTTCTTTCCATGTAAGAGCCTGAATTTGCTGAAAATTTACTCCCTTGGATTAGCTGACTGAATTGATGGATGAAATAGAGGAATATGAGGTCGATGAACTCTGCTAAACTGAGCCACAAAGATGCAAGAGGAACTAAAAACAATAGAAATAGTTTGTTCTTAAATAATTTATCTGATAATTATATATAATTTAATCTTATGGAGGCTGATTTTAAAGTCTTAAAACAACAGCATTAGCCATATTACCATATTAAATGCAAAATTGACTGTTTTCATAAAAGTTTTATAATAACTTAGCTATGTTTGGTATTTTTCTACCAAACTTGGTTAGCTGTATGTTAAAATTCATTTCTACGAATGACATAATTTCAGAGTGAAATAGGCATACTAAGAGTTTGATAAAGTACTGGAATAATGTTAGGGGAATATTTTTTAATAGGCAGATGGCCTACCCAGTAATTGGTAATATCTAAGATGCTTTCTTAGAGACATATTTTGGGCTGATAGTTTCTATGCATTGGACATCGTTACTTTATCAGTAGCAATACATTTTTTCTCAGTCTAATGAGATGGCTTAACTCTAAACAGACCGATGCTACTCGGAGATTTTTTTGCACGTTATTTGTTACTGTTTTATTTTTTACAAGGGTTTCTAAATAAATATTTTTTCTATTTTCCCATGGACCAGTGTTGAGAAATTCTAGCTGGGAGTTGTTACAGTGGACTGAGGTAACGGTGGGGGACATTGTGAAGATTCTCAATGGGCAGTTCTTTCCAGCAGACCTTGTGCTGCTTTCATCCAGGTCAAATACTATGACTTAGCGATTTTTTTCAAGTGTAGATTTTTGCAATGTATAAGTAGTACAAATTACTGTTGATCTGCTTCATGTCATTCATCTTCTTTATTGTATTTCTCTGTCTAAAGCGTCTGCATTTCTAATGATATCCTTACAAATATTATACTTTTACGACATAAAATATCTGTGGATGTTATTAAATAAATTTACTTGCTTTTAATAAAAATCATTTTTAATATAAATTGTTTATTTTTTATTTTTTGTTAACTTCAGTTTTAGAAAATTAAATATCACAGTAATTGTTGACTCCTATTTATTGAATACGAAATGTGGCTTCAATTGAATCGTAATATCAAGTATTAAAATATTTCTGAAACTATTTTACTGCCCATTGAATATTATGTTATAACTCTGAAACTATTTTGCCGTACATTAATATCATGTTAATTATGTTATAATTAATTTTTCAATGTGTCTGTCATAAGACGTGGTTGGTTGATATCATTTTCATGTATGAATTAGCGATAATATTTTAATTGTTTTTTATGCACATTTGAATTATTGTTTAGTATTTCATAGGAATATTAATCTTCGGTTTCATAAAAAAGAATTTAAGTCAGAGAATTTATTTGTTGGTTGTAGTGAGCCTCAGGGAATGTGTTACATCGAGACTTCAAATCTTGATGGAGAAACTAATCTAAAAATAAGACAGGTTGTATTTTAAAAACAATTATTCAATTATATTAATGCTCTAAATCACACCTATGCATTTTGTTATAAGCCTGACTGAAAAACAAACCAATTAATGGTATGTTATTACAGTTACTTATCTATATTTGATTAACTTCTGACATTTGCATTCCTAATAGTGCCAAATTATACCGTAATATTTGTATATATAAGATAAATTCCAACTGCAAATGCTGACTTGCAACTGAAGTGTTTGTTTATGTAGGATCAATCGCAAACGGCAGAACTTCTATCCTATATGGATTTGATGGATTTGCTAGTTATAGATGGAATTAAATTTATGAGTTTAACTGACATTTCCTCGTGTTACTGCTGCAACTGTTACTGCTCGTGTTCCCAAGCTATAGGCTACATAAGGTATGGATAAGGCATAGACTTTGTAAAGGGATTAACTTGTTGATCTAAGTAGTGCTCGTATGGAGCGAGAAAGCAGACTTTGAGTATGAATATGTACCTTGAACCTGCCACTTGCACTGAAGAACTCGGCTGCAACTTGAATGTTTCTTAGGGTCTCTCCCAGACAGCCAAGCTGTTAACTCACCAGGATTTGTTGGCTCTGAGCGGAGCAGTGGAGTGTGAGCAGCCTAATCGACATCTCTACGACTTTGTAGGCAACATCAGACCTTCTGGAAGAACGTAAGTCTATTCTAGTCCTTTCGGTAATCACAACGACCAAGTTTTGTTAATTCTACTATGATAGAATTACGTTATATTAGCGTTTGAGATATTTATATTATTTATTTATTTTTCACTTCTGCAAATTTAAAATTATAGTACTGATTGTAGCCCTAATTTTTCATAGATTGCTTTAAATTAGTTACATATTTAACTGTGAAACGTTTTCTGTGTGCAGGGCTCTGCCATTAGGACCAGATCAGCTGCTGCTGCGAGGAGCCATGTTGAGGAACACGCGATGGATATTTGGTAAGGGCTATGATTAACCTTCCGTGTGCAAGTGAAATTTTATCCTAATTATAATTTTATGTTGTTAATTTTATCGTAATTAAATATGTATGGTGATTTACTCTCATCCATGATATACCATCAATATACTGCATTGAACGATTGTGTTGTTGCATACACTGTTGTACACTGTTGTATATGCAGGTGTTGTTGTGTACACTGTTGTACACTGTTGTATGTGCAGGTGTTGTTGTGTACACTGTTGTACACTGTTGTATGTGCAGGTGTTGTTGTGTACACTGTTTTACACTGTTGTATGTGCAGGTGTTGTGTGCACTGTTGTATGTGCAGGTGTTGTTGTGTACACTGTTGTATGTGCAGGTGTTGTTGTGTACAGTGTTATGTGTGCAGGTATTGTTGTGTACACTGTTGTATGTGCAGGTGTTGCTGTGTACACTGTTGTATGTGCAGGTGTTGTTGTGTACACTGTTGTATGTGCAGGTGTTGTTGTGTACACTGTTATACACGGTTGTATGTGCAGGTGTTGCTGCGTACACTGTTGTACACTGTTGTGTATGTGCAGGTGTTGTTGCGTACACTGTTGTACACTGTTGTGTATGTGCAGGTGTTGTTGTGTTCACTGTTGTATATGCAGGTGTTGTTGTGTTCACTGTTGTATGTGCAGGTGTTGTTGTGTTCACTGTTGTATGTGCAGGTGTTATTGTGTTCACTGTTGTATGTGCAGGTGTTGCTGTGTACACTGTTGTATGTGCAGGTGTTGTTGTGTACACTGTTGTATGTGCAGGTGTTGTTGTTTACACTGGTGTATGTGCAGGTGTTGTTGTGTACACTGGACACGAGACTAAGCTGAGGCTGAACTCAATGTCTGCTCCACTGAAGAGATCGTCTGTGGAGAGAGTGGTCAACAGTCAGGTTCTAGAAATATTTCACTAATATTTGTAACAATTCGTCGAATCCTGAAGTATTTCTAATACTAAAATTAGTATTGATTATGTTTAGTATCAAGAAATAAGTTTATTTACGCTCAACATTATGTTTATAAATCAGTTTACTTATATATTATATTTTGTGATGATATAAGATTCTTGCAAAGCGAAAAACGGGGCATCAGTCTCCTGCAATATGAATAGCATTTAGTAATTTGTATTGATCTTATGCGTAACTATCCTTTATCCTCTCTCTCTGACTCTTACTCACTCTCTCTCTCTCTCTCTCTCTCTCTCTCGCTCTCACTCTCTCTCTCATTTTGTCGCACTTTCTATTTCAATAATTTTCTGTTCGCTGCAATATAGTGTAGTAAACTACAAGAGTTAATTGTGGCTTTTGAATTGATTCTGTACTACGGTCGTTAATAGCTGCACTCTTTTTGCACTCTAATAAAGCAAATACAGTTTTTTACTATGGCTATATTTCCTAAAATCAAATTGAAATAAGTTGCATGACTTTTTATAGCATTTATTTTTTTCGCAGACGTTGATGTTATTCGTGGTTCTGATAACACTGGCTCTATTCAGCGCAGTGGCCAATCAGATCTGGGTGTCTCATAATCTGCATCGCTACTGGTATCTCGCGCTGGAAGGTTAGAGCTGCTATCATCAACAATATTTAACTTCTGTTGAATTTTCTCATCTCTGTATTTACCATGTTGTGTGTGGGTCATTGAACAATGGACGTTTAACTATTCCTGTCATAAGAGATGATAAAGCATAAGCCGACATAGGTAACTAAACCATCACAAAAGCCATATTTGTCTGAAATTATAGGCTACTTAACTAATGAAAAAGGTATAACTTTTTGTGAAGGAATAACTTGTTGATTTCTTAAGTTCTCTTTATGGAGAAAGAAGGGAGACTGATATGAATATGTTCCTGAGACCTGCCACTAAACAGAACACTGCAGAGAGACTTGTTTGTTGAATATAAGGTCCCTCAATAAAATGTTATTAATGAATCAAAGTGAAACTAAAATGCCGGGTTTGCTGAAAAAGTGTACTGCTCTGCCTTTTAATAGTCTTATAAATTAGCGAACACTTTCAGACTATATTCATCATCCATTCGTTTAAATTTTTTGGCAATTACTGGAGCCTAGGCGCTCACCAACCGACTGCCCTTTCTGACATTGGTATGGATCTTAGTGCTTTAGACGCCTTCTACGACACGTGTACTATATTCTTATTTGAAAATCATAGCGATTATGAGCAGTCAGTTTGGTAACTAAGGGGTATTCAATTTTTGTCGTTTTAACTAGGTGCTGCTCATTTCTCTTTTAAAAGAAGACTCACTATTTTTTAATGAGTGCTCCGTCGATCTTTCTATTAAACCAAATTTTCGTTTGCCAACTTCTTAGTGTTTTTAATTCTTTGAAGCTTTGCTGAATTTTAATAAATGCTAACACATCGAGTAACATTATCTAAATTTCTGTGTAGCTTAGAACCGTATTGCGTAAAGTAAAATAATAATTTTTTTTTGCTTGCGTTGCAGGTTTGGAGTATAACTTTGGATACAGCTTCTTAACCTTTATCATCCTGTACAACAATCTAATTCCAATCAGCCTTCAAGTGACTCTCGAGATTGTCAAATTTATTCAATCAATTTTCATCAATTGGGTTTGTAGTAAAAGTTCAAGTATTACTTTGCGTAGTTTAGGGTTGACGGATCATAAGTTGATGATCGGGATTTGAGGGAGTGAGCTAAAACACTAATAAGTAAAACTAGCCTCTCTATAGTCCTTACCTTACACAATATATGGCTGTTAGATGCAAATGCAAAGACTAATAAATTAGTGTTGTCTGTTTCCAATTGTGGGTCTATTCTTCATTTTTAGACAGAAATGTGAGAATTCTTAGATATTGGCCATTGTTAATTGTGAGAATATATTAAGAAATTTGGTAAAAACCCTTGTAGTAAAGTACAATTAATTTTTTTACAATTGTGCTTCTAAAGTCGATAGTCGGCGTGGAAATTATAGTCGCTATTTTTACGAGAATTGAATAATAATGTGAAGAGTATTTTTTTTTTAAAATAATTGTCTCATGTATCTCGCAATTGTATGAAATCATCGTTTATTTTCTTTACGTGTGTTTAATAACTGCAGGATATAGAAATGTACGACCCACTGAGCGACACACCGGCTGTGGCTCGTACGTCCAACCTTAACGAAGAACTCGGTCAAGTACGTACAGATATGATGTAATATGTACCTGTACTAGAATTCTTTAAAGGTGAAGTGGCGGGGGGAGGGCTTAGAGTACTTTAGACCCTTTTGTACATGAACGTGTAGCAATTTTCTATTATTAAATATGGGCAGAAAAATGAAAGTGTAGAACTCACGGCCTTTAAATATTCTAACACTTTTCTTTCTATCTGGTAGTACAGTTTTTGGTCGCTCTCGTGTGTTTTAACTTAAATTTGGAGATAAGTGAAGATTGACAATTAATGCGTCATCTTGACTTCGTCATTTGTATGTATAATTTGGTATAACGCTCAGTTTAGAATATTTGAGAATTTCTGCAGTTGTACTTTCGCTGTTTTTAAATTCGCTTTCTCCGACGACCGTCAGTTTGTATTCGGGGCATTTTTTGGGATGAAACTAACCACTATTTTTCTTTTTGTTCCTCATATCGCCTTCTGTGGGTAAACGGCCGTTTAATTCATTATAAATTTGGATGCTCAGTTATTCAATATAGTGCAACTTTTTATAAATATTTGTCTTTCATTAAAAATTTTGCTATATGCCCTAATAATATAATTATTATTTTAAACTCTCTCTCTCTCTCTCTCTCTCTCTCTCTCTCTCTCTCTCTCTCTCTCTCTCTCTCCCTCCCTCTCTCTTTGACAGTCTCAGTGTACTGCCTGACGGCTGATAATTTTCTTGGATCTCTTTCAATTAATTCTATCCTCTGCTTTCTTTATCATCTGTACACCTTTTATCGTATCGTAAACTTTCATGTCTCATCGTTTAAAACTAACATTTTATAATCTGCTTTTTATAAAAAAATTTAAAATTTAAAGTAACTTAGTAACTTCTGGGTATTTTTATCTGATTTTAGGTGCGGTACATTTTTACTGACAAAACAGGAACGCTTACAAGAAATGTGATGGAATTCAGAAAGTGCAGTATTGCCGGAGTGTGCTATGGGTAAATATACTGGCTATCCTTATGTCTGAGTTGTTAAGAGCTTAGGATAGATAGTTGGTGCTGAATAATGCGCAGTGATCAGCTAGTTAAGATGTTTATCATCTCCCTGAAGGCTGTTGTTTTTGTTTATACGAACTATCTGATGCTTTGTTTTATTTTTATCTAATTTTTCTTATATTTTTCTGGTGTTAGGGCATTTGGTGTTTTAGAGTTTGAACTATAATAATAAACAAATATCTCTCTTTGCACAGTAGGTTGGTGTTTCTATTCCAGGTCGACTCAGAGGGTAATATCTGGAATCTGGCATTCAAGTGTCTTGTTATATTATTCATGTTTGTCTTCTTTAATTTTTTGTTTATATTTTGCGTCCCCATATCTGATTATAATCAGATACACTCATGTAATCATCTCCAACCAATATAGTGAGCAGTATAATTCGTTGAGCAGTTTACGATTATTACATGAGTTTAACGATAGACTCCTGTAATAATCATCAACCTAGAAATGGACTCAAATATTTATCTTATTTATAATTCATATTTGTCTTATGTAATTTCTTTTTTTTATTTTTGTGTCCCCATATCTGACTAATTATTTTAGTCCGTTTCTGGGTTGATAAGATGAGCACTGTCTGAGCTGAACTAAACAATTGTTCGGCTGTCGATCATTAGGTGTGTAGGTTCAATATAGTGCTTTTCTCGGGACTGACTACAGAGGAATCGGACGTTAAACTAAGCTTCAGCCCTTTAAATAGCTATTTAACGGACGTTAAACTAAGTTTCAGCCTTTTAAATAGCTATATAACGGACGTTAAACTAAACTTCAGCCTTTTAAATAGCTATTTCAAACATTGCGCCTGTGGGCTTCTGTATATATATCGCCCTGGTCTAAGTAATACAGTTAATTAATAAATAAAAGAACTAGTTAACTATAAAATTATTTGTAAAGATTTAAATGTTGTGTGTTTACAATAAATACTGTGGTTGTAGATATTGTTGTTATTTAGAGATAATCAGGATTCAACGGAGAGATTTTCAGATCCAACTTTGCTGGAAAATCTTTATACGAAACACGTTTGTGTTAAGATAATTACTTGTTTCTTTCTCTCTCTCTGTCTCTCTCTGTCTCTTTCTCTCTCTCTCTCTCTCTGTCTCTCTCTCTCTGTCTTTTCTCTATCTCTCTAACTCTTTATATTAGTTTTCAGCTTCTGTAGTTTGTTATCAGTTCTCATTATGTTTCATTGTGTTCCTGATATGTCTAAGATTTCAAACGTCTTTCTGTAAAGTGTACTGTAAAGTGTGCAAAATTTGTATAGAAGTTTAATCCTTGTTGCTGTCATTCTCTCGCTCAGAGTACCAACAGGTCAATGGATTATAATTGTATCCTATATTCCGCAGCTCTCTCCTCTGTTTCCATCTTCGTTATTGCAGTTAGTTGCTTCATCTGTTGCATACCACTCATTTTTTTAAATTTTACTTCAGATTTTAGTTCAAACATTAACATTGTCATTCTGTCGGTTACAATTTGCTGGCGTATTTTCCTAATATAAATTTGTGTAATAAAAGACAACTCTTTCGTGTGTTTCATATGGTATCCATATAAGCAGTAACTGAGATATTTCTTAGACTGAAACCTTACTGTGCTAAAATGTAATATGAAAGAATTAGAGTGATGTTGTTTGTTGACGTATGAAGGAGACGTCACCTCAGATACGAGATTTTCTCACTATGCTGGCCGTGTGTCACACAGTAGTTCCTGAGAGAGATCCTGATGATCCAGGCACTATACACTATCAGGCTTCCAGCCCTGGTATGATTTATCTGTGCCTAATCTTATCTGTGCCTAATCTTATCGGTGCCTAATCTTATCTGTACATAATCTTATCTATGCCTAATATTATCTGCGATTACTCTTATCTGTTGTTAATCTTACCTGTGCCTACTCTTAATTCTGGTTAATCTTCTCTGTGCCTAATCTTATCGGTGATTAATCTTATATGTACTTAATCTTTTATGTGCCTAATCGTATCCGTGATTAATCATATATGTACCTAATCATTATATGTGCCTAGTCTTATCCATGATTAATTGTATACAAGCCTAATCTTATCTGTGATTGATCCAAGCTGTGCCAAATCTTATCTACATGTATACTGACGCTATTAACTGTCAGGTTTCATCCTGACAGGGATTATCAGGAGTCCTGATAAGAGATATCTAGGTTTCTAATTAACAGTAATGCCTATTATTTAGAAAATTTCATTCATTTTGCCCTGAAAATCATGAGGCGACTCTGTGATTTTTTAATTATTATAACATAGGAGGAGGATAGAAATATGTGGAACAGTTATGTGCCATGGACCTGCCACTAGGATCGGGTTAATTAATTGAAGTGTTATTGTTGCATGTGTGAGATAGACGAGAGAGCTCTGGTGTTGGGAGCTAGAAGATTAGGGGAGATGAGGGATAATTGAAGTGTTATTGTTTCATGTGTGATAGATGAAAGAGCACTGGTGCTGGGAGCTAGGAGATTGGGGTTCGTATTTCACACTCGTCTGCCAGATCACATCGTCATTGAAGTGGTACGCTTTGCATTAACGTTTTTTCAAGTTGTGCTTTACCATTGATTTTTGCTTTTATGGAGCAGAGCCGGTAGAATATCGGTTAGATGCTTGATTGTAAACTTATAGGTGTATGATTCCAATTCAGTTCTTTTCGGTTACTGGCACACTTTTTACTGACAACAGACAAATAATGTTCGCTAAGCTTTAACCTTTAGCATTTTAACCTTTAGCCTTTCAACCACCTGTCTTTAGCATTATTGTATCATTTGCTAGTGGTACTCCTTCAGGTTTCTCTGAATAATAAATAAATATGCAATGTCAAATACAATTGTACACGTAACGTATTTCAGCCAGTTGAAAAGACATTAAATGCAGTTCCTTTAGAACTTTGAACGACTCTGTTCATATTTCTTCCTTTGTTTTCAGATGGGTAAAGAAGAGAAATTCGAGCTTCTGAATGTTCTAGAATTTACAAGTACGCGTAAGAGAATGTCGGTGATAGTTCGAATGCCAAACGGAAAAATCAAACTTATGGTCAAGGGTGCCGTAAGTATTTGCAAAAGTTTATGTGATACTTGGTTTAAATTCCTTTAGTATTCATTAAACCAAGGAAATAATATAATATTAATATTATAATAATAATAGGCCTATATTCGTTAAAACGAACGTTGTGAAAACTGTTCATATATTATATTTCACAATTATTTCACATATTTATAACATAGTTTCCTTTTAGCGTATTTTGGATTTTTATGTCTTGCATGTCTTTCTCCTGATAAATTGTACCTTTTTGAGTGATATTTTTACAAAACAGCAAGATTTGTCACCGGGTTAGATTCGTATTACTTGCCCACAATGAGTACAGTATTCTTTTGGTGTCACGGACGTTAAATACTGGTTAAATACTGCTTTACAGCTTATATTAGCTTTTACTTTAAGTACGGGTAGCATGAATCCACTCATCAGACGTATTGATGCTGTTTTAATAGTCAATGCTGTTATAATTGTTATCTTATTATATGGGTTACATGCGCTGGTACATTCCACTCTAACGTATAAACGACCGGATAAATCTACTGCCTGATTTTAATCGAAAAATATTTTTGGCTATTTCTCTTCAAATACAGGGTGGTCCAGAATAAATGAAACTATTTCGAAGGCTAATAACTTTGACATTTTTTATCCAAACGTCTTACGTGATACATTAAATTAAAGACTATTCTCTTTTCCATTCCCTTGCTAAATATCTAAAAGATACTATTGCACATGTTTGAGCAATTATCATTAGTCGCCGATATGTTATTTTCAATGAAACTGCGTGAAAACTCAAAATCTAAAAATCAAGAATTCAAGCTTATGCATTAGGCCTTAACTATTTCAAAAAGCACATTGCAGTTTCTGTCAATGTCCTAAATGAATTGAGAATTAATTGAACAAATGTTCAATGTGTCCACCATATGCTCGAATAACTGCATTCCCCCTCTGGGATCACTGATCAATTGCCGAGTCCACGAGTGATTGACTGATTTCTGCCCAACGGAGGACATTGACTCGTTTCAAATGTTCAACGTCGTGAATTGGTTCACGATATACTAATTGCTGAAAACAATAGTAAGCAATCGAATAGTAAAACGGGTTGAAATCAGGGGGGGGCTGTTAGGTGGCCAGTTCTACCGTTCAATAAACTCTGGCAGGTTTACCTTCATATAGGTAATTTTTATATGGCTTGAAAATTGCATATCGGCGACTACTGACAATTTCTCAAACATGTGCAATAGTATCTCTTAGATATTTACCACGTTAATAGAAAAGAGAATTGCCTTTAATTTAATGTATCGTGTAAGACGTTTGGATAAAAATTGTCAAAGTCTTTAGCCTTCAAAGTAGTTTCATTTATTCTGAACCACGCTGTATATAAATGGCTTCATATGTATACCGCCAGTTAACGTCATGAAAATTTCATGGCTGTACTTGAGGTCCTGGGATCAATTCTTAATCAAGTTTATCAGAGAATAAAATTACGAACATTCATTAGACTGGTGGCCTGGAAAATTGGCTATGTGTGAATTGCCTAACGGTTTAAACTTGTGAGATATTATCATGGATGATCATTTCGCTATATCATGTGCTTTTAATATTTGTGAATTTTGTTCATTTCCGTACCTACAGGACACAGTTATATATGAGAGACTTAAGAATGATCAATTTAAGGATGTCACTATTCAGCATTTGACGGCCTTTGCCAACCTCGGTAAATATTTCACAATGTTTGTAATTGTGATTATACAGACAGTATATTTTTGTAAATTTAATCGTCTTCATCATCATCAGTCATCATCATCATGATCGTCATCATCAGCAGCATGTTTATCATCATCATCCCTTGAATCCCACTTTAGCTAGGGTCTGTATACGAATTGACCTTCTCGTCTCTCTCTGTCCCATACCATATCAATGGTCAATCCCCTAAAGATTTTTTAATAACTTTAATAAATTTAAGAACATAAAAATCAGTTTTGTGCAGTGAGTTTGCTTTTTGTGTTTACTTGTTTGCCATTTACTTGTTTCTGAGATCCTAATTGTATGCCCAATGCGTACTGCACTGGTATGAACTTCTATGTATGGCAAGACTTTATATTGTTAGTACTGCTGTTGTCTCGAGTGGTATAGCAGCTTTGTCTGAGTATTTAATTTTATAGTTGTCTCGCTGTACAGATGAGTTAAGAGAGTTGGACTTCGTTGTTTTAGACAGATCGAATTTGTCTCAGCTAGCGCTATTGTGCAAGAATGATTGAACTGCATTTGGCTGCTTAATCAATCAATGATTTGCAGTATGATTGATCACTGAGAATATTTACTTTGAATGACTTCTAGATTGATTTATTAACTAATTTATGGAATGATTAACTGCTTTGTGTCTCACAGAGTTTGGAATTTTAGCTATATTAATGATGATAGTGTTTCGGTGATGCTTGTTGCCATGTGTTTTCTTTTATGCTGTGCTTATTTTACTGCATTTAATTATTATAACGCATAGAGTGGCGTTTGCATGATATACTTTATTAAACATTAAACTTTCAAAAATTAACTGACGAACTACAGATAGTTTGAGTGATTGATTGATCACCGGACTGGCTTTCAAATAGGACCTTACTTCTCCTATGCACATTTCTTTTGCAAATTGGTCTGGGTGAAGTGATCTGTAGGGATGTGTGCTGTGGGGACGACCCTGACATCATCCTTGATGATAAAACTGACATTAAACCTGTATTTTTAGTGTTATTTTTATATTATTCTTATTATTATTATTATCATTGATTGATTGTTTGATTGCTCGATTGATTGATTGATTGTTTGTTTGATTGATCAGTTGATTGATGGATCGATTGATTGATCGATTGATTAATTGATTGATTGGTTGATTGATTGCTTGATCGATCGATTGACTGAGTGATTGATTGATCGTTCGATCGATTGATTGATCGATTGATTGATTGATTGATTGATTGACTGACTGATTGATTGATTGATGACGCAGGACTACGTACTCTGTGCCTGGCCACGGCAGATGTCTCAGAGGAGATGTACGAGGACTGGAAGCAGACGTACTACAGGGCGAGCACCTCTCTCCAGCACAGAGACAAGAAGCTTCACGAGGCCGCTGAGCTCATTGAGCGGGTGAGTAGACTCTCTCTCGCTCTATTAATATTTAGTAATTATTATTATTATCAATATTAATATATCAACATTATTATTATTTCTATATTAATTATTAATATACATAATAATCATCATCATCTTCCCTTAAATCTCAGTTTAATAAGGGTCGGGATACGAATAGACTTGTCTCCAGTCCTCCTTGTCCCACACCATACCACCAGTCAATCCCATATTATTCATGTCCTTCTTAATTACCGCCTCCCATGATATAATTTATATATATAATATATAATAATAATTATTATTATTCTTATCATTGATTGATTGTTTGATTGCTTGATTGATTATTGATTGTTTGTTTGATTGTTTGATTGATTGATCGGTTGATTGATGTAAAATAGCTATAGAATAACTGATTCGAGGTACCTGTTGGAGTGAAAATGGTAATTCATTTTATTAGATCTACGTATCTAATCCTATCATATGAAATTAGCTCAGGTTTTTGACTTGTATCCCTTTTTTGTTTTTTATTTTAATCATATAAGCTTTTAAAATTCGCTGTTAATATTCTGTGCGTTTTTCTTATTTACATAATTACAGACATTTTCTGTTGATGAGGTTTGATCGATCAGTCGTAATTCAAACTAATTTTTGCGTTGTTTCTCTGTTGTTTAAATATTTGATTAATTTATTTGTTTTTAAGTTAAATATGTATTGCTTTGAATGCAGAATCTACAGTTGCTTGGAGCGACGGCCATTGAAGATAAATTACAAGAGGTCAGCACTTAATATGCTTTAAATTTCTCGTGTGTGATTCGACGCACAAACTTATGTATGCTTCTTTGTTGCTTAATATGTCTTGGTTACTCATAGCCTGAGAGTAGATAGCATGACAGCTGGCACAGCCGCGTCAGCTATTCTCTATCGTTAACATGCCGCGCAGATGGTCCAGAGTATAAATTTCAACTGTCCGTTGGTTCGAATCTTGCTAAGCTAGGATATAATGATGGGGAGTTGAAAAAAATCACTAATTGCTGGTAATGCTCGCACGCAAATGACTATTCGGAGTCGACACGGATGGGTCTAGATAGGAAATAGAACATTAAGGTCTTGTATCCATCGGCCTGACGCCATCAAGTGTACACGACTAGGTTTTATTTGCCTCTCGGGAGAGAAAAATCCACTCGCAACGAAATCTCGAACTCGCGGCCTCAGGTTTAAGAGGCGAGCTCTCTACAACTTCGCCACAAGGCATTCCCTAAGCTATCATTAGTGTATTTATTGTTAATCCTAATGTAGTCAAATCTTTCAGAGATTAAAGAATAGAAAATTTTGTTTTAAAATGCTTTTGCATCTGGGCTGAGACTGAGCACATTTCAGCTTGACGAAACTGACGTCACATGTCACATTGGCAGAGAGGATATAAAGTTGTTTAGATTGTCGCTGCTGCTTACTACAGGTTTGATCCAGAGAGCATTGAGAACCTGGGTGATATATATCACAGGTTTGATTCAGAGTGCATTGAGAACCTGGATGATATATATCACAGGTATGATTCAGAGTGCATTGAGAACCTGGGTGATATATATCACAGGTATGATTCAGAGTGCATTGAGAACCTGGGTGATATATATCACAGGTATGATTCAGAGTGCATTGAGAACCTGGGTGATATATATCACAGGTCTGATTCAGACTGTATTGAGAACCAGGGCTAGGCTGATATATAGAGATATAGTTTTAGTTGTTCTTGCTACAGGATGTTCCAGAGTGCATTAAAAATCTAAGCACAAAGGCTGAAGACAATTTTAACGTCAGTTTTCCCGCTAAATAGCTTGTGAATGACGGGCGATCGCTGGATTTAACCCCTAAACCTACTGATCCGCTGTGAAACAACCTATCAACAAGTCACCGGGCAGCCTAAGAATGATGGTAAGATATATTTTGGTTGTTTATTCTTATTACAGGGTGTTCCAGAGTGCATCGAGAACCTGGGCAAGGCTGATATTAAGATTTGGGTTCTAACTGGAGACAAGCAAGAGACCGCTATTAATATCGGTACTTTTTATATTTGTTGTTGCATTAACTGCTGAGTGGCATCTATAAAACAGCGTAAAGTAAGCTCTGGGAGATTTTTCAGTTTTTACGATCGAGATCACATACTATATACCGAATTATTACAACACAGGTAAGTAACGTATTATTTGTGATTAACCTTTTAGTAGCTACTTAGATCTCACTGTAGTAGTCTTAAAATATTGGTTGGTAAGTTTAGAATTGCTAAGTAATATACAGTATCAGTAGATAATTTCTACTATTAGTTTGCAGTTTGTGCCTTCTTATTTATGTAATTTGTGCTTTATTGTGTATTTCATGTTATCATTATACGCATACAGTATAATATTATGCGTTATTTTATTAATTATGTAATTCATACATCATCGCATATTTGCTGTAGGGGGAATTTACTGTATGCAAATTTTGGTGCCATTAGTGGTATTTAGTGCCATTGGTGATATTTAGTGCCATTAATGATATTTAGTGCCATTGATGATATTTAATGCCATTGATGGTATTTAGTGCCATTGATGGTATTTAGTGCCATTAGTGGTATTTAGTACCGTTAGTGGTATTTATTGCCATTAATAGTATTTACTGTCAATTTATTTTTGGTTTTGTGTTTCAGGTTACTCTTGCAAGATGTTGTATCAGTCAATGGCTTTGATGATTTTGAACGAATACAGCCTTGATGTGAGATAATTTTAATTTTAATCTGTTCAATCTGTATGATTTGAGTTGATGTTTTACTTTAATTATTTTTTAATCTCGTTCCCTATAAAAGACTCTGCTGCTAAGTAAATTATAAAGGCAGATTATTAGTTTTACTATAATAATATTCACAAAAACTTAGTCCGTGGTACGGGGCTATACCCGGCACGTCATCTGAACGTCATTGCAATACAAGTCATAGTTTAACGTTTGTTTCTTATTTAGCTTAAGGGCTACGGTCAGATCAAGTTCGACTGAGATTCGAATTGATAACCACATGCATATCAAACAGGTATGCTACCAAATGTACTAACCAATCCGTTTAAAACAGTTTCATAATATTATAAATAAATTATTCTAATGTAAATATGATGTTTCGCTTCTGCAGGCTTTTTTAAGGCTTTAGCTCATCATTGGACAAATTATAAGCGATGAGTTTGCATTTGTTTGAATGATATTGCAATTATATTTGTGTGCAACGTTCTGAAACTTATCATACATCTATTTATATTTCAAGCGAAGAAAAAATCTCTAGCATTTTTGTTAAAAGCACTTCTGCACAAGTTTTTTCAAGCACGTATACGCCCATCCAAGAGCTAACCAAACCCGTCTTTACTTAACTTTATTAATTACACGCACACTAAATCGAGAGCATTAAACGCTGCTCCCAATGATGTGCGCATTTTCGTACACTAGCAAGTACATTGAGTAGTGCTGTATGCTGTGATGTTGTTGCTGCAGGCGATGAGGGAGACCCTGAAGAGACATGTCAATGAATTCGGTGATCAGCTTAAGAAGGAAAATGAAATCGGATTAGTTGTAGATGGACAGGTATGAATCCTACAATAGTGACCTAATAATAATAATAATAGCATGAGCTGTAAGTTTAATTATGTGATAAATTGACCTAAATGTATGAACAGTATGCTTATTTATGTGATAATCTACCTAATTGTATGAATATTATGCTTAATTATATGATAAGATGACCTAAAACTAGGCTAAAAGTATTTTGTATGAACAGTATGCTTAATTATGTGATAAACTGATCTAATTGTATGAACAGTATGCTTATTACTATAATGAATTCACGTAATTGTATGAACAATTAGATGAATTCATCATAAGTAAGCTTAATACTTAGATAAATTGACTTTATTATATAATTAGAAGATCGAATTTGTGCAGCCTTAATTACTGCTTTGGTCGTTAGTCATTGCATCTGTTTACATTTTACTCACTATGGCGTTTCTTTTAAATTCAAGAGTATCTTTCAGTTGTGATTAAAATTATGTCTATTGGTTTTCAGGTGCTTAAACGTGTTTGTCATATTTCTAGTGTTTGTTTACTTATAGGTTTGTTGTTGTAATTCGTATGTCGGCAGTTAGACTAGAAGTCTCTTATGTGTTCTCTGTTGTAATTTCTGGAATGTTCTTTGTTGTTCACTGCCCTCCCTCTCTCAGGCTCCAGTAATGTCCATCACATCGACCAGCAATCCATCGTGCTGGCAAAACGGCTTTAACGAATATAACATAGCTTTCAGTTTACGAGGTTGATCCCAATCTATGCATCAATATTTATGTAGTAGATCCGAATCTATGCTCCAATATTTATGTTATGACACTTTTTATGACAATTTTAGTTTTTATTTTACTCTTACTGCTTGGTGTGTAGGCGCTAAAGTTTGCCCTGTCCTACGAGTGTCGTCAGGACTTCCTGGACCTGGCTCTGTCCTGTCGCACGGTCATCTGCTGCAGGGTGTCGCCGCTGCAGAAGGCT
This sequence comes from Enchytraeus crypticus, assembly GCA_905160935.1. NCBI lineage: Eukaryota > Metazoa > Annelida > Clitellata > Enchytraeida > Enchytraeidae > Enchytraeus > Enchytraeus crypticus. The sequence continues at coordinate 553,459 of CAJHZI010000524.1, forward strand.
GACATAGTGGAGCTGGTTAAGCATCACGTGAACGCCATCACGCTCGCTATAGGGGACGGGGCCAACGACGTGGGCATGATACAGGTTGCTCTCTTGAAAACTGTTAAAAATTAAAAGTTTATTTGAAAATGTGTTTGTTGGTTGATTGATAATTATGATACCTGATAATTGGTTGAGCCGGTAGCTTAGTCTGTTGGTACATGCACCACATGTAGGGTGGTTGTATCTCACAATGTGTATATATGTGTAGACTGCACATGTAGGGGTTGTTTTATCTAATGTGTATATATGTGTAGGCAGCACATGTAGGGGTGGGTATTTCAGGCGTTGAAGGCCTACAGGCTGCCTGTGCCTCAGACTACTCTATTGCGCAGGTATGTCAAATTGAATTTGTAACTAATTTATTTATTAGTAAAAATTTAAAGTCCAATCCAATGTCAGTTTTACCTTTCTGCAGTACTGGAATTGATGAATAAGCCTTGGTATATATATATATATATATATATATAATATATATATATATATATATATATATATATATATATATATATCTATATATATATATATACATATATATCGATATAATATATACATATATATAATGTATATATATATATATATATCTATATATATATATATATATATATATATACACACAGGGTGAGTAAAAAAAAGTGATAACACCTGCAAAAAGTGTGAATTTCTCAGGCTATTGTTAATATTTTCAAATCAAACTTTTACCAGTAACTAAAGGACTAATTTTTGGTAGGGGTGGCCAATTTTTGTCCATTTTAATACATAGATTGGCCAGTTATGAAAGTTTCAGCAGAGCAACCCCCCTTTTTTGAGTGTACTGTAAATAAAAATTATATTTAACTTTATTTTTTGACCCTGAAAAGGTTCTTTGTGGTGGTTCAGAAATAACCAGTTGTATCTGCTAGCATTTTTGACTGTTCGATGTGCTTGCCTCCCGTTCTTAATCGGGACTGCAGAAGCATTCGGAACGCTAGGACAGCCTTGTTGATTCCAGCTTGGGGCAGTCTCTCCCAAATTGATGGTAGGTAGCACTTCCTGCAGTTCTGTCTTATTTTAAGGCTTCGACAGGTGTTTCTGATAGAGATGCAGCATGGTTCCCCAGACATGATAATCCAGAGGATTTTGGATCGGGAGAGTTTGGAGGCCATTCACTCTTCATGATGAAATGCGGATTTCTCTCGCTGATCCATTCCTGTGGATGACGAGATGCATGAGCCGGAGCATCATCCTGCTGAAAGATGAAACCGTTTGATAGAAGAGCATTGCAATCATCAATCAACTAGGGAAGTAAAATATTGACGTAATGCTGAGCGTTCACCTTTTCCTTCTGGCCAATGAAGTGCAATTTGCCCTTACCGTTGTAGCAAACGCCATTTTTAGGTAAAAATGGGGGGTTGCTCTGCTGAAACTTGTATAACTGGCCAATCTATAAATTAAAATAGATGAAAATTGGCCACCCCATCAAAAATTAGTCCTTTAGTAATTAGTAAAAATTTGATTAGAAAATATTAACAATAGCGTGAGATATTCAAACTTTTGCAGGTGTTGTCACTTTTTTTTACTCACCCTGTATATATATATATATATATATATATATATATATATATATATATATATAGGTCTCTATTTATTAACGTTGGTGTATTTCATCTTCAAAACCTAATCTGTTATTATTAAAAATATTAAAAATAATAGGTTGCTAAATTTTCTCTATTTTTAAGTTTTTTGTGAATACATTTGACTACATTGTGTTGGAGAAGAACGAGTAATCTTGTTTCTATTTTTCTGTTTACAGTTTAGATTTCTGAGCAGACTTCTATTGGTCCATGGAGCATGGAGTTACCACAGACTTACTAAGCTCATCCTCTATTCCTTCTATAAAAACATATGCCTCTACTTCATTGAGGTAACTTTCCTCATATTATACTATGAGTAATGGTATTATTATACCTCCCTGTTACCAGTAGTCTCTGTAGTAACATTTACCTCTACTTTACTGCCTCACAGTTCTCATATGATGTACGAGTAATTTTATTACTTTATTGAAGTAAATTTTACATCATTTTCGCTTATGCGTCTTTCCTGTCGACTTGTGTATGTTTTTACTTTTACGAAATGCATGCAATAAATAAATATTTAAAAAATTATACTATCTCAGTGATCTCAATGTAGCATATTCCTCTATTTACTATTCTACAGCAGACTGTAAATGGGGTTATTTCATGTATAATCTGCATTTGGCTATTCACCTGTTTTATTTACTTAATTAACACCATCAAGTTGGAATTAACTTGATGTTTAATTTGCTATTTTGCAATTTTATGCCACTTTTGGTAATGGCTGAAGTAAAGTCCACGGTTTTTGTTAAAATTCAGTACTAAATAATTTAATAAAAACTCTGGTGTGTAGTGTCTAGGATGTTAGCTTTGGGGCTGGTAATATTAATTGTGCTCGATATTGTCATTGATGATACACTAGTGTAGTAATTTAACGTCTTTGTAGGCCTATTTGTGAAATTTATTAGTGAAAGGCAGAGTTAATGTATAAAAGGTGTATAAGTGTATTTGTAATGCATGCATTTCAATGAAATGATATGATGTATTGACTGAGTCACGGTTGCTGTTATTATTATCATTGTTGTCGTTGTAATTAACATCTTTATTATTAGTAGTATCGTCATAATCTCCTTCAGATTCATCATTATTATTGTCGTTATTATCTTCATCATTGTGATCGTCATCATCGTCTTCATCATACAATTATGGGGTGCAATAAATACAAATCTACTCTACTCTAGTGCAAGTTTTGTTATTGTTGTTGATATTTGGCTGGCGAATCTGTTTTCAGTTTTGGTTTGCTATCAGCAGTGGATTTTCAGGACAAATATTGTTTGAGCGATGGTCCATTGGATTTTATAATGTAGTGAGTATTTTAAATTTATAGTTTAGGATTTTATTTACACGTAATTGACAAATGATTAACAAACATTTTATAATACAATCACTATAACCAATATAATCACTATAACCAATACAATCACTATAACCAATACAATCACTATAACCAATATAATCACTATAGTTCACATTATTCTTACCTGTTGAAGAATATAACATGATAACACGTGTAATAAACCTGGACTTTGGTATCTTCGATTACTATTGTATAAACTATCATTAAATTACTTGATAATTGAAATATTGATTTGTAATTCGAGTATGTGTTTCATGTTCAACCTACTGATTCGTTAAATGTAGTTTAATCCTTGAAAGAAAGGATAAAGCAGCTTTACGTATAAAGGCTATCCAGAGATTTAACAAAACCTTTAAATATTAATATCTGAAACTAGTAAACTAATACTGTACAATGATGTCCTTGATATTGTCGTTAGACACCGCAGGACTTTAAATAAATGTTTTGTTTTTTCGATGATGTAATTCTATGCAGATTTTCACGGCAGCTCCACCGTTCGCTATAGGACTATTTGACAGATACTTCAGTGCAGACAGTATGCTACGATTTCCTCCTCTATACAAGGCTTCTCAAAGTTCTGAGATTTTTAATGTTAAGGTATATTTACGGAACTGAATTTATGTCATGACGTTTTTACATTGTGTAAACATTATCGGCGTAACCTCCATGTATATCTTGCGTATCTGTGCATAAACTCCTTTATAGCTCTATATGTTCTCCTTTTGTATATCTACATAACTTCCTTAAACCAACTGCATATCTGTGCATAGTCTTCTTTATAGCTCTGCATAACCTCATTCATATAACTTCCTTTATATATTTGCATCTCCTCTTGCATATGTCTGCTTATCCTCTTGCATATGTCTGCTTAACCTCTTGCATATCTCTGATTAACCTCTTGTATATCTCTGCTTAACTTCTTACATATCTTTGCTTAAGCTCTTGCATATCTCTGCATAATGTTAGTGGATCTTGTCGAAAAATGAAAAAATTGTTATCAAAATGAATACAGACTTTGAGTATTTTATGTGAATAAATGTCTTGCTACTTTTCAATTCTGCATCTACAGTGTATTGGATTTTTAATGGATATTAAACGATGAGGCTCTAGCATTGACTATATCTGTGTACTGAGCTTATCCGTGATAACATCAGTATGCAGTAAAATAAAACTGTACTATTGTACAGTTCTATTTAGCTGATGTATTTCACTTAAAATATAGTCGTGAGATCTATTGTAGCTTTCATTGTACTATCTTGATATTTATTGTATTATATTGTTTTTATATAATTATATGACATTTGCTTGTAATAATTTTTGTGTAGGTTTTCTGGCTGTGGTGTATCAACGCCATCTATCACTCCATTCTACTCTTCTGGATGCCTGTCATAGCTCTAGAGCAAGGTAATGTTGTTGTGTGCTATTAATGACTGTCATAGCTCTAGAACAAGGTAATGTTGTTCTGTGACATTAATGACTGTCATAGCTCTAGAACAAGGTAATGTTGCTCTGTGACATTAATGATTGTCATAGCTCTAGATATAGGTAATGTTGCTCTGTGGCATTAATGACTGTAATAGCTCTAGAACAAGGTAATGTTGCTCTGTGACATTAATGACTCATAGCTCGAGAACTAGTTAATGCTGCTGTATGATATTAATAACTGTCCTGATGACGATGAAGATGATGATAGTGTTTTCATATTTAAATCACTATGAATGCTCTAAATTTTTAATTTAATTATTACATAACATGCTATGTTACAGATGTGGCATTCAAGGATGGAAAAGTGGGCGATTACTTATTCCTAGGAAACATGGTGTACTCTGTAAGTAATTTTAGTTTGATTAAATTAATCATTTAAGTAAACTGGTGTGCTTTTAGTTGCAATTTACTCATAGAAACGTAAGGCTTTGTCGCATATAGTATAATATTGAGTTAATTTTTGTGAGTAGCATTGTTTTGTATACAATCATGCATTGTAAATTTCTATTGTATTTTGTGTACTTAGTCGGAACATGTAAGTGTTACTCTGTGACATTAATGAATGTCATAGCTCTAGAACAAGGTAATGTTGCTCTGCGACATTAATGACTGTCATAGCTCTAGAACAAGGTAATGTTGCTCTGTGACATTAATGAATATCATAGCTCTAGAACAAGGTAATGTTGCTCTGCGACATTAATGACTGTCATAGCTCTAGAACAAAGTAATGTTGCTCTGCGACATTAATGACTGTCATAATGTTTATTATAAGTATTTTGTATATGAAGACTGGAACGAGTGTTGCTGGATAGCGTGAAGTTCCGCTGATATGTATAAATTTTTACTAGTTTAGATATTAATTTAAATGTAATTGTTATTTAGCTCATAATTACAATTGAACTCTTCCTGTATGGTAGTCTCGAAGAACGAGTTCGGCCATGACACTGCTATATAAGTTTTCATTGTTAATAATAATAATAATAATAAAGTGCCATTGTTGACCTTTGTTTTTTCCGTTCACACATACACTTGCTATTTTTGCACTCAAGAATTGACTCGTATAATTACTTGTATTATGTGATAAACGAAATATATAAATAAATAAATAAAAGTTATTTGAATTGTTAAAGCGATAAAAAACGTCTTTTTCGAATTCACCATCTCTGATTCGATATAAGCCTATCTGCAGAACTTATATTATGATAGTTTTTTCATTTTATTTTGCAGAGTTAATGCTCCTATCAAATAAAACGCTGTTTCAATGTTTTGTTTTAAAATTATTGCTCTAGTTTATTATTCAGTTATATAAATTGTTATTGTGCAATTTTCAGTATGTAGTGGTAACGGTGTGTCTCAAAGCAGGATTAGAAATGGCAGCATGGACTTGGGTAGGCAGCCATTCGTTGTCATATTTTCTTAAATATAATATAATTATAATTTATATATAGCCTGCTTTTAGGAAATCAAATAATGGTCAGTCACGAAACTTATCTGCCATTTTAAAGACCGGAAACTAACAAATACCCATTATACCATATTGTTAGTAATTTTAATGCTTGTGATTTAGCAGCATGCAATCTAAGGGAGGCGATTTGGCGTAACGGTTGGAGTTCGCCTAGGTTGCAAGTGGCCTGGGTCAGTCGGAAAATAATAGATATCCCCGTGGGTTCATGGAAGGTTAATCATATACTGAGCTTGCTGCCAGTTGGCGCTATTAATAGAAAAGATATGTCAAACCATAGAGAGGATTGATAATAACCTCTCTGAACATGTCAAATAATGTAACTAGGTCATAAAACAAGCATGTAAGTGCTTTCTGACCCAGGACTGTTATTATTTATTATAGGCTGAGTGCCTTGTGATAGTCATTTATTGTCGCTGAACATACTGGTGTATTGATCTTTGATGTCTGGTTAAGATATAACTTTACCTCTTTACAATATTCTGTGGCACCTCTGTCGGTATCCTTTTGTGACTGAGTTATCAGCCTGCTTGTCTGATAAGCAAATAGGTCGCGGGGTTAAATGCATCGCCATACCTTCTCCAATTGTACACTTGTGGTACAGAAACAGCCTTTATTGCTATATCTCTAATGCTTCTTATTAAGTTAACCAACTAGCAATTTGTAATTAATTGTAATTTGTAGTATTTTATTTACTACAGTTATCGCACGTAGCTGTGTGGGGCAGTATACTGAGCTGGTTGCTGTTTCTTGCCATATACCCTCACATGTGGCCCACTGTGGATCTGGCGCCTGAAATGGTCGGCATGGTATGTTAACAGCTCTTTATGTAAAATCACCATCATTTAGTACAGTACTGGATGGTAAGATAACACAGAAAATCAACATAAACAGAGATACGATGCAAGAGATTCATCTATATTATTAGATAATATAGTGTAATTTAAAATGATCCAAAACTTCTTACATTTATGATGGATATAGTAGTACATATGTTTATTTAGAAATTCATCAAACATCGACAAATAATTGTGAAAACAGATAAATCAGCAGACAAAAGTGAGAATCAACATATGTAGCATCAAACTAAAATTTGCTCACCACGACCATCAGAGAGGGTACTGAAGTACCCTATCGAGCTGACCACCGCAGTAAACAAAGAAAGAAGGAGATCGAAGAAACACTAAAGTTTTGTCTAAAACATGACAACAGTAATATGTGACGTTTATGTCACTAGGATTGTAAATAGATTACGCAAAATAATATATGATACGATTATCTAATATATATCAGATTTTAAATAGTAATTCAATAATTACCAAGATTCCATAAGAAAAAGTCTGTGTGACACCTTAAAAGAATTAAAAGAGTTTAAGTTGCGATATGTGACTTAATTATGAATCTCTCGAGGCAGAATTAGCGTTTATAATTTTCAACAATACCTCCCAGATAACAAAGTAAACGTTATGATTAATTTATCATAAATCGCGAAATTATGCTAATCTATCTATGCACTATGGGCTGAAGTACTATAAATTTGAATGCTAATCATGTTTCCAGGATAAATACGTGTATGGTTGTGGAATATTCTGGATTGGTCTTTTCATTGTCCCAGTTGCCACTCTATTGAGAGACCTGGTTTGGAAAGTGTAAGTACTCTTAGATTTCTATATAATGTTAAAACATTTACTTTCTTTAGTTTCATTTTGCTATTTCATAGTTTTATTGCGAGACGGGTTTTGTGTTAAATGATTTGAATTTAGGTGTTTCTTATCAGTTTTGCGGACATTAGTATTAAAATATCTTCGATACAGTTTTTAAAATGTGTGTATTGCACATACGTGTATGTAATTTAACGAGCATGTATATAATTGAACAGACATGTAATTGAACAGGCATGTATATAATTGAACTAACGTGTATGTAATAAAACTGACTGATATATATATATATATATATATATATATATATATATATATATATATATATATATATATATATATATATATATATATATGATTGAAGAGGTGTGGATTTGATGGAAATTGTGTGTATATGAAAGGACGTGTACATGGATAAGTTGACGTCACTGAAATTACTTTATGGCGAGGAACCGGACATAAATCCCTATTGACTGATTAATTGATTGACTGATTGATTGATTCATTCATTCATTGAATGATTGTTTTATTGATTGAGTGATGTACACTTTTCACCTTTATCTGTGTCTCATCAATGATGTTCTCTTGATGAATAGAACAATGAATCTGATTGAATTGACATATTGACCTGTGCATGGATTCAGATTACGTCGAAGTCTCTGCAAGAACGTGTCCGAGGAGATACAGGAAATGGAATTGGCTCATGAGGATCCCACTCAAGTTGTTCTCAAAGCTACGAAGAGAAGGTTTGGACTTGTACCGCTTCTCTTTGTTTAGTGTATGAATTTCTTGTGTTGATTATTTCTTTATCATGCTTTAGCATTTTATTGAATATTATTTTATGTATTTTATCAGTTTTTATTGGTGCCTGATGTTAGTGTTTTTAATGTAATTATTACGTGGTTGTCTTTTTTGTTGTAGTTATATTCATTGAGTATGCAAACGTTATTATTATGATGCATTTATATTTTGCTCTGAAATAAATAAATACTGAAAGTCTGGATCCATTCAACCTGTGAAAGATAATCTCGTCAAAGTCGTCGTCAGATAATATATTTTCTAAATCATGAGTATCTCTGTTAAAGTTTAGCTTGAGCTGTGCATTTTAAAGTTTATTTAATTTCCCTTAATTAAATTTAATTCGGCGGGTTTAGCGCACTTGGTTTAGTTGCGCGTCAATTATCGAAGTTAAGCTGCATCGATCTCGGTTAGTACTTTGTGGGTGACCATCTTGGAAGACCGAGTGTTGGTAAAGGCTTAGGAAGGAAAAAATCCCAGGGTGATGGAAGGTTATTCTTAAATCCGCGCCGGCTGCAATTGATGCGCCATCAGAAGGCAACGATTACTAATAACCATGGAGAGGAAGAAGGAAAAGGGTCTTAAACAAGCATCTGTGCTTCCTGACCCAGTGTGCCGTTATGTTATGTGTTATATTAATTCAATTTACTTAATTAAATTCATTTTATTATAAGCGACTTCATTAATTCTTCGAGTTTTTCCTCGTAAGCTTGTAAATTTGTCCTGTGCTAGAAAGGATGACAGAATAATGCCCAGCACAATCCTCAGTGCGGTCTCACCTCTCTCGTTCAACAATTCTTGAAAGCTGTCTATGGCAAATAACGACCTTTTAGCTCACGTGTTTCCCTTCATTTGACATTGATAAAGAGATAGAGTGAGATAGATGGATATTTTATTTTCCAGAAAATCACAATGACACTATACACTATTCATAGAACGACGTGAGAATGGACATAGGGGCTCAAGGGCTAAGACGCATGCCCACAAAGGCTACAATTAAATGAAAGCCAATTTCTAAAATAATGATAAATATGAAATTAATTGGTTTGGCAGTAAGTTGCACATTACGTCTAGTGACCCGTAGTTCAATTCTTAGTTTTTTGTGTGTAGACTTACGGAGACTGCACGGTTGCTAAAGAACGTCTTCAGCAGATCAACGACTCGAATGCAAGACATTCAAACTGAGCTACAACCACGTAAGTTTTCTTTTACCTCCAAACTGTTTTTATTTGTTTTTCTCTGCTTATATATGAACAATTTTTAGCAGTAAATAAACAAATAAAAAAGATTATGAGAGTTAGCACAAAGCGGCCTAAGCTCTGTGAGGTAATACAGTTAATGCAACTAGTAAGAATGATAAAGTTCAATTACTAGTTATCTTGTATGATACAGAATACTGATGGAAGAATATGAATTTTCAAACATCGATGTCTTGGACGTCTAAAATATTAAAACTAACATCTATCCAAGAGGATAAATACAAGTTTAACGTCAGTGTCCAGTCTAGAAGCCAATTCAAAACATGTCACTGGCGGCCGGGCACTGGATTTGAACTCTGCATCTATTGATACGCTGTTATAGACTTATTGGCGTTCACAAGTCACTCGTCAGCATGACAACATCTAGCAATATGTATAATAGCGGTATTTCTGTTTTCAGACGGATTTGCGTTCTCTCAGGAAGAGCATGGAGTTGTTCCACAGGTTTGACTCTAAGATCCAGTATTTAATTTATTTAACAATAAAAATAACACCAATTATAGTGCTTCGCCCATGACAATATCGAGCACAACATAGCGGAGCTACTTCATTGTTTGGTTGGCAAGGACATTTTTTGCGATATCGTCAGCGAATGGCATCTTTAGTGTAAGTGAAACATTTGGAAAAATATCAGCTCTATGTTCTTTTTCTAGCAGTGGTAAAGTTAGAGTTAAATATTTAGAATGAAGATTTTGACCATGATTATCGTTTTATTTTGGTGTTGATATGAGTTAAATGGATAGCGATGTAGCTTCAAAAGAATATGAATAAGCAATTCATTGCCAAGAATAGATATTGTTATAAATTAAATTCAGAATCTCTGTTATTTTATATTGAAGTTTTTATTTCATGTTTATGAATCGCAGGCTGATTTAATACGAGCATACGATACGACACAGGAAAAACCAGCCGGACTGTAGCGGGAAAACCCAACGACGCTGTCAAGGAAAACCAGCCGGACTGTAGCGGGAAAACCCAACGACGCTGTCAAGGAAAACCAGCCGGACTGTAGCGGGAAAATCCAACGACGCTGTCAGGAAAAACAAGCCGGACTGTAGCGGGAAAATCCAACGACGCTGTAGTTTCAATCTTTTCTTCTGCAGGACTGTAAGCCCTCTTGTGAATTAAGGTCTAATTCATCGAAATTATGGTGGTCTAGTCGTCAGGACAGAGAGGATAGATATCATCATTAACAGGATCTTATATTTATGGTAATGGTTTTCCTTTGTTGCCTCTGATAGAATTCTGTCGGATTGCTGAAATCCTTGATCATATTTTCCTGTAAGTGATTGCACCAGATTCCGGCCTAGTCGTCAGTCATGTGGGAAGTTTTTGCGAGTCTATTGGTTTCGAGTTCAATTCTAAGGAGTAGAGTCGTTAAAGGTTTCCTTGAGGGAATTCTTTTATATTGGATTTCTTTGAGAGTTTATATTGGATTTCTTTGAAAATCTGTATATAAAACTAAATCAAATTGTATTATAAACTGAATCAGATTTGTGGATACTAAAGAAGAATAATCATGTGAGGCATTAAGTGATTAGAATTGTATGAAGACAATTCTCAACTAAGTAGAACTAATTAAATACTAATAACTAATGAGCTTAACTAATTGAAATCTATAAATCTAATCTCAATTTGCGTTCCTGCGCTAACTTTAAGTCTTACTTTGTGCAGATCTATATTTCGATGATTTGTAAAATCCTTAATCTGCACCAAATTATTTACATTAAACCGTAATTATTCATAGCGCATTCATGCTTGTAATTTAAATTGAGTATTCTTATACGCTGTTTGTAGACCATATTTAGCGTTTTATTTTCTCAACCGATGGGGATATTCAGAATCTTGTTTAAAGTCATACACAGTATCGTTTTTTCATCATATTTAAATTAATTAAATATTTTATATGAAGTCTTACATAGTATCTCTCTTGTAATATTTGTATTTAAGATATTCCATGCAGCTGCATTTTGTAATTTTGTCTGGTCGTCTAAATATATGCTGTTGTGCTGAAATGCATGTTGTCATTTTGTGTGTAGAATCTCAAAGTTGAAAGTATTCAGTTTCCTCATTCTATAACTATTCGGACGTTATAACAAATCGTGAATTCAGTGATACGTTGCTATTTTTAATGAACTCTCGTTTGCTAAAATCATAATGTTGAAGCATAACATCAAATCATGATTGTAGATTGTCTGATTGACCTCTTAGATATTTCTCTTAAATTTTTTTATCCCGACCCTATAGTAAAACTGGAATTCAAGTGAAGAAGAAGATGATGATGATGATGTAATCTCTCCTATGCCCAATGCTGTCATAAACAGTCGATCCACTGTTGAATGTAATTAGGCCTACTTATTTAGTCGTTTGGTGAAATGTGAAGTATTAGCTGTTCCTGGTGTTTTTTTCTCGTTAAGCTATATTGATATTTCTATTTCAAAATTGTTCTAATCATCTAATCATCGACATGTTGGCCTATCTCTAACAATTTTGATGTGCTGCTCTCTATAGTCATGTTTTCAGTGGCTAGCGATGATATTGAATGCGTCTATTTCAAGAAATAATATTCTACGTCATTCCAGCGATTTGCGTCGTTAGATTATGCTAACAATTTTTATGTTAACAACAAATTAGAAGAGGTATGTAACTTATTTTCTCACGAAATACCTTTGTAGATTAGTGTTAAGTATATCTGTAGTGCGGTTGTCTAGAGGTGTTGATGTTGCTGCCAAGAGCTCTGCTGCTTACCTCCTCTACCCGTTGTGTGTCTGAGAAAAGTATTCAAATCCGTCAGACATCTGTGGTCAGATGGGTTTGATTAAGATCTGTAAGTGTGGATTTGAATCAGAGACTTGAATTTCCCTGTAAGAGTCTTGACTGAATTTAAGCTCACCTTTAGCCCATAGCTCTATGTCCTGAGCTTGCTGCCCAGTAAGTGACTTCTTACAGAGAGCCTGGAGTTGTCTCAGTATTTAACTGAGTATTCAGCGTCCATCAGTCGTACTAACGCTGTGATTATGATGTAAGCTTATAGATGTTGTATAATTTGAACACGTGATGTAGTTGCCGTAGCTAGTCGTCATCCTCGTCAACAAGATATTACTAAATAGTTTTACAATTTTTACCAGAGCTTTCTGTTAATAGGCTACATTTTGATCTTCATGTATAATTTAACTACTCCTGTAATTGTATTGTAATGATATTTATACCATACGGTAATTATATTATGATATGTATATTATTCTTTAAGTCATTTATCGTATACAATGAAGTCCTTTGATGTCTAATTAAAATATTTCTTTCGTCCGTTGTTGATGATGTATTTAAGCAGAGAAATCGATTTTTCGGCTGATATTAACTGTTGTCAAGCTTTTTAGTTATTTCTATTTATTTATTTATCTGTTATATTCTCATGGCTATTGGAGTCCGTAATTCTGTCTTACCAGGTATTATTGAATAAGCATCATTATGTGCATTGTTGTCATGATTCACATGTAGATAATGTTATAATAAATATTACAATATTATCTCTAATTACTAATTAGTAAATATTAAATAAGATAATATTATAATATTCACACGTTAATGTTATTATTGAACGAGTGTATTGACATCAGACTAATTCTCAAATTTCATAATTTTTAGATTCAGATCAAGTCTGTAAAAAGAATGTATTTTAAATATCACTTTTGTTATAGACTTTGCATTTAAGCCACAAAGGCTAGGGGTGTCTAGTTTATTAACGGTTTTAACTGTTAGAAGGATGTACATGACTAGTGTGTCTAGAATTTGAATCTTGCTACTATTGTTACCACTCGCTAAGCAGTTTTTGTACATGACAGTGATAAATATCTTGCGAAATATATTATTAGTAAACATTAAATGTATCAATACAAATTCTTTTTGGCATCATTTGATTAAATTTAAAAGTTTTCAAGTTTGTTCTCCTCGTACAAGGAGCTATTAAAATTAAGATTATTTAAATTGAATTTTGAGTGATTTTTTTATCATTTTGTGTAAAGGGCTTGTTTACAATATTGAGTTTTGAGTTTTGTATCTTTAAAATGAAGCTTTAGTTTACGTATTGAATTGAAACCAGCTTTATAGAGCTCATTGTTAGGATGTAAGCACTTTTATTAATTGTTTTGTATTGATTTTCGTTGTGCATTGGTTGCTTGACTGTATTAGTAGTGCGTTTATTTAGCCTTGCAAGAAGTCACGGATTCAAATCCCGGTCAGTCTGAGATTTGAATAATTGTCCTCTGTCTTACGATGTCACTTGCAAGAACTTTACAGAGTCATTAATGAAATGTAACTTTAATGCATTTAAATGTAACTTATAAAATCTATTTCTGAATCTGGAGATGCGATAGGCGTAATGCAAGCTACACGTAAATACGAATTAAGATCTGAGCCCGGATGTAATTATATATCGTGTTTATTTTTTAAATAGAAATAATTGTAAATGTAAGTGTGTAATTTATAACTGCAGCTCTCTTGTAATGATATATTCGTTAAAAATTTAATTTATTTGAAGCATTCTCTGCTTCAATTGTGTAATACTAGTGTAATTTTTCTATTAGTTTTCATTTGAGTTTCTTTTACGGACTTAGCTTTGCCGTTAGTTGAAAAAGCCTATTTTTATAACCTATGCTTACTATAGCTTTTGATGTACCAAAGTTCTATTTTCGTATTTTGTACTAGACTTATTTATATAGATATTCAATACAAGGGTACAGTTCTACTCCATTCGTTAAAAATATTACTGATACCTTTAGTATACTGATGAGCCTATACTATTTATCTCAGACATCATACAGTAATATAGTCAAACAGGCATATAGTCATGCAGTTATATAGTCATAAATACCTAGCCCTAGGCCAACTTATTTGAAGTAATTGTGGGCCTTATGTTTAATATAATTTCCAGTTTGCGCTTGAACAAGTAATTGAAACCGTAAATGAGTGAAGTATTTTCTGCAATTGTATTTGTGTGTTGAATTTATATCGATGTAAATTCTCCACTGGTACAGTAGACTAACTTAGAAGATCTGTGAATATTATATTATTTGTTGTGGTATCGAAAATAGATATATTTCAAAATCACTACTGGCTTGATTCATTTGCTTCAGCTTGTTGCAAATTTAAACGTTTTAACTTATTGAAATATAAAGACCTATGTTGTCTTTATTGTCCCCTTATTGTCCCTCTGATTTATTGCCATTGTGAGTCGAAATGGACATTCAAGTCACCCATTGAGTATTTGTGGCAGTGCCAAAACGTATTTTAAAAATTTCAATTGAAAAGAATGATAAGGGTTTCTGTGATACAATTGAAATTACAATTTTAAATTGAAAAACAATCATTTTGCAAAATTCATATAAGCACGTTAAGTAATTGTCGCTTCTTAGTAAATATTTGATAAAAATAAATAAATAGATAAATATAAATATTTCTACATTTAAGTGATTATTGCGTTAGCGACCTTGGAATAAAATTCTAGAGGAAATTTTAATAGTACAATAAGCAATTCATTTTTTGCTTAGAGATGAGCATTTTCCTGTGAATTTATCAGACGTAATATTTAAAGTCTAAATATCTTATGGTTTGCTAATGTTTAAATAAGAAATTACTGACAATGAGGGAATCACAGAAATTATAAACTTTAATATCAACTACGGGAAATCTTATCATAAATATATAGGATATATTTTATTATAAAGCGAAGTAAAGTAACACCTATTACCCTTAATTTTGATATAATGTATAAAATGCTTGAGAAAAATCTAGAAACTGTCTCCCCCACACACCTCACTTTCATAGAGTTTCATGCAGAGACTGTCATATTAGCTTATTAAAATGATAAAATCATTTTATTAAGCTTAATCATTTCAATAATCGTATAAAAATGGTATAAATTTATGCTAAATGACTTTTCTAAAGTAGTTTTGCATGATTAGCCGAAAGGATACTTTTTTAAGATTTTGCATCTAAGTCCAATTTTTTAGCTACCACACACCAGTTAGAATGATCATAATATGATTCAATCACTGTCAAACTGGGGATGTATTTACTAATCATATTTTCTAATTCGCTTTCTCTAAATAGATGATAAAATCTCATCGTGGAGTTTCTGCTAATTGCATCTATTATGTCGTTTAGATCATTTCCTCTAGCGGTAGGTAGGCTACTCATTGTTGAGTTCTTATCACAGTTAACATTTGATTTCTGCTCCAGACTCTTAACTGTTCCGTTTTCCTGGGAATTCTGCCGAAACGCTTTCGACGGGTGACTGATTATCTCTTCATCTTGTGTAAAATTCAGCCTTTCGTCATCGTCTATTCCCCTTTTCATCTCAATATCAGAATCTTCCACGTACATATTTAATCGAAACAATTGTAGATTTGTGGAATTTTCTCGTAATTCGGGATAGCTGCTGAGTGGGAACTGACGGACAGCAAAAGTTTCGTCGATGGAATTTCTCTTCCGGTCGTTTTCCACGGATTTCTCTCTGCTGAAGGCTTTGTTGGAGCACCAAGCGCGGGATATAAGTCCTGACAATGACTGCCTGACACAGTGTAGCCTGCTTTGTGCTATTGTTGTGCTACTAGCTACTGCTGTGCTACTAACTACTGCAGTGCAACTAGCTAATGTTGTGCCTTTCGCTAATGTTGTGCCACTAACTGCAGTTGTTCCGCTGGCTTTAGCTGTACTCTCGCTTGAGTTAACTAAAGTTAATTTTACTCCATTTGGCTTATATCCATTTGAAATTACGCCGTTAGGTTTCACTCCACTGAATTTGGCGTTTTTTGAAACGTCTTCAGCTGAATTACTAGACAGAACTCCATTTAATTTTATTCTATTTAAGTTAATTCCATTTGTGCTGATTCCATTCTTGCTAGCATCCAGACTTCTACCTTCAGAGTAACTGTTAGAATGTTCTGGTGGACCTGTAGCAGAAAACGTTCTAGTTCTGGACTGTATGCACAGTGCGCAGAATGGTTCTGCTGTTAGAGAGGAAGGGGATTCTTTACTTTCCGTTCTAGAAATCTTAGGATTCACTCCAGACGTGTATCTGTTGATTTCTTGCTTGGGACTGGATTCATCTTGCTTCCACGGGATTAAGACATCCTGAGTGTTAAACTGAAAGAAAATGTCATTAAGTAAGCGATCGATTTAAATATATTTATCAATGTACTGCATTTTGTCAGGTCCATAGCATATATGTATAACTCTTCCACATATGACTATCCTCTGCTTTTCTCTTCTTACGAATAGGTTATCAAATATTCAAGCATCCCATATACTGGTGTTATCCTAACCTTCATTCCATTATTTCTTCAATTTTCTCTTTCAGTAAACTAACCATCTCCTTACAGACCATGACTCATCCAACTTCTCTTTCTAATCCATATCATACTTATCAACTGTTTACTTATGCCATTATTTAGCACTTCTTAATTTTTATGTCCATCTGTCTTCTCCATCCTTCTCCATTGCCACATTTCGAGCACAGCCAGTTTCCGTATATCATCCCTTCCTGAACTTCATGTCACACAGGCTGGAGCCAGTGGCGATGTCGGTAAGATATTGAACCGCGGATCAGTATGTGCGGTTCAAATCCTGGGCTCGCCCGTCGCTGACATCGCCTTCAATTTAGGAAACTGACGTTAACATTAGCTCTTTTACAGCCGTACAGGAGCGTGGTCCATACTGAAGTTTTTAAGTTTTAAGGTGTCCAAGATATACAAATATAGGCCTACACATCGTTAAAAAAGACTTCATAGCTTGTTATCTCTAGCGAAAAACCTAAAATATCTCACCTTCCTATGAGCCTGCTCGAAGGCCCACACGGAGATCAAGACAACCCCTCCAGGTCTGAGTATCCGCGAGAGTTCCTCCAGGGCTCTCCTACGTCTCCTGGAGGTGACGAAATGGTGCAGCACGCTGATGGATATGACAGCGTCAAACATATCCCGACGATAAGGTAGGACGAGATTATCACAGACTAACACTTCGTTGTTTTCCCGAGAGGCTACGTCAACTAATTCATTGCAGATATCCGAGCCTATTACAATCCGGTCACCCGCAGTGAATCTCAGATATTTTCCGTTACCGCAACCTGCGTGACGTCACAGTATTGCTAATTTTAAACTGAATTGTCATTCTACATTGTTCCGGATATATTAGTCTTATAATAGTCATTATAATAGTCTTATAATAGTAATTATAATAGTCATTACAATAGTCATTACAATAGTCATTACAATAGTCATTACAATAGTCATTACAATAGTCATTACAATAGTCATTACAATAGTCATTATAATAGTCATTACAATAGTCATTACAATAGTCATTATAATAGTCATTATAATAGTCATTACAATAGTCATTATAATAGTCATTACAATAGTCATTATAATAGTCATTACAATAGTCATTATACAGGATAACTAAGCGTAATTGCAAGTGCATGTATATGTATAAAACTAATCGGTATTGCGCTACACAGAGTTATCATTATTTCTTGTTATATAGTAAAACATAAAGCTTTATAATAATTGTAATTAAGCTAGCTACGCACGGGTTAATTAAGCTTTACAATCTAAGGTGCTTTTGCCCCGTGGCAAATCGTTCAATTTTGTGCTCAAGCTGAAAAGTGAAATTTCTGAGAATGTGAAATTACCTGTTCTTAACACTAAAACTGACTATGCCAGCTATCATGAGTTGGGTGTCAGTGCCTGAAAGATTTCTTAAACAACAGGAGGTCAACTCTTGAAATCAATAGATGACTGTACTCATTTTAGTACAACAATGTAGCTTATAAAGTACTCTATACTAATGAACTACTTAACTAACCTGAAGAACTTCGATAGTAACAACGATGTAATAAATAGCGTAAAAAATGAGGTAGGGCCTACTATCATTGTGTAGTAACATTAAATTAATACACTAACGATAGACATGTAAGGTTATTAGAGATGATAGAGTCCGACCTATGTCTGCAATGAGAGATCCAGGAGGTAGTGAGTTTAGGAACTGTTCAACGTTTGGTCTCCTCTCAAGATGTGAGTGTCTAAGAACCGGCGCCATCTCTCTGTAGACGTTGTAAACACAACGCTGTTCCAGCTGTCTCGCTTCCTCATCCGTGATCATTTCTCTCCCAGGACTCGTTCCAGACTATTCGAAGCTTGTTCTTTGACTTTGGACTGATTTTCTGGATTTTGGAATTTGCACCGTTTTTGGACCTCTTTTTGCTCGCCGGCTTGATTTTGTCTCAATAGTGCTCGATGTTGTCATTGATGACTGTAGCACTCTAATTGTTGTTGCTGTTGTTGTTGTTCAGGAATCGTCTAGGTCTTAAGATTTTATTTGCAGCAGGGAAAAAATACTTTGAAGGATTTAAAATTTAAATTGTAATATTTAACGAAAGCTGATGTTTGATTTGTAGTGCGGTCTTGACTTGTACATGTAGTTCATACGTTGTATAGATTATCATGAAACGTTCTGTAAAAAATGGAAAGAATTCAATAAAGTCCATGCTCGTGATGTTAGCAATTAATACATAATAAACTGAGACACGAAACTAGCCCAATGTCAGCCTGTAGTCTCATGTATAATAGGCCAATGAATCCCCGCTGAACATTGATAGAAGGATTCTCATCAAGCTGGTGGTTTTATATTGAGCGTTTATTAGTTCAAAATATGAAACTGAAATGCAAAAGGCTTCGTGTACTAGCTGGAATATGTCAACTTGTCTAGTTATAACTGAATTTCAATATCACGTTGATGTTTAGAATCTTCGAAGATCTAAAATATATAGGAATAGTCTATAATAAGACAAAAGTTGACAGATAAACAAGTATTAATCATCATTCTAAACTGAAATCGAGTATGTTCTAGTTACATTTATATTGTTAATTAATTTTAACCCTTTGACTTAAGTATAAACGAACTATTACTAATATTACAATATCTCTCTCTTCAGTGCACTGCCAAGTGGCAGGTTCAAGGTACATATTCATACTCAAAGTCTGCTTTCTCGCTCCATAAGAGCACTCCTTAGATTAACTAGTTAATCCCTAAAAATTAATATATTGTAATCCCTCTTACAATATATTATATTATATTATATTATAATATTACTATAGGCCTATTACGATTAATCCTATTATTTTAGTTTCATCGAACTGACATTCCATACCAGCTAGTCTTCCACGAATACTCATGCAGTAGGCGTTTAGTTTTTGTCTAGTAAACACCAAGACAAAAGCTTAATGCCAAAGACCTCCAGAGTTCAATCCCCGGTCAGGTCTGAATAGAGACTAATAAATAGTTGTAATACTGCAATGCGCCCATTATATTCACAAATTGAATGACTTGCTCCAATTCATAAGGATGAACAAATGTAAACTGGAACATATTCATACAGCAGTATCGTTCAATTATATAATCCTAAATCAATGCTATATATATATATATATATATATATATATATATATATAATATTGTGCATCAGCGGTGTACGAAGCTGTTACCATCACAAAGCCTCTCAGTAGCTACATGTATAAGGCTTTTGTTTCCCTTGGTAGCACGTGCAAAATAAAAGTCTTCGTCAAACTGTGTCCTGACCTGCTTAAGTCAATACCTAGTGAGCGTTATTCAATACAACATTCATATATCTTATCAGGCGATATCGATCGGCATTATATTAATATTACATTCCCCTACCAATAGAACGCCTCTCAGAATATAACGCACAATAACTTTGCCGGCTCATATAAATATCTAATATCTTATCTTAGATTTCTTATCACTCATATTCTATATTTTATATCTTCTTAGCCATCGTAACCATTGCAAGACCAATCGGTTATATATGAATCTTCATTGCAACATCAAAACGTGGCAGCAAGTTACATACAATAAGAAAAATCTTTAATCATTATCATCGTCTTGGTCAACATCATAATTATCATCAACATCTTCGTCCTTATTACATTTAATATTAATGATTATTAGAAATTATTAATAATTATTAATATTAAATATAATAAGGATGATGAGCGACGGAGCTACTCATGTTATTGCTTTTTATTATCTTTTATCTGACAACTTTTATTGAAATCGATAAATGCAATTATGCGACTTTTGGGTTTGTTTTAATGCACAATGGTGTAATAGTTTGTTATCCCCGGGACACCCCACCAAGTGGCCGCCAAGGGGCGGAGTGGGGCACCTAACAAGATTTACCGCGCCCCAGGGGCACCGCGCCTCAGAGAAGCAGCAACCCACTCCACCCAGGGGCACCGCGCCCCAGGGAAACAGCGCCAATCAGAGGCACGCAGTCCGGACACACCTGGCCCTGCCACGACGCCCCAGAGCAGGCTCTCAGGGCACCCTACCCCGGGGGCACACCACCCCAGTTAAGGGTTCACACAGTTTAATTAAAAATAATAACTTCAGAAATAGGCCTGCTGCTAAAGACTGATTTAATATCGATGAACTATGGAATAAAAATGAGCGACTTTAAAAAACTTTCTCAGTTTCTGCCTAGTCGACTCTAGCGATATGCAGCTTACGACTGTTCCATTTTTCAATGATAGTAACTCAATAGTGCGAAACAAAGTAATATTCAAAACCTAGTTACGCCAGTTAATTACTCCGACAATATTTTACAAAAGGCATTACATTTACTCTGCATGCTTTGATTGAATTAATATTTTTATCCAAACTCGACAGTAATTTTTATAGATAATTGAATCTATACAAGTGAAATACAAACCTTTTACATTGTATTGTTTTGCCATGAACACGCTACAATGTGTCACGACAGAGTTACAAAGGATGTGCCACAGCTTAACGAGAGCTTACGAGTGATATCACATTGGGAGCACAGAACTGCTGCAACAGCTGCTGACCCGATTGCTGCTGTCGCTGGGAACACAGCTGCTTCGTTGAACTATAACGATTATATATACACAGTTTTAGCTGCTAGATTACGTTAGTCAGCTGTCAGTTTATGTTTATCAGCTGTTGGCTTTTGTTTAGGTCAGCTGTTAGCTTACTTTAAGTTAGCTGTTAGCTTACTTTAAGTCAGCTTTTGCTAATCAGCTGTTGGCTTTTGCTAAATTTGTGTATAATTATAATCAGCAGACTGAGCAGAAGTTTAATAATCTTCATTAACTAATTAAGCTAAGTTTAACGTCTGTTTCCGTATCAAAATGGTTACCGTAAGAGACTGAGATTCGAACCGATGGCCTCCTGCTTCCCGGCCGAACGTGCAATACAATCGGCCATTCAACCGAAACAGCGTTTAACCAAAGATCTCTGCATAGTAACCCCTGTCGTTATAAATATAGGATTCCTTGGTTAAAGTATTAACTTTTCTATTTCTCTGAATTCATCCATCTGATAACTTGTTATCGTTTGTACACTGTTCAGTTTGCAGTTCAGATAACATAAACGAAACTCTTCTGCATTTAGTGCAAATTAAGAGTTTCTTTGCATTGGCAACTACGAAATAGCTTGACTACTGCCCGTGTAAGCCGTGATGTCACAGAGAATTTTCGAAACCAAGACCTCGATTTTAATTTTGCTAAATCTACACATCAGAACCTTCTAACTGCGCACGTTGGCCGAAATTGTACAAGTGAATAAGCTCTTTGCTGAATTAATTACTATTTAATTTTGATTTCTGGTGTAAAAACTCTTGATTTGGTACAAGTTACTTTTATTTATTTATTTATTATTTTTTAATGAGTAGAAATTATATTTATTTGGTTAAATCAAATACTTTTAATTGAATATGATGAGAACTTAAATACTAACTAATAAATGACAGTGTAATTTTACAACGACTGCTATAACATTTTATTATTCTAACGGATACGAGTTACATGTAGATCATTTAATAATAAATGCTGGACTCATCATCAGTGGAGATGATAAAAACGGAAACTAATTACCTCTTATGAATAGTATTTTAAGTATTTTGAACTTTACTGAATGTCATGAAGCATTGATTATCACACCCACAGATATGTAGCTTCAATAATAATGTAATGCAATATATTCTACAGTAATATTATCATCTAACTGCCGCCAAACTCTATTATTTCGCTAAAACTGTGGAACAATTATTCACAACCGGTAATAAAATATTCATGAAATCACAGCGTTGAGCCTCCAGCCAGTCCTCTGCAGTGTTTATCTCCACTAGGAATAGATTATACAGTTGTTTCCCTGGATAGTATAGTCTCATGTAACTTTGTTATTGTGTAAGCAACAGCCGCATTTATAACTACATTCCACAATACAATTGTTGCAATAATTGAATAGCTTTTGCTATATAGACCTAGTTTATGTTTTCAATGACGTATATTGGGCTCTGTAAGACGTCAACATTTTGGAAAGTAATGTGCAGTGGTTAAATTCTGTATGAGCTGTGGAGTCTAGGCTCCCGTGCCCAACAAAAGTGGAACCTAAGGTTTACAATAGTGGGAATTCTGAAAAGGACCCTTGGAGCCCAAAACTGAGTTTCAAAGGGTCAGTAAGAAAGATACCTTGGTGGGGTAGGCCTATGACCCTGAAACCGATGGCCCAAATAAAATGTGTGGGGGTACGGTAGAAAAATATATTCAATTTAGACATGCACGTCATAACCCCACCCGCGCCCCCCACTCCCCAGCTACTTCTAATCCAGCCAGAAAAGCTGCTGACAGCTGTGAAATATGATGCGGAAATGAAGCCACGGAGCGTCATTAGTGGATTCTATTCCACATCCGGTCCGGTTCATTTGTAAACACAGAGGAAGCTTAACCGGATTCATGGAAAAGCTTTCGCGGCGCATTTAGAAACGTTATCGAAGTTGTTGACAGAGGTTGATATCAGAGGTAGGCTTTAAGGCTTATCTTGAATAGGCACGTGTGCCTGTAGCCTTCTGTGTTTGCGATCTTTAGATTGCGAGTAACATCATGAAGCTATTATGAACTTATCTACTAGTTTTCAGTAAAAAATATTTAAATGATTAATAATAAAACGGCTTAAAACCACAAACGACATTCATTAAAGCATTTCATTTAATGGCCATAATTTTTTATTAATTGCCACCCAATCCAGTCAAGTATTGTGATATCACTATTTGCAGATGTGTTTAGCTGATGACATGATGATAAACAATTATTGTTCGACGTTGTCATTGAAAACACTCTGTGTTGTTGTTGTTGTTGGTCGTTGTTGTTGTTATTGTTGTTGTGTGGTGACATCAACCATCTGTGAGACTCCATTGCCAGGAATTTAAACGTACATGTATAACTCAATTTTTCGAACTTCATTGAATTATTTTTCTAAACTATGAAAATATAATATCAAACAATAAATGTCAATAATAATAATAATGCCATTGAAACCATGCGCCCGATGAATCTCGAAGGAGTTGACTTTATTAATGGCATAGGCAGACTTATTGCAGAGCAAACCGGCGATAAGCGAGAGACATCTTTTCTTTGGCAGAGGCTTTCTTTGACTTTGCAAAGATTTAATGCGGTCTGCTTTAACAATTCTTTTAAGGCGATTGATGACCTCGAGTAGCCGGGCGGCGATTCAGCACGTATTGCTTGAATCGTTTTTATCAAACCCCAGGTTCTTTACACCGGGGTAAATTAAAATATATAATAATAATAATAATAATAATAATAATAATAATAATACAGACATAACAGGCTCACCGTTTCTTTATTCATGAGTTCCCGTATCCAAGTGTTTCCTTATCTAAATGTAGATGTAATGAATGTTCAGTGATGAGGAAATAACTGATTTATTTCAACAATTGATCTCTTGGATCAGGAGCGGTCACGTAGGTAATTATTAATTACCTCTAGTCGCCAGATGTCACCTCTGTGTGAATCTTATTCTACCACAGGAGACTTTCTTGATGTTGTTGTCTCTGGACGACTGGTGTAGGCTACAAGAGATCAAAAATTTCTTTAGTAGACTTATTTTCGTGTTGTGGCCGGTACACTGGAGAATATATGTAGATCAATAGCTAACTGAGCGTGTCGTAAGAGAAGAGTAAGCAAAAACTGAGAAAAGCAATGGATAATCATCTCAAAGTTCAGATTTTTACACGCTATAGGCTATATAAGGTATGTATATGGCATATTATTTTATAAAAGGAACAAGTCATTGATCTATGGGGTCACTTGGGGTGCTCCTTGTGAAGCGTAAAAACAGACTCTTAGTATGAATGTTTACATTGGACCTTCCACTTGACAGAACATAAGATAGAACAAGAGACCTTTATAATAATCGTATGCATTTATTAGGGCGAAATGTTATGAGGTTTTAACTATCAGAACTTGCACATTTTTTGCTAGGCTCCAATACTAACTCTGAAGGAAAAGTTGATAAATTACAATAGACAGCATGAAAGTATAAAGGTAAATTAAAAGACATAATTCAATAACCCCATACCCACCAGTAACTAATCCAAATGTGGAGTCCATAAAATGCTATTCACATAATAACTTTACCGAGAAATGCACTTCCTAAAAATGCAAGCTCGGTGTAAAAATATTAGGCTAAAATTTCAGAGTCACAATGGACTTGTAAATTTGCCCCAGGTATAAATAGGTATGACATCACGTAGGTGTGGTAAAACGTTTTGTGAATATCACTAACTTCATTTATGAGAACTTATACAAGAAATAGCTGAATTTGAGCTTTAAATGAGTTTAATATTGCATGGGTTACCTTTAGTATCCAATGTTCTGGAATTGGATTCAATTTGTTTATACTTTATAAATTTCTATCTTCAGTTCATAGTCCCGTACTCTGAATATATTATGTTTGTGTCGTCATGGCAAAAAGATATACTACTGCATAATGATATACTAGAATGTTAGTAGGATTTTATTGGCTGAATATCTTATAATCTTATATTAATTTACTCGAAGAAAAAACTGCAGTAAATAAGATTTTTAGTATTGTTTTACACTAATATTTTCATCTGTAGGCCAATATCTACAATGAAGGGAGCCTTATGATATTTATACTATATAATAATGTGATTATATACTGTATTTTTCTTTTTAATTTGCAACATTTATCATAGGCTTATGTATTTTACACCAAGACCTGTTTGAAAAAAATGATTTTACAGTTCAGCTAGAGTCAACTTCTGAATAAGATATACGTTTAGTTTATTTAGTAAATAAGCTAATAACATAAATTATTAATGAAGTCGATGAAAGATTTTGAATATCACTTTACACGGTGTTTGTAAGATTTCTCGGATAGACCTTTGAGATGCTTCTGCATTCCTTGCGTCTTAATCTTGAGCAATCTACATGTTGACAATGTCATGTTCGTGGTTCCTTTAACGGCTTCAGAAGAATATCGTTAGCGACCTTGGATATCATTCTAGGATTCAAACTGGTTTGACTTACATTTTCTACAAGTACTACTCATCTAGCAGATACTTTGATTGGAGGTTGTCATTCCGGTGTTTTAAATCAAGTCTCCACATGATGATACCGTTGACTGATCTGTAGTGATGTCTGCTGTTGGGGACGTCCCTGACATCATCCCTGGATGAGGAAACGGACGTTAAAACTTTATTATTTATTATTAGCAAGTTTCAAAGTCTTGCTTCCACCGACGAGAAATTAAAATTCCCAAGAAAGATCAAACAGCGAGAATCATAGAAAGCTGTGAGTCGTATAATGAGATTGCTGGGTTTATACATGTAGACTGTGACCTCTGGGACTGTGTTCTCAGTTGTCTTCAAAGAATTACTCTACGGGATGATAATCATGCCAACAAATAGTATTTGTCACGTAGCTTCGACAGCATACTATGCTTCTCATTGGTTTCTTCTTCTAAACTACCTAGAATATTCATAGAAAGAATATATACGTTCAGACTTTTTTCTCGACACAATAATGACAAATAGAAACATATTTAACTAGCAAATAAAAAAGAATCACGAAGAAGACGGTTACCGCATATTAGATATTATTAGGTTATTAGCATGTTGCCCATAAGCCCCAGATAAAAACAATGATTGTAGAGTGTAGGCCTACATCTGAGTGCATTCCACTCGATATTTCTGAAATGCACGCGAGACAATAGCAAATACTCATATTTTTCTGCGTTTACTTAATTATTTCGACTGAGAGGTTATCTGTATGGTTTCTTCTCTCGAAAAAGATTCTAGTGAACCTGGGTGGCCACTGTTTTGAACTTAGCGCCTTCTGATCATCGATTAGACATAGATTAGATTTAGTCGTTGTACTACTGGATAACAAGCTAAATTGAAAAGGTATTAGTTGACTGTCAGTCTCGTTCACTGGTTTAGGATCAGGTTCAAGACATTTTACTTCACAATTCTACAACCTGGTATTTGTACGTAACCCTTTCAGTATTGCTGTTATATTCTAAATGGGCTCTTAAATAGGCCTACTGCTATGTATTTCTTAATTAGCTTTTTAAAATATTCAGATAGTTTGATTTTGCTCGATTTCGTTTTTGCCGCATAAAGTTTTCACAAAATAATACAGTAAAATTTAAAACAACGAAAACTTAGCAGTATCATGGCCGAAATCGGTCTTCGAGATTTCTTTACTTTACAGAGAGAGTTCAATCTGATGTTTTTATATCATGTTTCACATTCCGAATATATATCGCAATTGATCGAGCACAAATCTAATATCATGGTTTGCACATTTTTAACCAAAATTTAGTGCACGTGTGAACAAAAACTTACACTCTCTCAAACTCGTCGACATCAGAACTTGATTTTCTATTTGCTATTGACAAACATTGAACCGAAAATGAATTCAGTGATACCGTAAAAAGCTGTTACTGAAAGGGTTTCACCATAATCGCACGAGCAATCCTTGAATCAATCAAAGTATCAGATATCTTCATCAACAGGATACGGCGACTGATACGTTGACGTATTCGCATCTTTTCTTCGCTTTGATGCAGTCTGGGATTGGGATTTCTCTGATTATCAAATAACCCATATTGCCGAATAACTAAATCTAGTATTACCAGATTGCCAATCAAACGATCAATATAATAAAAAAAACAATTCAGGTTCTTTTATGGAGCAGTTCAGCGATAATAACATAACTCTGTTTCGACGATTTTCTTTTGCTCTTCTCGGTTTCTTTATTAGACGATTCAAATTTAGGTACAATATGTGTGATCTTAATCCGGTTGACTATGGTAGCTTCGCATTCTCCATGCTGCAGTCGATTATTTCTTGTTATTTGCCACTTGATCACGGCAGACACTCAAAGTAATTGAAGTTTATCTTGAAGAAGACTATGAGAGCATATTGTATTTCATTAAAAGTCCAAGTACGTTCCAAATAATAACCCGTAACATAGTGCTGGTTCGGTTCCACGAAGGTCGCTCACTTTATTTGTATTATTCTATTAAATGACAGGTTCACGATACATCTTTATAAACACAGTCTACTTTCAAACTCCATCGATCAACATTTTTCACAAAGGCTATGAAGTACTCATAATGTACGTGGTAATTCCTTCGTCAGTTCCTACTTAGTCGCCTCATACGACAAGCATAGTTTAGGGAAAACCTATTTTTCAGTGATTTTATCGTAACACGTTTAATTCATTACTTCCACAGGTCTTCATTACGCATATTACGCACAAGTTTTCACTACTTCCTTAACCAGTATACTTAAGTTAAGCTAAGTTAAAATTCATGATACTGAATTCAATACGGATTTTAAAAGATGTGAGAGTACCGCCGAGTTTTATCTTCATTTTGTTCGTATGGCTAAACACATAACATACCGCACTTCTTACTGCGTTTCCTTGCTTAACTAGTGTTTTTTGCAGTTTTCGTTATTTTCTCCTTATCTCCACGGATATTAGCGCTCGTTGCCTTTGATAGTTAATTGATTGCAGCTGGCGCGGATTTAAGAATAAACTTTATCACCCTGGATTTTGTTCAGCTATATGTCAGCACTTGACGTTTCAATGTAGGCGTCTATCCAAGTGCTAACCGAGCCCGACATTGCTTAACTTCTTCTATTGGCGCGCTCATTAAACCCTTGTTAACTTTTTGTGGAATTTCTAATAGCGGTGAAAGCAGATAAGACGTTCATCGGAATTAGTATATCGCGTAATGGAAGATTCATAGCCTAAGTATGAAGCCTAACTAGTCCAATTCATGTCTACCCAATGCAGCAACTAATCCTATCATAAGGACCATTCTTCCATCTCACTCAAAACTGGAACAATCAATCAATTAAAATCGTTGAATATTTCGTTGGCTTAGTGTGTAATCGAGTTAAACAACGGCCAGAAGTTTTAAAAAGCCGTTCCTAAGGTCCTTGGGATCAATTCCCGGTAGAGTGGAACAGAGAGTAAAATCTCAGAGATTCACCATTCAAGTTACTCCGTACACCTGACGTCTTGAAGAGAAGCCATTCGGGCTTCTGACCTTGACGTTAAACCCACATTTAAAAAAGAATTTAAATCGCCACCTTTAAATTAAAATAAACAGTTTATTTCCCTGAGTTGTGTCTAGTCCACTATGGAATAGATCATGTGCATATCAGTTTCGTAAGCTGAAATAGGCGATTCATCTGTAAATGAGGAAGGCAGTGACAAATCAACTAAAAGCATTATTTCTCCAACTTTAGTCTATGTTGGGTTTGGTAAAGGCTCAGCTTTTCGATGGGCTCTACTTTGAGTAAAATATACTCTGCAGAGCGTGAAAGCAGAATGTGAGTAGGAATTAGCTCTGTCACTTGGCAGAGCACAAGAGAGGGATAATTTCCTACGTGGCTAATTATAAAATTTATTAGTTATTTATATAATTTATCAGTTATTTAACAATAACTGATAATAATTTCTAATTATTAATAATTTCTAATTATTAATAATTTCTAATTATTAATAATTAGAAATTATTAATAATTTCTAATTATTAATAATTTCTAATTATTAATAATTTCTAATTATTAATAATTTCTAATTATTAATAATTTCTAATTATTAATAATTTCTAATTATTAATAATTTCTAATTATTAATAATTTCTAATTATTAATATTATTAATATAATTATTAATAATTTCTAATTATTAATAATTTCTAATTATTAATAATTTCTAATTATTAATAATTTCTAATTATTAATAATTTCTAATTATTAATAATTTCTAATTATTAATAATTTCTAATTATTAATAATTTCTAATTATTAATAATTTCTCAAGCGATTCATTTTCTTTTGTCTTCCTAAATCACTGATTGTGATGAATTCTAGATGCTCATACGAGAAGTTACATGTACTTGTAAAAGTCTTTATTACGATTAATTTTTTATTACCTGTGTGCACAAAAATTTCATTAATTAGTAATTGCGATGCACTAACTTTGCCACCGTTGCCTAAATTTTCTGAGGAGGCCATGCTGAAATATAAAACACTATCTCTCTCATCTTCAATATAATGAAAGAAGCGTTTTCCCTTTTGGCAGACATTAGAATAAGAGTCGAAGTAGTTCGTGATGCCGATGGCTGTGTGTAAAAGATGAGGAATTACCGGTCACCGGAAACGTTCTATTAACTGAGAACATCAACCGGAAGTAATTTAATATACACTCAAGTACACTTTGCTCAGTCCTTATAGATCTGATAACAGGGACACAATGATGGAAGCTCTGTCCCG
Organism: Enchytraeus crypticus; assembly: GCA_905160935.1. Taxonomy (NCBI): domain Eukaryota; kingdom Metazoa; phylum Annelida; class Clitellata; order Enchytraeida; family Enchytraeidae; genus Enchytraeus; species Enchytraeus crypticus. The sequence continues at coordinate 583,851 of CAJHZI010000524.1, forward strand.
ATATATTTTGGTCGATCAATATTCTGGGCGCCCTAATGGCTCCATATTTTATGATACTTATTCCAGACCATCATTATCATCATCAACGTTTTCCCTTGAATCCCAGTTTTAACTAGTGTCGGGATAAAAATATTTTCTAGTAATTTCAGGAGCCTAGGTGTCCATCAACCGAATGCCCTTTCTGAAGTTGGTTGGGATCTTATAGCTTTGTCGCCTTTATCGCCACGTGCAGACAACGGTTAGCCTACTCTTCAGCGGCCTGGGCAAAACATGGATAATCTTAATTCCAGACCAAATTAACTATGATTATAATGGATTGTTTGAATAAGAATTGCAGGGCTCTATTTTAGGTTTTCGCCTCCACTTTTTGTAATCCTACTTTAAATCAGATACTATAAGTGAGGCAGGCCCGACCATAGAATTCCATTAACTCTAATGACAAATAGAGTAATGACTATTCATGCTGGTATCCGGTGCTTGTTTCGGAAAATAATTTCATGAGGTGCAATTTAAATCTCTGCGTGTAGGCCTACTTGAGAGTCTCCAGGGTCTTTGCATTTAATCCACTCCTCTAGTACCCGTCCTTGGACTCATTACCCGGATTTTGGCGTGCTCCGTTTAGGGACCCCTCATTCTGATCATCGGTTTTGATTTGGTTCCACATTGCTCAATGGTGTCATGGATAACAGTAGCACTCTGATCGTATTGTTGATGTTGTTGTTAATATTGAAGCATATTCTAACAGCCCTGTGATATGATATTAGTGGGAATGCTCCCACAGGAGTATTCAAAAGATAGGGTGCTTAGAATATTATATATATATATATATATATATATATATATATTATATATATATATATATATATATATTATATATATATATATATATATATATATATATATATACATATATCTTTTATTCGCCACTTGGGCATCCAAAACACACACAGAACAGAAACATAAACGCAAATGTGCAACAAACAAAGAAAGAAAAGAAAACAATAGATTGCATTTTGAGAAGTATGCAATATGCATTTTAATATCATCAATATTTTGAAACCGCATAGGTTACATTTGACAAATTTCCACATCAATACTTATAGGCATAATATGCCAATTGTTCTTTCAAAATTTTTGATAGTTTAGGTTTATGGTATCTCTTTAATTATTTATAAAATGCTAAGCATTATTCAGCTCAAATATGTTACGAAATGTAAGCCTTGACCAGCTTCGAATTTCAAAACCTGAACCACAACTTCGGTGAAAACACTTATTTAAATTGCATCCATTAATTCAAAACTACAATTAAATTTAAATTTTAAACTCAATTTCTTAGAAGAACGGAGTAAATGAATATAAAGGTAGAGAGTATCGTTGTAATTTATGCAAATATTGAACTCCGCTCAGCCAAAACCAAACCGATGAGCTGAAAATTGGAAGTACAAAATTTAAGGTAAATATTTATATTCTGAGTTGTCTTGCAAAATATCACTTGTTGTCATATTGATCAATGAATTAAAACTACCATATGACTCCCGGCTTGCAGCGATTATCCAAATAGAAGAGACTTCTGAAGTGAATTCTTGTTGTCTTCTAGAGTGTATAATCAGATATTTACTTATACATGAAGAAGAACAAAAAGGGTTTGGAAGCCCTGTATAGTTCATGCAAACTATCTATTGTTGCAGTGTTAATTACATTCAAATAGCAAACAAAGAGCTAACCATGGTTATCGTAAAACAAAAATACTATAAAAAGCAAAGAATTTAAAAATAGTAGGCTAACATGTTTTAGAAAGAGTATTTAATTCGACAGAGAAATACTGTAGATGCTATTGCACACGATTTGTATGCGTGGATCATACTTTTACCCGAATAAAACACATAATATGAAGATCATTAGATAAGGCATAACGAGCTAAGTATAAGAAGATATATTTGAACGGCTGGACACTCATTCTTGACCTTTGATATTTCTAGAAAATAGATTCTCGAATCGACCAAAGTACAAGCGTCATTGAGCTTTTCCAATCTCATCTCTTGAATGCTAAAGTATCTCATCGCAATTATATTTCCATATCCGTAAATTAAAAAATGCAGGTTAAACATTAGCCTATGCATATTGGGTTGTTGTAAAGCGAACCCTAGATAGGCCTATGGAATCTATATTTTCAATAGTTTTACATGTATTAGCACTAATTCAATATCAAACAATTAGAGGCACATTCGAATCAAAGTATCATTAATGATAGTATCTATCACCTGATATGCAAAATGTTTAAACCGTTTGACAGTTTTATCCACTATCCATTTACCGGTCAGAGATAGAACTCTCTAATCAGCATTGAGACGGTTCAACCAACCTCAGTCTGCATCATTTAACATTTCACGATGTTGCCTGACACTCTACACGTACATTAATATACACATGTATATATATATATATATATATATATATATATATATATATATATATACAGACTGGGGCAAAAAAAATCCCAAAATTTTCGAAGCTTCCAGGGGAGGAATTTCTACACACATCCTGCAAATTTGGTGAAAATATATTCAGAAGTAACAAAAATACAGGGATTCTTCGAAAAAAATGTTAAAATAAATTTTAACAAGGCTTTTTTAAACAAAAGTATCGGACATTTTCTTCAAAATTTGGGAATAATTTTAACATAACAACGAATTTTAAGCATCATTTATTGGAGTAGCTAACAAGGTAGTGCAGGCTTAAATTCCTCCACTTAAACGGCCCTTTTCAGGGTCGTTTTTTTTTCTTTAAAAGGAACGACTGACATTTCGAAAAGCCTTGTTAAAATTGATTTTAGCCTTTTCTCGTAGAAATGCTGTAATTTTGTAACTAATGAAAATAGTTTAATCAAATTTTGCAGGATATACGCAGAAATTCCTCCCCTAGAAGCTCCGAAAATTTCGTAGAGATATTCTGAGTTTTCTTAAAGTTATTGAGATTTCGCTAGAGGATTTTTTTTTGTTGCCCCAGTCTGTATATACACTGTGTTTTTTTATAACTGATACCCCAAATTGTTTTAACAATAAAGTTGTAAGAAGTTGACCGATGTTCTTGAAATTTACCGCATTTGACCAGCAGCCAATTCTACAAAACATAGATAAATGTCGTTTGACTATCTTTAATAACGTGAAAGTTATAGTTTCGCGAATATGATTGGTGTCAGATAAGAAATCTCCAATAGAGGATTACGGGCATTCTACATTTAGTGCAGATTATCTCTATAAAAATACTATCGAACATGCAATATGAAATTTATGCTAATGCTGTTTTGAAGAGTAATCATTTCTTTTAAAAACGACGTAAAATACGTGCTGATATGTTCTTAATTGACAAAATTATCTAACTTTTATGCATGCATTGCATGAAGAGAATAAACGAAGAAGAGGACGCCTCGGCTTTGGTTGCGGTGATAGCAGTTGAACCCAGATATGCAATGCATGCATTAAAAGTTCAATAACTTAGCCAATCAAGAACACATCAGCACGCATTTTACATCATTTTGCAAAGAAGTGATTGCTCTTAAAAATAGCATTAGCTGAAATTGTATGACATTTTCGCTATTATTTTATATGGATAATTTTACGCTGCATGTAACACGCACGTAATCCTGTATTGGAAATTTCTTAACTTATCTGATCCCACTCCTGTTCACAAAACTATAACTTTCGCGTTATTAAAGATATTCAAACGAAATTTATCTGTTTTGTAGAATTGGCCGCTGGTCAAGTGCTGTAAATTTCAAGAACATCGGTCAACATCTTACGACGTTATTGTTAAAACAATTTGGGGTATCAGTTATAAAAAGCACAGTGTATATATATATATATATATATATATATATATATATATGTATATATATATACAGTATATATATATATATATATATATATATATATATATATATATAGCTTTTATTTCACCATTCAGGTAGCAAGACAAGAAACAAACTACAATACAATCATACAAGTAAATACATACGTAGTGCTGAAATAAATAGACACAAGCATAAACTCAATCAATAAACTAAAAATGAATAACTAAACCTTAATTGATTTCTAGCGAAGGAATTTTTCTCAAAGTAGTTTCGCAATAACGACTTAAAGTCAAGTCTCTCAACTTGTAAGCTCACTGGCAAGGTACAGTTAGGCCTATTAATTACGTTGACGCAGTATTTATTAATCAATGGCAACAACTCAACATTAAAACAATTAAAGTATTTACAAGAGGTATCAGAAAGACACAATTTCCTCAAAAAATTAAATCTTCTATCTGCAATCTTTAGTTCAATCAGCAATTGACCCGAAAAAAACTGACACTGATTAATTGTTTTCTTATCAAATGTACGAAATAACTTGCTAAACAATTGAGAATAAGCATTTTCTAGGCTCTGAATCATTCTATATATATATATATATATATATATATATATATATATATAGAATATTACAATATTACAATTACAATTATATTACAATTCTACGTGGTTTCCTAGGAGGTTGTCTAGGGGTAAATGGATATGCCTCAAAGTGGAAACCACCGAATATGTTGAAATGGCTCGTTAAACCTTGACCTTCTGTTATTCGGTTCCTAACTTCTTTACTACTGAGATACTGTTACACTGACATTAACAAAATACAATTTGTGCACGTCATGCCTACATGATGTGCATGACGTGCACATATATTATCAGGGATCCTAGGCGAAACGAAAGACAGCAAATCTCTCTGCCCTCTTGCGGAATAGTCATAACTGCGCAGTTGATCAAAACTTTATCATCGTCATAATTTCCCCTTGAACCCCAGTTTAACTAGCGTCTTGATTAGAAACGTCTGTAGCAATGTTTTAAACCTAGGCGCTCACCGACCTAATGTCCTTTCTGACTTTGATTTGGATCTTAGTGCTTTGTTCCCATTTACGACACTTGTAATTTACGGTTGGTCTATCCTTCATTAACCCAGACACAACACAGGTAAAAATCAAACCGGTCACAACGTTATATTGATGTTAAATGAAAGTGCTGTTCAGCGGAGTAACGACAAGGCGCCGGATATTGAAATTAGTAGTATAATGTCTACATTGTACAGTATTTAGCTTTGAGACCTGGACAAATTCTGCAATAAATGACAGCTTTCTCGCCTTCTGAATAGAACAGTTAAATTACTAACTTAGCTTTAATATTATATATGAATCTATATTTCTCGCTAGTTTAATGTACAAAAAAGCTGAAGCTAATGTTAAAGTCAGTTGCTTCGCTCGAAAGCGATGTCAGTGACGGGCGAGCCCAGGATTTGAATTCGGCAAATACTGATACGCGGTCGAGTATCTTACGGACACCACCACTGGCTCCAGCCAGTATCAAACCTTCTGCGTCACTATACAAAAAAGGACACCAGCTGACATTCATAAGAAATATAGTTAAAAATCTGATTTTCGGTTTTTCATTGCCTTCATAAGAATCATCAAAATCAACGATAGCCAAGCAAGTGAATTAAATCAAGATCTCCCTTGCGTTGCGCATCGGTTTCTTTTTCCGAAAGGACTTAGAGCGACGGAATTTGACAAAGAAAAATTACATCGTTTTCATATGTATCGGGACCTTGGTCTATATGTGTAGTAGAATAACAAATCCCTAATCTTGGATTTGGTTATGCCAGAATTGTCAATCATGAAGTCATCAACGAAGCGAGTAATTAAAACCTGCAGCTCACTCGCCATCACTTGAGGCTTGTCAGTGATGTCAACTGGCTTGATGAAGGCAGAGTGGTTTCCCCCTCCCCTGCGCATTATGATATTTATTTTTCTACTATTCATTGGAGATTTGAGATCAGGTAGTCTACATGTTCATCTTTGCTGAGCGGTATGACTAAAAGACTAAATAACTAAACTTTTATTGCTTTTAAATTGTTCTTAACCGAAGGTGATGACAAGACTTGTTGTTGAGTTGCACAGCGTGCTCTCCCGTTAATGAGCACACTATTGATCAATCAATACATAAGCCTTTGGAATGGCTTTGCTCAGTGGCGGATGCAGGAAGGGCCATGGTGGCAATGGCCCCCCGAAATTTCGATGCAGTTTGTTAAACTTTGTTAACTAAGAGTAATTTAACATTCAGTCAATCAATGGTCAGTGGCGGATCCAGAGGGCCCAGGCTCGCCGTCTATAGTCAATCATACACATATGTCAGGCTCCACTTATCAAATAAACGCTTCACATCATATTAAATTTTTTTTAAATCTGCGATAGGAAAAATTTGTTTTACAAGCCCCCCCCCGTTCCTGTTTGGCTTCTTGAGCCAGGTTTCGTTGAGAACGGCCGTGGAATTACGGACATCCGGTCAGGACTCGGCCATTCGATATGGAGTCATCCGAGGGCCGCCAGCCTGCAATCATATCGGTTTATCCAGTGCGCAGTTCTCATGATCCGGGATGTGACTTATTTATAGACTGGAATCTTTTCTAAGATTCCGTGTTTTATCAGGTTGCTTTACAGTCACGCGTGATATTTAGCGACAGTCTTAAATAATAATTTATAATTGTCTATAATTGTTAGAGATTTTAAAAAATTGAAATAGAAAAATTGAAATGATAATAATTAAATAGAAAAAATAGAAATAGAAAAATAGAATTGTCGATTTATAGACAAATTGTCTCAGTGCTAAATTACAATGTAGTTATTAGGAGATTTAGCGTCAGGAAAAATATGTAGCTTCTCTAAAGTGTAAAATTTAATATAATTAACGCTTTTGTGAATAGAAACGTATTATCCCTAGGCTTTTACATTTAAAAAGAATTCTTATCGTAACTAAGTTACTTATAAATAACCTATCAGTCATCTAGCTATATTAGAATATTAGTTTAACGGCCGGCTGAGTCTAACACTTAAGCCCCGATTATGAATTAAAGATATTTAATAATTAGGCCTATTTATTAAGATAACAGTAATATCCCTTATAATATATGTATTAGTATACAATAAATCTCGATCATTATAGATCATTATCGAAGATCTTCAGTATTATAATTTATATAATTTTACAACAAATAATAAACTATTTAAAGTTTAACTACCTGTCCACCATGACGAAAAACTCTTTCTACATCATCTACATGTAGATTTGAGAAGCCTTTGAATGCATGATGCCAGCTAGAAACATATGAGATTAATGAATCTAAGTATAGTATAATTTAACAAAAACGAAAGCTTTGGATAATGTCTAATTTCAATTTTAGATTTTCAACATCATCTACATGTAAATGTCTAAAATACTTTTCTCCATCCTTAAAGATATCTATAATGACAATAATGATATTAATGATATAAGTACTTTAATAATGATATCAATACTTCAGTTATTTGCTAGTCTGATAGTTTGATAGACTGATATTGATAATGATAATTTGATAGACAGACACTGATAATGATAGTTTGATAGACTGACACTGATAACGATAGTTTGATAGACTGACACTGATAATGATAGTTTGATAGACTGACACTGATAATGGTAGTTTGAGAGACTGACACTGATATTGATAGTTTGATAGACCGATACACTTTCATAGACTGATACTGATAATGATAGTTTGACAGGCCTAATACATTTCAACAGGAAACAAATAATAATATATATTAATTATAATGTAAGATGGTTTCCGATCAAGACACCATTACTTAAATCTGATTTGAAATATAATCAAAATTTCGCTTGCAAATACACAGGCTATTGACAAGTTGAAGTGGATCAATCGGATAGAAGTTGAGTTTATAAACTCAAGGTATACTTTTATTCATTCTTCTGCATAGATCAACTAACTTGCGATAGAGGTAACTTTATTCCTTTATTGGCTACATCAGAACACCACGTTCTGTATCCGAAAGATTCTGAGAGAACTAATGATTGACTGTTTAAATTTAAAAAGTACCATTTTAAATTCCATTAAATATTTTGCGTCCAACGAAGCCAGCTTTATATTCTATTGGCTGATTAATTGACGATGGCTTCTGAAACTGTACATGTAGGCCTAGGTCCAATTTACTGATTGTTATATCAAATGACATAGATCTGAATTTAACTAAATAGGAATATTGCCAAGCTTTTGCTCTATTAAATATTACTAGGCCTATTGATATTATTATGAGACTTCTTTACAAGTAACTCAGTATTGCTAAACTAGCTAGTTTTAGAAAAAAAAACCTTATTAGAAATGTTTTATTAAGTCAAAGAAGCTATTACTATTATAAAAGTCCGTATCTTCCAATGACCTTACTAGAAAATACATGCATAATCTTGGAATTAAATTAGAGTTATTATAGGTCTATATAAATTTCATATAAATTTTGTTATGTTTAATGTTCAGAGTTCGCTGTAATTTCATCATGGATACGGATATTGTGCAGACAATCAACTATTCAGCCATCTTAAGAGCAACCTCTAACTCCACCTGTACGCTGCGCATGACGCGTGTCATCGTTAACGTTTACATTGTGGGATTTCTTAGTGTTTTTGGAATAGCTGGCAACCTTGTCAGCATATTCGTTCTCGGAAAGGACCAATCGATTCGCAAGACGACTCGATTTCTGCTTCAAATGCTCGCCATAGCAGATGCAGTCTATCTCGTTACCTGCTTATTCTTTCAAACTTTTAAAACATTAAATGAGCTGACACGATGGTTACCGAACGCCATGCAGTCAGCATGGCCTAGCATAGAACTGTACGTGTGGCCTAGTGCCTCAGTGGCACAGATGTGCACGGTATGGCTAGTCGTTGTGCTAACTGCTGACCGTTACATTGCCATTTGCTGCCCGCTGCATTCGGCTCAGTACAGCACGGTGCAAAGAGCACGAATAGCTGTTGGCGTGGTGTGGATGGTATCTCTTCTCTACAACGTACCACGCTTCTTCGAAAGGGAGCTCGTCGTCAACTGGGATTCTCAAACGAATCGAACCGCAACAGCGCTCGTACTGACACGCTTCCGAAAGAACCCTCGTTACGTCCTGGTCTACAAAACCTGCTTGTTCCTGGTCGTGCGCTTCCTCATTCCTTTCTCCGCACTAGCCTTCCTCAACACCAGCCTCGTGTCTGCCATAAACGAGTCCAGCAAGAGCCAACAGAGATCTACTCATATTCTTCTTCGAGATAATCGCCCGAGAACCAACCACACTCGAATGTTGGTCGTGGTAGTGATGGTGTTTGTCGTCTGCGCCCTGCCCGATATTCTCCTCCGCCTTTGGCTGTCCATCTCCAACTACATGGCATCGGTGACTGTTCCAGTGAAGATACTGCGTTACGTCAACGTCTTCAGCAACATGTTTCTCACAGTCAATTCCTGCATTAACTTCGTCATCTACTGTTTTATGGGCAGAAAGTTCAGAACGATTCTCGTGAGAATGTGTTTGAGGAAAAGACAGAAGACTGTTATGATCAGAGAGCTGATGGAAAAGAGAAGGTCAAGTTCGGTGTTGGAAGATAGCATGGACATGTTTCAACAGCGAGGAAGAATTACAGCCAGCAGCTCGTTTATCACTGGTCTAGACGGCAGGGATCGTCGTGGCTCTTCTAGTACGGCTCAGTCTCGTTCTAGACTTATCGGTCTAGTCCACATGTAGGCATAGTGTTGATATGCTGAATGCTATGAGCATTCTACAAGAAATCTAAATCAGTGATTTGTGTTGAATGCTTTGAGCAATTTACAAGAAATCTTATTCAGTGCTTTTTGCTCGATTTTTCAATGCTAAATAGCATCAGCATTGCAAATTCTTAAATCCGCGCCGGCTGCAATTGATGCGCCATCAAAAGGCAACGATTACTAATAACCATGGAGAGGAAGGAGGAAATTGGTCTTAAACAAGCATCTGTGCTTCCTGACCCAGTGTGCCGTTATGTTATGTTTATGTTATGTAAATGCTTGAGCATAGAGTTAATACTTTAGTAGGCTACCGAGGAACGTGCTTTAATATGGAGGTAAAACGATGCAACATTGGCGTAGATGCTTTATTGTAAGGATGGATTATTTAGCTCTGCGGTAGAAAAATTGCGAATATTTATTTCATTTACTACTTCGCCTGTACAGACGCTAAATGTTACGCACCTTCTGGTGTAGTCCGAACCAATAATAGCTTCTGACCAATTGTAGTCACTAACCCATTATAGCCCTGACTCATTTTAGTCTCTGACCTATAGTAGTCCCTGACCCACAGTACTTCCTGGCCCATTTTAGTCCCTGACTCATTTTAGTCCCTGACCCAGTGTAGTCTTGATCTAAGAGGTACAGCGATTTTTTCACTTATATCTTGCAATCGCAGGGAGATTTTAATAAAAGCAAAATTTATACAAATTTCACAAAATCGAGCTGCTAATAATTATATCTAGAAATGAAAACGAAGAAGTGCCACTTGTAAAACCACCTGTATACGTTTAAATGTTCACCAGTTATTTGGCTCATGTATTGTAAGCTTCACTAAGCAATGCTTATTTTAAAAAGTTAATCTAATATCTAGGAGCTCGCTATGGTCTGAAGTATAAACATATGTTGCATTGAATAGATCATCCGCGACAGTGCCGTAGCTAGGGTCTGAGGGCCCCCCCCCGAAGCTATCGAAGGGGCCCTAAGAAAAAAATTCTATATATAGCATTGTATATATATATATATATATATATATATATATATATATATATATATATATATATATATATGTATATATAGTATTATATACTCTAAGGCGGATCCAGGAATTTTTTTAAGAGGAGGGGCCGAAAATGTTTTGGACAGAGTCCACATTTTTTCGCTTACCCACGCCTTCTCCAGAATAGTTAAAAACAAAAAAATGCTTGGGGGGGGGGGGGCTCAAAATATTTCACTACTGACATTCAATTTTCTTATTTAATAAATTTTGAATCTAACAATCTTACATTAACTTATGACAAGTGTTATAAATTATAGTCGAATGATAGAAATTATAGTCAAGCCAATATTCGACATTACATTTATCATTTTCTGCTTTGTTTTCAAAGATTTCTGGTTTCTAGCTTTGTAAATTGCTCCAGTGGAAAATCCTACAGACCTATAGCCGGGCTTTTATTTCTAATAAAGAGTAAGTTTTTCCACCCTTGAAAAAAACTCAGCAGTTGTGGACGAAATGCAAAATGACCTAATTTATGCTGAAGGGGGGCTTAAGCCCCTTCCAACCGCCTAGGCTGGTTGCGTCACTGCTCCGGAACAGAGTTCAAATATCTTTACTTTCACGTTTTTTAACTCTTACACAGTGGTTAAAGTAGGAATGCGCTAAATGCTAGTGGAAATGTCAAAATTTTGTCGCTCTCCCTTCAATTATACAGAGCCCCTATAGTACAGAATATCAACCATCAAATATGGGCCCCTAACGGGGAAACACACTTCAGAAATTTCGGAGCTAGTGAAACTGAGTTCCAACTACTTCACCCCCCCCCCCCCTCCTTCTCCACTGTAAGCACAGCTCTTATATACATACAAGTAACCATGAACAAAAAGTAAATATAGTTTAAATTTTTTCCTTCGGGTCTAAGGGGGGCCCGCACCCCCCGGGACCCCCGCTCTGGATCCGCGCGCCGCCACTATATACTATATAATCCCAATATTAGGCTTTAATACTGAAACTATGCATACAGACTACACACAACGCTATACAAAAAGTCACTTGATTAGACAACGCATTTGAAAGATGCGCCACTGCGACAGTCTGCAGCCTGCTGCTACCGCTGTATCACGGCAGCCTAATGCGTGGGCGTTACAAAAGTTGTGCCTGTTGTCTTGAGTCACCTGATAGGCTAGACTTTTATAGTCATTAATGAGGCTTCATTTTTCCTTGAACTACTTTCACATGTATACTCCTTGCATCTGATTCAAGGCCTTACATAGGAGGCCAAGGGAAAATATGGGATTGATATATGGTAGGGGACTGAGAGGAGTGGGGAAGGTGTAATCGCATCCAGAACCTAAGATGATGATGATGAAACGGGAATCACCTCAGAAGCCATACTTTTCCCAAGCTATAGGCTACATAAGGTGTGGTTAGGGCATATCCTTTTTGAAGGGATTAACTTGTTAATCTAATGAGTGCTCTTATGGAGCTAGAAAGCAGACTTTGAGTATGAATATGTACCTTGAATCTGCCACTTGGCAATGCACTAAAGAGAGAGAGAGAGAGCTAGAGAGAGAGAGAGAGAGAGAGAGAGAGAGAGAGAGGTATGATGATGATGAGTATAATTACCTAAAACCAGCCAGACGGTCCAGATTTGAAGCGCTGGAGGTTGAGTGGAATAAGATCATGCGCCTTTAACATCTGCCTGATTTTCTTTGATTGCCGCCGTTGTTATTGACATCGCTAAGAATCCTGGAAACCTGTAATTCTGGATGTCAACTTAACTAATCTGACGAGAAAAACAAAAAGATACGACAGTGTATATGGATGATAAAGGTAAGGACAAACTTAAGCTACTGCAATGCTTAACATCAGGTTTTTTCTTAAGTAGCTTGTCGACTGCGGGGAGCGCACTGAATTTGAACCCTGTATCAACTGATCCGATGTTGTACAACTTCCCAATAAGTCAGGGGGGTTGAACCCGGTGACTCCGCGTGGTTACCGGGTGGGGTATCCCATGCTGTGGTGTCCCTGAGACACCCGGGTAGGGGTTCATTATATTGTATTAAATTATATTTGAACGTTCTAATCAGAATGTAGACGTATTCAACTAAAGATAATGAATTGATATCGAAATAGAAATATTCTAGTTAAGATGACTATCATTATCTATAGCAACAATTATTAATGCCTCTATGCCTTTGTATGGCTGCATATAATATTAGTATAGATAAATGACTATTCATTAGAATCAGGTAATTAATCTGTAATATATTCTCGTTTCCGTGATTGCAAAGTGTAAATGTTAACCATAGAATAAAGAAAAACAATTATTATAAAGATTTTTGATGTTAACAGAAAATTTTTGTAAATAAGGGTTAACAAATAACCAGAACTGTTTGAAATGGAAAATTATACATGGGTATTTCCCAGACTAATATTTACATTTTGATTTAAAGACATTAAAGTTTTTAATAATAATTTGGCATTACATAACAAATAGATTACTGCTGTCGTCCATGACTACATCGAGCACTATTAAGACAAATCCGCGCCGGTGATCAAAAAGAAATTGTGTCAATAGCACTTTGGGCTTAATTAGGAATACAATATACTTGATTTTACGAGTATGCTGTGTGTTTTGAATGCTTTTGTGTAGGCCTTACTGCCTGATTTTTAAGTATAAATAAATACAATAAATAGTTGTAATTAGGATGTAATAATTAAATTACATCAAGCATTCACATAGAATTATTGCTGAATGTAGAGGTCAAAGCTATGAATCTAGGTTAAATGTCTTAAATCTGATTCGTTTAGTAGACATACTAGAGGAGATTTAATTCCACGGTTTAAGATAATTTAAAGTATTGACAATAACAAGTGTAGAGAATTTTTCTAATTATGTGATCATACCAAGATATTGATTCAAAATAACAAAAATTAGGTCCAGATTAGAGATTTTAAGACATTTTCAATCAAAGAGTAGCTAATGCATGGAATGAATAGACCAAGTATGTAGTTGAGGCAGAGATAGTGAATTACATCAAGAATAATTTAGATGTTTATTAGATAAAAGTGCATTGAGTTAATAAATTGTTCTTGTTTTGTGTAGGTAGTCAGGCTGATTGGTCTGTGTGCTTTTAATATTTGTGTTTTGCAGGTGTGTGTGTGTGTGTGTATTTCGTTTTCAAATTTTTAAAAATAATATTATAATTCATATAGTAATAAAGCTAATGTTAACATCAGCTTTCTCACTCAGAAGTTATGTCAGCGAGCTCTGGATTTGAACCCACACCTTCTGATCCGCGGTCGAATATCTTACCGACATCGCCACTGGCCATATGCATGTAGAAATATACATATATAATAATTATATGTATGTATGTATGTATGTATAAAGTATATATGTTTATTTATGTATGTATAGTATATCTATGCTACTTCCTTGTACCTAGATGTACTGCATATGTGTTGTTTAGGTATAACATTTTATCAAGGTTTCCTTAACCTGTATTTTTAAGTTAACTTAAATTAATAACAATAGTTTTAACAATGCAAAGCATTTGTCATTTCCTCACCCTAGTCATTCCTACTCTATTGAAATTTTATTTGTCTACTAAAATTGAAGAATCCTTTGTATCTTTATTTTACATAAATTTAATTTAATTACTGGTCAGCTAATTGTACATTTGAGATTATTATTTCTATACTACTTTTTGTAAATAAAGAAATTATAAGCTGCCTGTATTTTGTAGATGGATACAGAATCTGCAACAACAGTCGGAAGAGACCTTTCAATAATAACAACTTTCGTCATTTTCATTTTTCTCGCAGCGCTTCTTATTATTAATAGGTTTGCATTTTAAATCTCTTCTAGTAACTTTGATTTGCTGAGATACTGTACATTCTCTTAAATTGGCCATACACAATACGATTTATCGGTCAATTTATCTGTACAGATAAACTGGTATTTTTAGTCTGTCAAATAATATAAATTTTTCGCTATTGGCGATGAAATTAATGATCATTTCTCGTGTATTGCAGTAATGATAGTACTGATACTGTGATAATATTTTTTTGAAAACAATTGCTAAAACTGATAGTAGCACGTGATGGTACTGATGCTAATAATGATGTGGCGGTACTGATATTAATAATGATGTGATGGTACTGATACTAATAATGATGTGATGGTACTGATACTAATAATGACGTGATGGTACTGATACTAATACTGACGTGATGGTACTGATACTAATACTGACGTGATGGTACTGATCCTAATACTGGCGTGATGGTACTGATACTAATACTGACGTGATGGTACTGATACTAATAATGATGTGATGATACTGATACTAATGAGAACGTGATGGTACTGATACTAATACTGACGTGATGGTACTGATACTAATACTGACGTGATGGTACTGATACTAATACTAACGTAATGGTAGTGATACTAATAATGATGTGTTGGTACTGATGCTAATAATGACACTAATAAATAATAATGATAGCAATATTAGTAAATGTATACAAATAATTTTGATAGTTAAAATAATGGTAATAATGTTAATGGCAGCCAGTGGCGATGTCGGTAAGATGTCTGACTGCAAATCAGAGTGTGCGTGGTTCAAATCCTGTCTCGACTTTCACTGATATCGCTTTCGAGGGATGAAACTAACGCTAGCATCAGCATTACAGCTCTTTTTATAATAATAACGATAATGATTCTGCTTATGAAGAGGTGAGCCCCCTATCCCTTCCTCTGCTTCGGATAACATTTACTGGGCAAGGGCTTTTTTCCCTGAGACAACTATTCTGTCAACCCATACTAACATATAACATATAAAATATTTATGCAAAATCATGCTCACTTAGTTATAAATCTACTTTTATTTGCATATAAATACATTCATACAGCAAACGTACATACAATCAGGAACTTTAATTCTTACATTTCATTTTTCATGTATACAGTGAGACCTTAGAGTTTGTCAGTATTCCGGCTGGAGCCAGTGAAGAAATCGGTAAGATACACGGCCGCGGATCAGTAGGTGCGGGGTTCAAATCCCGGGCTCGCCCGTCACTGACATCGTTTTTGAGTCAGGAAACTTACGTTAACCTTAGCTTTAGCTTTAGCTTTTAGGATGTTGTCAGTCTCAACAAAGTATTACTTATTTTGTGCAGATACAATCTCGCAGATCTGAGGGTTATAACTGGTCGCGGCACTGAAGATGTCCTGGCCCATACATTACGTGTTGAGCAACCAATGTGCAGAGTTTACAACCCTTTCTCTATCTCGCTCATTCATCCTTCCCGTGCCTCTTTAACAGGTAATTCACATATTTCACCGTTACTTAAGTTTGTTATTTACTTATATATTTGTATATTTTTAAGTATATTTGTTATATATTTTTACATTTATTTTTGTTTTATAATAATAATAATATAATATTATATATTATAATTTTAATTAGAAATGTATTCTCTATAATTGTTTTTGTATACATTCTTATTTATTTACTTATATTTAAAGTTTATGGAATATATGAGAATTAAATGCTGTTTGACTCAGATATTAATTGATGCAGTTGTAGTCAGTGAGTCAACTTAGTGTATCAATGATGACCCCTTTATTGGTGACTATGCCTCCAAGAAATTGCTTGATTGATTAATTGAATTATAAAGTGATATTTTATTGTGTCTGTAAATTGATTGATCGATTGATTTTAGGTGAGGTGAAGTTTAATTTTCTCAGTCAGGTCGAATGTTTGGTTGGTGTCTATGGTGGAACTCTCGTCGCAGAAGTATTTCCATTAATTCACGCTGCCTGGAGTGAAATTAGGGATCTTGGGTCGTTCAGAAATAGGCTGAAAGAAATTAGCCAGTTTCAACAAGAAATGACGATGTAGGTTTTAGAATTTGTTTAGTCGTTATAGATTATGGATTCCAAAGCTGTGGATTTTTGTAGATACTGCTCTAGCATCACAAAAGGATACTATACTACTATTTGTTATTTATTACTATATACTATATATTACTATTTGTAATATATTATTAATATAATGTTATGCATTCTTGTAAATACTGCACCATGCATTATAAAAATATAGTATATTTCTATTTATTATGTAGTGCAATATATTAATTATAATTTACTATATATTATTATACAAGACTCTTATTATACTATGCATTTTTATTTGAGATGTTTCATTTTTATTCAAAAATGGTTGCATTGCAAACGAATATTGTTTTAAAACTATAAAGGAAATCTTAAAGCATTTAATGGTTTCTCTAGCTCATAACCATAAACTGTTCATTCTCTGCGACAGATCCCATCAAATATTAAGCATTTGGCAACTCCATTTTGTAGGCCACTGGGAAGGAATATGGCATATCAGTTAGAGTGCTCGCCTCGGATGCAGGTGGCCTGGGTTTAAATCCCAGGGCAGTCGGCATATGATGGATATCCCCTTCGTCCCGTGAAAGGTTAATCACATTGTAGAGTTTACTACCAATTGGCAGTCTTAAACAAGCGTGTAATTCTTAAACAAGCATGTAATGCGTTCTGTACCCAGTATTGCTGTTATTATTATTATAATTATTATTAGTATTGCTATTTTTTATATTTTTTACCTTGGGTGTGAAGAACCCAAAGTTTGATAAAAACGATTCGAGCAATACATGCTGAATCGCTGCCCGGCTACTCGAGGCTATCTATCAGCTTAGAGGAATTGCTGAAGCAGACTCCATTAGTGTTATTATTATTACTATTACTATTATTGTCATTGTTATTATTATTATTATTGTTATTATTATTATTGTTATTATTATTATTGTTATTATAATACTATTACTATTATTATGTGTATTGCATTCACCCAAGAGTTTCTTGAGTCAACATTAGATTTAGACCCTATTTTATATTTGTTTTCACTAAGATGTAATAGCTTTATGTTCGTGTGCACAGCTTTGATGCCAGGATGGAAGAAATTGTTGTCAGGCCAACAGACATTTGTTTGGGATCAGTTCCCAGGAGCAGATATCCACTGGTTGTGTTTGTGGTCAATAGAGAGCTGATGAACAGAAATGATTCTGAGCTTAGTGACTGTGCTGAGATTGTGAGTCTCTTAATTGAATTCTGTTGAAAAAGAAATCTTAAATAAATATAAATAAATAAATAATAAATACTAAAAAAATGTTAGCATTTAAATACTAAACGTATTTAGGGTATTTAGAGATATATTCTTTAAGTTAATTTTCTTTGTTATGATATTAAGTATTTATAAGTAATGGTAAAATTGTAAAAGAATTTAATAAAAAGTCGGCATTTGAAAGATAATGTGTTTAGAGTTTTATCTCTATATAATTTATTAGTTTTACTGTGATAAATGCGCTAACTTTTCATTATAAAGATTTTATGTTAGAGATTTTGTTGTTGGTTGTTAATACAATTACTGTTGTGCAGGCTATGGTGGTTTTATGCGCTGTTATTGTTGTTGTTGTTGTTTTGTAGACTATGATGGTATAATACTCTGTTGTAGTTGCTGTTGTTGTTGCGCAGGCTATGATGTTTAATATGCTGTTGTTGTTGTTGTGCAGGCTATGATGGTTTTATGCTGTTGTTACTGTTGTTGTGCAGGCTATGATGGTTTTATGCTGTTGTTGTTGTGCAGGCTATGATGGTTTTATGCTGTTGTTGTTGTTGTCATTGTGTCGGCTATGATGGTTTTATGTTTTGTTGATGTTGTGCAGGCTATGATGGTTTTATGTTGTTATTGTTGTGCAGGCTATGATGGTTTTATGTTATTGTTGATTTTGTGCAGGCTATGATGGTTTTATGTTGTTATTGTTGTGCAGGCTATGATGGTTTTATGTTGTTGTTGTTGTTGCGCAAGCTATGATGGTTTTATGTTGTTGTTGTTGTTGTTGCGCAGGCTATGATGGTGTGCATAGTTCACGTTAGAGATGACGTGTGCACGGCAGAATCTGACATCATCGCTCATTTTGTCAGAACTCCCGTGGGTCCTGTGCATGATCTCAAGGTTATCTAGATTAACCTAGAGGCTTTCTGTTATGTGTACCAGTCTTTCCTAATAACTATCTCTCTCTCTCTCTCTCTCTCTCTCTCTCTCTCTGCCTCTCTCTCTCTCTCTTTCTCTCTCTCTCTCTCTCTCTCTCTCTATCGCTCTCTATCTCTCTCTCTCTCTATCTGCATATCTAGTCACTTCATTATAAAATGTTAGTCTTTAAAAATGAGTAGGCCTAATATTTGAATTAACAAAAACCATGAAAATCATGTTGTAGGCGAGATTCGTTATTACTATACCGCTTTCTTCAGATATTTTACCTAAGCAACCATCTAGCCTTTGATTATAGGATTGCAGATTTTAATCTTTTCTTCAAGTTTGACTTCCATTAGATTTCTTAGAGGCTATTGTGGAATTATGAGTATAGACTGACTTTACAAAATCCATAAAATATTGTTATAGTTGTATACTATACAGAATTGTAAATATAGACTGTAGGATTATTGTTGTAAACTATACGATTTGTAATTTGAGAATATAGGCCTATAGTAGTTGTACATATGTTTATTTAAAAGTCATCAAACATTGACCAATAATTGTGAATGCAGATAAATCAACAGTTCAAAGTGTGAATTAATATATGTAGCATCAAACAGAAAATAAAATTTGTTCAGTACTGCCATCAGAGAGGACAAGTACCCTATCAAGTACCCTATTGAGCTGACCACCGCAGTAAACAAAGAAAGAAGAAGACAGAAGAAACATTAACATTTTTGAAACATTAAAACCTATGACAACAGTAATATGCTACGTATATGTCACTAGGATGATAAATAGTTTTGTGTATAATTATAGGATAATAATACTCAAAATAGAATATGACATGATAATAAGTTTTTCAATAGTAATTCAATAATTACCAAGATTCCATAAGGAAAGGTCTCTATGACAAATTATACGAATTAAAAGAGTTTAATTGTTATGTATGTAGTGACATCAGTAGGTTTGCTAGTATCACAATGTTTTGTATAATTATTTTGTAGAAGTTGTACATAACTGAATCCAATACAACGCAAGACGTCTCCGGCTCTACTTCCCAAACAACATCCGCAACGTTCTCTCATTTACCAAATCCAGTCACATCAAGAGATAGTTGTCGTGGGAGCTCGGGCAGAGAACACTCTAGTCGTGGTTGTGCACGCTTGGATGACGACTCAGATGACGACGCTGACCGTCAAGGGGCCACCGGTGATAGTCCTGGCCCTCCCGGTGGGCACGGTGTGAGAGAGACAGTGTGTGTGGTGTGTCAGACCGAGCGTGTCCATCGGGCCCTGTTACCGTGTCGTCACGCCTGCGTGTGTCACGACTGTTTCAGCCTCATACAGAACTGTCCCATGTGCCGCACGACCATCGTCAACTCCATAGATCTGCTCGAATTGGGCTTTCGGTGATTCTAATTGGGGACTGAAAGTGTTTTGTGAAAGTAATTCTGTGTTTGACTGACTCAGACTGAAGTGTTGTTTCTAAACGTTTTCATTTCTTTTCAGTCACTGGTGATGTAATCGGTTAACTTGACCTGACATTGCCTTGTGGCGAGGAACCGGAATTTAAATTCTTATTGAGTGATTGATTAACGTAAAATAAGAGGAGACTAATACAGATATAAGGAAAAGCTTCCTAAACTAATAGGAATCCAGCTTAGAAGCTATAATGTTTCTTAAGGTCTCCAGTTGTAACACTTCAACTTGATTGCCATTTACTGAAGTTGTTGTATTATCATGTGTGGGACTATAACGACTATTACAGTGCGCACTCTTATGGTTAATATAAAGTAGGCAATGGAGCAGTATAGTATTCAATTTGATTGTTGTTAGAAGTGGGACTCTGTCTATGTTTGTAGTGGAGCTTGATGAAGATAAATTCAAAATTGAGCAGAGATACCAATTAGTTACCACTTACCAGATTGTTCAATCTCTCGCTCTACACTGGGGCTGTAACTTAATTATACTGGTTCAGGAAGTCAGTAAAAACTTATAAGAACTTAGGATTGACGTTTGCGCAGCGCCACTATAGTAGTATAATCTATACGGTTCTGTGTTAGGTCCTTTCTTCATTATGATACCTCGAAAAAATTCGTAATATCCAAATTAAGTAAAGTTTCCTATAAAATTTCTTGTTCTGTTAATATTGCCATGTATTTTGGTGAAATAAAGATCATATAACACCAAGATTATGCACGATATATGAAAGTTTTGGAAATTTAGGGGACGCAGAAGCACCTACGTGACATTTATTGATTTAATGGGTTGGAAAATTAGCAGGTGATTGGTTTCAATATAGATAGTTGAGCAGTTAGGCATACAGGTCATAACATTAAATCTAGCTAATATAAGCATTGTAGCACACAGAGCTTTATTAAACAACTAAAGGGAAGTATGTTGTCATTTTGATTTAAACGAACTTCAAGTTTCTGATATATTTATACGAACATGTATGTAGGCTTTATATTATGTTATATACAGGCCGATATAGGCCTACGTATACACTCTATATGTACGTATGTATACATATGAGATACGTATATATATATATATATATATACATATATATAATATATGTATACATGTATATGTAGATATAGTGCCTATATCACTATAGGCCACTTCCGGTGTCTCTAATATAGCAAACTAAATTACTTGGTATAGCGTGTTCATTGATTAATATTGGCCTACAAATTATTACTCAAAGCATACATGAATCCTGATTGTGTAAGTCGAATAAGGCCCTTTGCTAATAAAATCTATTATTGAAATGAAGTCTAATGATAAATTAGTAGAACTGTAGAACATTATTGTCTTATAATAACCCGGTAGTTATTAACCTTATTCCTATTGTGTCCTGTATTGTAGAACAAACATACGCTGTCGTAAGATCGGATTAAATCAATTTGAAATTATTTGAGATTCAACATTTTCACGATATAAATATTAATTAAGAAATGCTTAAAGGCAGAGCCTATGCAGCTGAAACAAGTCGTTGTATGACGGAGTAGTACGGTCTCTAGTAAACACGCATTATAGTGAAATGATCAACTATGGTAATATCTATCGCTCTTGGTACCAAATGTTTTAATGGTTAAACAATTTAGACCATTTTCCGTACAACCAGTCCAGTGAATCTCGAGATTTTACACTTAGATCAACGCGACTGGGATTCGAACCCACGAGGGTTCAATTCACCTCAGGATCTATCATTTAAAACTTCATGACGTTACCCCTACGCTATTGAGGCATTCTGGTGATATCAGACTGATATCAGACTGACTAGAAAAATATGTGTCGTGGGCCTGTAGTTGGGATAAACGAAAGCGAGTGTAAGTTATGAAGGCGTAAATTTAACATTGGTGTAGCCAGGATTCAATCTGGGGGTACTGTAATCTTGGGGCGGTGGACACTTTATACAATGTAAGCACTTATAGCTTAGACTTAATACACATTTTACATGGCAACTGGAGGGAACACATTACCCACCCCCCTTCGTTACGCCACTGGAATTACGTACGGAAATAAATTTGAAAACTGCTACGACTTACTGAATACATATAGGCCTACAATGCCCTACATGTAGGCCTACTGTATAGAATAATGCTAGAATGCCGTTTGAAAATTTATATTTAGGCTTAGGCCCTTACTTTTTTATATGCTGAATCTCGCTGTAGTCTACATCGATTGCCTGTTTCTTTCTTTCTCTCTCTCTCTCTCTCTCTCTCTCGCTGTCTATCTATCTAATAGCCGATGTAGGCCTACGAATGTCCAAGATAATTTATTATGGTCAGATAATCTAATTTATGCTAATTATTAAAGCTGTGTACTTTAGACGGTATTCGGCATTTGTTAAGCGGATGTTGTATGAACACTAATTATCGTTCATTTACAACTATTGAGTATTCATTTCATGTGGGCTTCTGACGAAAAATCGAATGTTAGACTAATTGCAGTAATTATCCTACAGCTGGATTTCTCATTCTGCGTTTCGCTTTAACTATAAAACAGCAATATAATAAAATATAAGATAACAATGGTATAATTAATTATAATTAGAAAAATATTAGTAATGTAATTAATACTACGAAATGTATAAATATATATATATATATATATATATATATATATATATATATATATATGTGTATATATATATATATATGTGTGTGTGTGTGTGTGTATGTGTGTGTATACACACACACACACACACACACACACATATATATATATATATATATATATATATAATTTTTTATATATATATAGAAATATATATATATGTATATATATGTGTGTGTGTGTGTATATACACACACATATATATATATAATTATATATATATATATATAACTATATATATATATTTATATATATGTATACATATATATATATATATAGGCCTATCTATGTACATGTATAGGCCTATACATGTTCATGCACACATACATGTATATATATATGTATATATATATATATATATATATATATTTATATATATATAATATATACATGTCAACATACACTGCATATACATGTATATATAATATCATATCATATATATATATACACATATATAATTATACATAAATTTAATACATATAATTATATATATCTTATTCTTCAGTGCACTGCCAAGTGGCAGGTTCAAGGTACATAGATCAACAAGTTAATCCCTTCACAAAGTCTATGCCTTATCCATACCAAATGTAGTCTATAGTTTGGGAAAAATATGGCTTTTGAGGTGGTTTCCCGTTGCCTTCCTCAGTTAGGTGGATTAATTACCATTTAATCCTGGGGGAAAATATTTCATGATGAGGTGGGTCCCCTCTTACCATCCTCAGCCCCTGCCTTTAGTCGCCTCATACGTACACGCGGCAGATTGTTTGCGGTTGCCCAATTCTGCAGTGGTCCAATCACACCCGATCACAACACGGGGAAATTATATATATATATATATATATATATATATATATATATATATATAATATTATATTATATATATACATGTATATATATATTATATATTTTATATATATTATATACATGTATATGTGTGTGTATATATATATATATATATATATATATAATTTCCCCGTGCTGTGCTCGGGTGTGGTTGGACCAATACAGAATTTATATATATATATATATATATATATATATATATATATATATATATATATATATATGGGCCTATATATTTAAAAATTAAATTACTACCTGTTCATATTATTATTAGTATACATTTAGTTATTTAATTGGCAATTAGTCAGTTTATTTATATACCACAACATATTTGTATACAGAAATATGCTAATAAGGAAGTTAGATACATGAATATTAAGTAGAAATTTATTATAAGATTATAATTAATATAACAAGCTTGGTTTGCGCACTGACGGAAGAGGAAGAAAGTGCTTACGTTTTGTGATTTTAATTGGAAACGAAAATAAGTGGAAATAAATCTTCAAATGAAAATTTGTTGAGGCCTATAGCAACTTTGCATAATAATACTGGGTCAGGAAGAACAATTGATTGTTCGAGAAAATACTATGAAGGAGTGTAGGCTGCAGGATTGGTTTATTAGGAGAGCACTAGAGAGTGATTGTAGAAAACTACAGCAGCTCACCAGCAAATGCTTTCTACCAAGTGTTGATCTCATTGACATTCAGAATTATTAAATACATAAATTATTTTCATTGCTAGTCTTGATCCAGACAATCACTCGCTAATTAGAGTAAGGAGTTGGTTACTTCTCTCAATCACTTTTGATATTGAGCGATGTTCGTGAGCGAGAGATAACTCTCAGAGGTAGCTCTCAGAGGTAGCTCTCAGAGGTAGCTATCAGAGGTAGCTCTCAGAGGTAGCTCTCAGAGGTAGCTCTCAGAGGTAGCTCATGCACAGAGGTAGAGCTCTTAGAGCTCTTAGAGCTCAGCTCTTAGAGCTGAGGCAAACAATACAATGAGCTATCTCAGACTCTGCATTTTCCCCAAAATTTTGCTATTGATTTTAGAGAGAACTATCCTTGTAATTTGATCAACTTTGTAGGTCAATGGAATGCTCTTTTTTACTGATCATTAAAATAAATCGTCAGTAGGGATATGTATCTTGAACCTTCCTCGTGGCAGAGCAAGGAGAAGGAAAGGTCCATTATTGGTAAAGCGAGGCGATTTTTAAATTGCATTGCGATAATAGAAGGCATGGTTTTTAATTGAAACGTAACGCTAAGTTTAAGAAGGCCTTGATTATTAATATTTATGGTAGTTTTTTATTTTTCAATAGCCAATTGTATGGTAACTAAGGGTGCACAGAATTTAGTAGTATAATATAAATTTAGTCTCTAAACAAGCTAGGGGCACATTCCTTAATTCTCGAAGCAGTGGAATCAGGCTGACTCTCAAAACTGCTCAGCTTTCTTTCTCTTTAAATGTGGGTTTAACGTCAAGGTCAGAAGTCTGAAGGGCCTAACTTCAAGACGTCAGGTTTACCGGTGTACCTTGAATGGTGAATGTCCGAGATTATACTCTCCAATCAGCTCTACCAGGAATTGATCCCAGAACATTACGAACAGCCATTTAAACTTCATGATATTACCTAACGCGCTTTTACACTTGAGTCGCCGATATATTCACTGTAAGCTAAAATTTTAAAGGTTGAGAACCACAGCTATATGTCACTTCTCAAACAGGAGCACTTAACCCCTAACTTTGACGCACAGCCTGTGGGTCCGGAGCTATCAACAACTGTCGACAAACTCTTCATCTCTCGATAATTGCAGCTTCTGCATCCTTGCACTAAGCGCGATCAATAATCTTCGGATACGTTTGTACAACAAAATTCCAAATGAACGAATAAGCCGATTCATGTTGAACTGTTACGTTTGATTAATCGACGCTGTATATTAGGCTAAAGGGAGCACTTTTATTTATTGTTTCGGCATTAAGTACATAGAAACACGTACTTGGCCTAGCATGCGTGTATTATATAATAGCTCACAGTGATCTGACTGCAGATGAGAGAGATATGTGTTTTATTTCAGCATCAACACCAAATCACTGACAAATACAAATAGAAATAAACATTTAAAAGAAATAAAATACAAAATTCCCAGAAACTCAGGGTAACAACCAGTCTGTGCACTAGAACAACGGTCGTCAGGGAAGATGATACACATCTTATCTAGATGACCACCGTCTATAACTATGTTAATGCCTATAACTACGTTAATGTATATTAACAGATTACATCTGTTAATATACATTAACTATATAACTACGTTAATGTATATTAACAGATTACATACGCTAATAGCCTGCTAGCGTTATCTCATGTGGAGTCCACTGCATGCTGAAGCGACTGATCCTTTTTAAATTATAAGGACTTCGCACATTTAACGGATCTGTTTCATCTTGACTAACTGAAGTGTGTATTACTTGTTGAAGCTTATCACTTGATTGGATCAAGTTTTAAGTAATTCGTAGCTCGTGCTTTAGAAACTGACCTGGCTACGAATTGATGTCAAATTCAACAGAAGTCAGACTAATTTTTCAGCATCGGTTTAATTTAAATCTAATGTATTTTCTCTCTATCTCTATCTCTATGTCTCTCTCGCTCTCTCTCTCCCTTTAACGATCTTTCAAGTGGCAAGTCTACAGTAAAATTCCTACTCACTTTTTGTTTTTCACGCTCCATAAGGAGCACTCCATCGATAAACGAATGCTATCCTTATCCACGGCTTAAGGTTGAACCTATAGATTGGAAATAATATGGCTTCTGAGGTGGTTTCCAGTTACCTTTCTCTGATCTTGTTAAGTTGCCTCTTACGACACTTGCAGTTTAGAGGTAGTCTATTCCTCGATGTCCCGGACGCAACACAGAAAATTTTTCCTCTAATGTCCAATTGACAAGTGATCTGCCTATAACAATGTGACTACAGTTTAAAAAACATAGTTTTGTAAATCAAGTTTTATTTTCTTCAAAAGTCTAAATTAAGTTTCTAATAAAACGTAGCCTACTGCAAAAGTGATTATACATTTGTATAAGTTTATCTTCTATAAAATAGGACTAATTGTAATTGAAGTCCAATTGCATTAGCAGTCAACTGAACTGTCTCACTCTTTTTCCGACCGTTGTAGGCCTGCAAGAGTTGCAAAGGTTCCTCATCATAATCAGAATTAATTTTCTCTTTACATTTCTGTTAATCACCTCTTTAGTAAACGTTTATTTTCGTTCATCTGCCTACAAGCCGATGAGCGAATTTACAAAAATCTAAATAACAAAACTATGACTTTTCCATATAGCGGTCTATACTGTCATGAAGATCAATAATATTTTAATTGTAGGTTGTTGTTTTATGTAATTTTCAATCAACTTACTGTATAGACCTAATATTTTTGGGAATTGAGACTGGTCAATTTAAACTATTACTTTTTTAAACGAGTAATGAATTCGATAGATTCAATCAAGTTCAATAAACTGTGGTGCAATTTTATAGGTAGAAGTCTACGCGAAGTGTGCAAATGTTGAAGACTACAGTACCATGCTAATATCCGCCTGTCAGCAATTTATGTTTGCCCAATTTGCAGTTTTCCTCGCTCGGGTATAAAGGACAATTTAGCAGCTGAATAGACTCTGAAGTTTCTGGCATACAGCCTACTAGAGACGAACAGCAACAATGTACAGTAGTAGCTAGTAGGCCTACATCTCTGAAGCATTTTAGTACTATTAGTCTTTAAAACTGTGATATTTTGACACAGGCTATACTAACTAGTTCAGTTGCTGTCTACTTTCTGTGGGTTTCTCCTTAATTTTGATTCAATCACAAATTTGATTAGGCCTAATAAATTTGATCAGGCCTAATAAATTTGCTTTTGAATAACGTGTAAGGCAGGTGAATTATATATGTACATGTAATGTATATTCATATATCAACATATATTCGATATATCAACTATCAGTAAAGCCAAGGTCCCAAGCTAGACATTTAACGTCAGTTTCACCTCTTCAGAGGACCGATTGAACTACGCACCTAATGATAAGGAGTCTTAAAGATAATCGACCATTCTGCTGGTTTAGCCAATGGCATGCTAGATGATATATGAAGACTGACCTGGCTTGGTTTAGCCAATGGCATGATAGTGATATATGAAGACTGACCTGGCTTGGTTTAGCCAATGGCATGATAGTGATATATGAAGACTGACCTGGCTTGGTTTAGCCAATGGCATGATAGTGATATATGTAGATTGATTGACCTGGCTTGGACCTAGTATACTCCAATAAGAATTAGATAATAAGTCACGTTGTCGTACATCACGACGTCGATTCTTTCACTTATTCTGGTAAAGTAGACTACTAATAAGTTATATCACGGCTATACATGTATCAATCTATCAACCCTTTCGTAGTCTTCGCTCCTCTAGTAAAAACCTTCTCACTGTACCAAATCTTAAATCAGCCACGAGCAGACGCTCTTTCATGTTTTTTGCTCCGATAATATGGAGCTCTCTGCCACAAGAACTTTTTCTTATAATGGTATTACTACTTTCCTAGGCAAGCTAAAACCCATCTCTTTCCGCCATGGGTCTAAATTGGACCCGCTTGCCTTTGAGTTTGGACTTGCACTGTTTTGATCTCGCTTTCTCTTGTGGTCTCTGTGTACTCAGTCGTCATCGTGTGGTGTTTTAATGCCTGTTTGTGTAGATTCTGCAAGAGATGTCCCTGACATTTCCTTATGGCTGGGAACCGGACGTTAAATTCTTACTGATTGATTGATTATACACATGTGGCGCTTCTTCTTTCATGCTTGCAAGCCTTGCGTTCTCCGACGTGTAGAAATCAAATGAACTCATTTAATAACAATTAGTGTTACTAATTCCTATTCATTGGTGTTAATTGTTGCAAATTGCAATCTCTATTTATTAGATCTCTATTTATTTGTTGTTTATTGTTCGCAAAAGGCGTATAACTTTACGGCTTGATAGCAAGCTTGATTAGCAGACTACTTGCTAAGTAGTAAGCCATCAGTTCGAATCCATGCAGGACGGTCTCGCCAAACCTATCCTAGCTTTAACCTAGCTTTGTGGTTGCTTAATTTACACTGTGCTTCAAGGCTGTAGTTCATTTTCAACTGCATATTTGTAAATTTTGGTCAACAGCTTGGCAACGCAGTTAATGATTTGGATGTAAAGAGTGCATGCAAATATTGCCACTAATATACTATAATACTCAAGCTCAACCATTCACAGAAACAATCAAAAACTGGCGCACACCCATAAACACAGACACACGCACACAGTCAAACACATACTTGTACATGTACACTTTTACGTGTACACTAACAAGGCAAACAATACATGCAATTATAAGTCTACTTAGCTACTTTTACACGCATTTTCTTTCGAATGCAAACAGATCTATGCCCTCATAACGAGTCTACCACTTATGTTACGCCAACCTGCGGACTTAGCCTGCCCGTACATAGTAATTTGTTTAAGCGATGTTTGCGACCATCATTTGTCAGTTGAACAGTACTGTGTAAAGCGTTTGTAACTCTCGGTATAGACTAAGTTAGTTTTACAATCATTATTAAAACTGTCAGACAAGAAGATGTAATCAAGTCATTTGAGTATAATTTGATCATAAATAGTGAGTGACCAGAGATAGTGGTAATAGATAGTGACCAAAGATAGTGGTCAAAGATTAGTTGTCATGGTTAGTTGTCATGGTTAGTGGTCATGGTTAGTGGTCATGGTTAGTGGTCATGGTTAGTGGTATGGATATAGGTAGTGGTCATATATAACGATCATAGATATAGTGTTCGAAGATAGTAATCATAGATATCAGTCATAGATAGCCATCATAGATAGTTATCATAGATAGCCATCACAGATAGTTATCATAGATAGATAACAGAGAAAGTTATCATAGATAGCCATCATAGATAGTCATCATAGATATTAGATAGTTATTAGAGAAAATATCACAGACAGTTATCATATATAGTTATCATAGATAGTTATCATAGATAGTTATCATAGATATTGATTAATACTATTAAGAATTATATTTCTAACTGAGCAAAACTAGAGCATGGGCTGCAATATATAAGAGCTTGATTCAACAAAATGTATTGCAGCAAGAACAGAATATGACATGAGAAAAAAACGATAAGAACAACAGAAAATACTGAAAAAATTAAATTTAGATAAAAGAGACATACTTGGATTAACTAAGAGGCATAATAATCAATTTAGGGCAATATCCCCTCAAAATAAGTCCACAATTTCTATCGTATTTTACCAATAGAGTCATCACTCTGAATTGAGAATTTATTTTTAATTTTAACATAATCCATTTAGCAGCATTATTTAAATCTACAGTAACTTACTATCCGAGCATTTAGAGACAATTAGCTTATGTAAAAAAATACAGGCTGTCTGTGGTAATTATATAGTAGTAGTCATTTGTGTGTAATTTTATTATGTGCAATAGTGTAGCTTTTCTCTACTCTGATTTTTAATTACAATATCATTTTAGGGTAATTTGAACAAGAGTAGGCTAATGGAGTTCTCTTACAAAGACAGTAAGGACATTTAAAAACATGTGCTGATGAAAACGAGGAAGTCACAATTGGACTCGGATACTGAGGATAAGTGATCAAAATAGAAATACCACTGCAGTTTTGAAAAATGAAAAACTCCTTCAGAGAGAGAATAGTATTATAGCAGGAGCTTTAAGCAGTTCTGTTGGAAAAATATATAGAGATTTGAGTCTGTGCAGTAATCTCGATAGACTCATTTCATTGAAATATAATAGTGATAGTAAACATAATATTTCATTGAAGTATAATAAAAAAAGTAAACACGCATTATAGTGAAATGATCAACTATGTTGATATCTATCACTTTTTAATACCACATGTTTAAACCGTTAGGCAATTTATTCCATTTCCTTGTAACTAGTCCAGTGAATGTCCGAGATTTACTCTCAGATCGGCGCGGCTGGGATTCGAACCCACGAGGTTTCAGTTCACCTCAGGATATGTCATTTAAAACTTCATGACGTTACCTCTACGTTATCAATAATAAAAATTAATAGTAATAATAAAATATAATAGTAATAATAAAGAGCATCAAGAGAGTAGAAGTCTAAGTCCCGAAGCTACTCCCAGGATATAAACTTAAGTCTTAAATTACTCCTAGTTTAAAAACTTCAGCTTCAAGTGATTCCCAGTGTAAAAACTACAATTTTTCATTATTAGTGTTGAGCATGGAGAAGGTTTTGCGTCAACTTTATATTATAATCTAAAATGCCAGTAAGATTAAAATATTGAATGCAATACTGTATGCAATAAAATTCGTACATCTATCTATGAATAGGCCTACCTAGTAGGCTATATATTATGCATATATATATAAGTATTATTATTTCATTACTTTTTTCTTGTATTTTTATTTTAGATTATATAAATACGTTTTTAGTTATATTGTTTTCAGACAGCGTACACAAATTCATGCAGCTGAAAGTTTATGCTAAAGATCATTAAAAATCTTATCAGACTGAACATTTTTGTACAATAACTTATCGTAGAATATGATCGTAGAATATATACACTAAAATGCCTCGGTCAACGAAATTGTTGCTCTGGATGACGTCATTATTGATGATGACGTCACAGCTTTGTGACTCATCAAGCGACTGCCCTTCCTCTGCCTGTGTCTGCTCATCAAAGCTCATAGACTGCCGGTACAAGGGCTCTGAGAGCCCACTAACCACTGTGCCACAATTTAGACCATCACAGATTCGCTATCAAGAGCTGACGTTAAAGGGTAATGAGATAAAAGAGATCGGCGACGAAGCATTTAGTGGCTTAATGATTGACTTTCTTGATCTAACCTCAAATCCTCTGCAAAGTATCAGTCCAAAGGCTTTTGCTAATATCGTCAACCTAGAAGAACTTAGACTCACGTTAAACTTGTCGGCCTTGTTTCCTGATCAGTCTCTGTCGGTACTTGACCAGTTGAAGACTTTAAAGATCGAAGGCTACGGATACGACAGTCTACCAAACGGAAATGTATTCCAGGGACTGGCGAAACTGGAAACGTTGATCCTCAAAGATGGTCATCTGCAGAGCTTATCATCTGACGCATTCCAAGATCTGCGGCATTCTTTATCAGCGCTCGATATTACATTCAACATGTTCTCTTCAGTCCCAACTGAAGCTCTTCAAGGTCTGACCAACCTCACGGTACTCCGTATGGATAGAAATAAACTGCGGCGACTGGAAAGTGATTCGTTTGAAAATTTGAGACTTCAGGAATTAAGAATGTCATTCTATAGTAATTTACTGATTGACAGTCAAGCTTTTAATCCGCTAAAAACAACTCTCAAATTCCTGCAAATGTCTTCCTGCCAATTAGTCGACGAAAATCTTCAAGCGATAAAATCTCTAAAGAACCTAACTTATCTCGATCTATCGACTAATCTTATCTCGAGTGTTGACGGATTGTTTAACTCGTTAACGCAACTTGAGGAGATTAATTTAGTTTACAATAACATCGCGAGTCTAAATAGTAGAACTTTTGAAGGACTCGCCGCTCTTAGAGTCCTTCATCTGAGCAGGAACCCTCTGGAGGATATGAGTGGAGCAGTGTTTCTTCCTCTGACGTCTCTTCAGCAGCTCTTTCTCGATGACGTGTCCGGAGTATCTAAACTGGATGAATCCAGTTTTAGATCCCAGGCAAACACGTTGCAGGTTTTGAGTTTGGATAGATCTCTAAGCGCCAGACAGTGGCCGATAGTTTCACATCTCTACAACATCAGAACGCTTCGAATCTCAAACTGTAGTCTAGGAAATATACCAGATTACAATTTTCAACACCTAAATCAACTGACAACGCTAGTCATCAACTATAACAATATCGATAAACTAAATCCCTACTCGTTGTATGGTTTGCATCATTCCCTCGAGCGGCTGGAATTGATTGGAAATAAGCTGGACATTCTTGAACCTTGTGCGCTCAACTCTAAAGACACCAAGCCCATTCAACTGTACCTTCAGCACAATCCTCTAAAATGCGACTGCAATCTATTCTGGTTGTATGAATGGTTGGTTATCGAAAACCAGCAATACCTATCGTGGACTTGTTCAGACGGTAGACGTGTTTCAGATCTCAATTCAAATGATTTTCATGACTGTGGCAACAGCGTCAACTATTCCTGCCCTGATTGGGCTGCACTCTTCACCACCGTTGCTCCACCCACAATCCTATTGAGCATCGCGAATAAAACGTCCACCTGGATTAAGTTGGAATGGACATTGGAAGGATTGCAGGATTTTCCAGCAGGTTTTCGACTGACGCACCAGAAGGCTAACAGTCAATTATCAATCATCGCTCAGCTCGATAAGTCAATGAGATCTTTTCAAATTGACTCCCTACTGCCCAACACTTCTTACAGATTCTGTATCTATGTAGAGGACTCGCCTTACAATTTATCAAGTTGTTTAGATACTAAAACCACCTCAGATCCTATCGACTCTGACTTAGACCCAGCGCGAGACACTCCACAACAGATTCCCATCGTGTGGCTGATCGTTGGCGGAGCGGTGGGCGCAGTTCTTCTTCTAATCCTACTAGTCTGCTGCTGCATCTTGCGGCAGAGAAGGATAGAACGAAGGCACGAGGTTTCATTGAGGTACATCAAAGATCCCACAGCTGCTACGTACACTCCGCAGATAGGCGAAGGCTCGAAAGTATTCCTGAAACCCCGCCCATATTCTCAAACCTCAGAAGCCCCTCCGCCTTCACGGGCTAAATCCATAGCCGATCAACTGAACTGTCTATCAGAGGACGAGCGGTATCGACTGGTTAATCTGCTGACTAACAGCGGGGGCAGCATTGCCAGTCTGCCATACTTCCCCCCAGCGAGTGGCTACACGAACGATATGAGGTTCTACACGCTGCAGAATGACCCGAGGTTGCGTCAGTTTAGTTTGGAGAGAAGAAGAGCGCCTCTGGAGAGCCATAGACACGTATATGAGGAAATAGAGGACGAGTTCTACGATGAGATATCCATCGATGATAACATCTGATCGCGTGGTATTGTGTCCTTGATTGTCAATCGATATCTTGTAGAGTCGAGAGTGCCCTACCAGGGTCTATGATAATATAGTTCATTGCATTGTGATTGAAGATGGGGCCCTACTCATCGTTTGACCGTTTAGGTATTTGTAAAATATGATCTTAGCCTCATTGGACTCTGTTAAATTGAATGCTGTTTCTAGCAGAGTTGCAAAAGGCTTCTTTCTAGCTGGGAAGAGCATATAAATGGTTTAAGTTCAATTATATTCAAAGGGTGCATAGTTTCTAAAGTCTTAAGGGTACACAACTTACCAATGTTGTACGGGTGGCTGAAGAGTAGACCAAACGTGTACTGCACGTGTTGTGAAAGGCGACAAAGTACTAGGATTCAAACTAACGTCAGTCAGGTAATTCGGTTGATAGCGCCTAGGCTCCGGAAATTGCTAACAAAAATTCTACAACGAATGGAATCTATTCGTATCCCGACTCTGGTGAAACTGGGATTCAAAGTAAGATGATGATGAAATGATATATAATTATTGTTGGTGCTTTGCTATGCTAAAGCTACTAAACTAAAGAAATGATAGAATTCCTTTAATCTCTTCACTGTGTTCATATTTTAGTAGTTACTGTGTTACTTGTCAGTAAAGTTCCTTCTTCAACATTACGGTTCTATGCCTTTTTGCAATACGACCATATAATTATCGATTTTTAATTTTTATACGAGTAATTAGACTATTAATAGTTGCAATTATAGGCTGCTGAAGGGACTATTCACTTCCACGAGACGCTCTGGATGTCGCACTGGTTGGAACTCGTAAACTCGCTGTGTATTTTCAGCCTTATAGTCGTTAAAGAATGTTTGAAACTTCACTAGAATAACTCTCCGATAAGAAATCGAGTGGAAACTTCCTATTTAAAGATCGATCGATCAATTAATGAACACTTCAAAACATTTATGTAATATAGTAATTGATGTTATATAAATTGATCGTTAACGGATGGCTTTGCTAAGAAGTAGAGACTACAAATGTGTAATAATGTTTAGAGATTTGTAGCTGATCAGTATAGGCCTTCTGAAACGAAGCTACTATTAAAATTCCTCACTAGATGAGAATCTATTTGGAGTCACGCTTGACTCGTCGAAACCTTTAAGACATCATCATCAGTTTCCTGTGAACCAGATTGACTTCGACCGACTAGCTATTGTTATATTTAAAGATTAACTTTGATTAAATTGTCTCATACACAGGCATACAAAATAGATAATATAAGTCAAACAAGATACTGTTTCTCTATATAACTTAAACTTAGAGTCAACACTCAGTTGCTCTTTAATTACAGAGTTACTGAAATTACCTTACCTCAGTATACTTACTTTAAGAGGAGACTAAGACAGAAAGAATAAATATAGTGTAGTAGATACCAGAATATAGTGTAGTGGTAACTAATCCACCTGAGGAAGGCAACGGGAAACCACCTCAGAAGCCATATTTTTTTAAGCTATAGGCTACATAAGGTATGGATAATACATAGACTTTGTGAAAGGATTAACTTGTTGATCTAAGGAGTGCTCATCTGGAGCGAGAAAACAGACTTTGAGTATGAATATGTACCTTGAACCTGCCACTTGTCAGTGCACTGAAGAGAGAGAGAGTAGATACCAATCTACTACAATATCGATCGCACAGTTGTTTTAAAAATTGTTCATTAGCAGCTAAGTATTAGAAGCACTTTGATGAGTGAATAGTAAATAAAGCTATATAGGCAAATTTAACGCCCATTTCTGTATTAGATACGATAGTTCTGGGCGCGGAACCCGATACTTGCTGTTTATTAAGTAAGTATGTTATCAACTAGCCTATCTAACCGACAGATACGCGCATGTGTATCCGAACATAATACAGTACAAATGTCCAACGGATCCATGCAGTCAAGTGCGCTATAACAGTGAGATACTAATGCTCCAGAATGCGTGCCTTGAGCAATCTTACTGAAGAAAATAGATAAGCATAGACACAAAAGAGCAGAAATTCTGCAAATACCATCTTTATTCACACAGACAGACACACATATTTACAGCAGCACATGCGGCGATGTACAAATGTTCTATAAATAAACGAATGCAATTGAGAAAGGGCGAAACATTGATAAGCCGTTAGCAGAATGTGTCCAAGTAGCGATGTCAAGAAACAACTACGAGATTAGGAGGGTAGATCCCTTCATCGAATCTCTCCATCTGTCAATCACTACTACACCTTTAACTTAGAAAATATACAAACAAAATGCATTCTCATTTCAAGCATACTAATTTAACATCTATTACATCTTAAATTCTTGAACAATACGAAGCTAAAAAATACTCCCTGGTGGGGGATTCAAATATTTGAAAAAGTGAGGGGGATTTAAAATTCTTAATAGGAATTCGGGCACCGAATCATTCAGAATCGTCCGAGTTTGAATCTATTCTATATCCACAATAATAGCGTCCTAGCCACAATGACCTTTTTAAATATCCATTATACAGCAGAGCCATTTTAATTTTAATATTAAAATGACACTGTTTTCGCTAATCGGCTTGGTTTTGACTACTCGTTGTGTGATCAAGGATGACGACAGCACTCTAATCGGTCGATAGCTATAGTAATCATGAGGTCGTCCATCTCGAATAGATACCTTATAGCAAGATGGCAGACAGGAAATACTACTAACACATTATAAAGATTCTTTAAAGCTATAAGATGATTACATAGTCATTACATATAATTACATATTACAATATGTATATGATTACATTGTAACTACATAAAATGATGACATATTATTTATGTAATATATATAAGTAGGAAACGAAATATTTAACAAAATGTGCCAGTAATAAAAGAACAGTTCCCATTCGATTGCGAATAGTAGATACGCGGTTCAAACTCTCGGCTCGTCCATCATTTGAAAGTCCCTCTCGAACGACGAAACTGACGCTAAATTCTGTTCCAGCACATTTCTATTTCAGTCAGCTAAGCTAAGCAAATGTTTCAACAGAGGTTTGAACCCTTGGCTATATAAAACAACCGACGAGAATGCACTCAGCGTAGCTGCAGCTTGGGCTCTTGACACTGTTACTGAAACTTTTAAAGAAACAAAACTGCATTCGATTTAATGAAAACTTATCCTGAAAGCCTCGGAGTTTAAGTTTCTAACATTCACTGCAGAGAAACTATACAGCATACAGGATTTAGTTGCAGACATCATCATAGGAAAACCGACGTTAAATCATTATTGTTATTATTATTATTACTCAAGTATAGCTCAAATACCGAACTTAGCACATAAGTACATTGTACAAAGAACAAGGACACAAATGCAGACAAACACAGACAAACTGCTAATAATCATCTAATCTGAGTAAGTACCGCAGAATATTGTAAATGTTGTAGAGATACCATGAATCGTCCAACTATTCAATTTACGTACTTTTTCAACGAGCTCATTTCTTATTGATGCAAAATAAAGTTTACATGATAGCACGCATATGTACACACTTAATTTCTCATATCACTACCAACGCTAAATAAAGTAATACAACCATAGAAGATAATTCCGTCAAATATTCAACCAAGAATAATTATGCAGAAATTCAAAATTAGGAATTACAATCATTACAAGTTATCTTGTTACAAAATTAATATAACTGATATTAACATCTGCATACTAACAGTTTCTGCTACAACAACTAGCCAGCGGTTCAGCTTATCTTTTGATTGACAGATAGGCCTAATGCTCCCCTCCCAAACCCTGCTTTAATTTAGTAATTTTGAGTTCAGGTAGTCTTTGCACTTTCAGTCAAAACAGGCGTTAAATAATCAAGTAGCACATAAAACAGTATTACTTTAGAAAAATCATGTCACTTTCACTATAGTGGCACAGAGTAAATATGTCAGAGTTTAAACCTTAAATAAATATATATTACAGAAAATAACACTACAGTTTCTAAAATGGAATAAAGTATCCATTCTAGTTATATACAATATAAATATTTAAACAACTTCAGCATTACATAGTACAGTAATAATTACAAATACAGGATTGGTCAATATACAAGCAAAAGCTGTCATAACATGCGTAATATTGTCATAATTAACGCCATGAAAATACGTAATAAAATAATTACAAATATCAAAATTATATCTGTTAATGACTAGAGTCTCGTTGGGCAGTATATTCACTTCTGTTGAATGAAGAATGTAGAGGCAAGAATTTTATTCAAACTTTAATGTAGGCTATAGCTTGGGAATATAAGCTTCTAATGTTTCCCATTGACTTCCTAGTTCTTGCTCATCCGTATCTTACGACATGCGCAGTTTATAATTGATCTATAACCAACTACTTTATTCTATAATTTAATATATATATATATATATATATATATATATATATATATATAGTAAATTATAGAATATATATATATATATATATATATATATATATACAACCAATAAAAATTCTTTTTTTTTGCTGATGGTGCTTTCAAGTAATCGCACCAATGTTAATGGCTCTATTATCCAGCAGAAAGTCTATGAGCACTTATTAACAACATGGAGTATAGAGTTCGTAAAAAAGAAAATTCATCCAATCTTTGAGTAATAAATCTTCTAATATCTTTATAACGTCTCAGCACTGACAAGTTTGTGCAAACAGTAATTTCTGACATTAATAGACAATATTGCACAAAATTAATATTGCACATTAATACTAATTTGAAATGAAACAGGAAACAACTCAACTTTTACTGAAACACATGAAACTGAACTACTGAGCCACAGTTTATCACTTACTAGAAGAGATTGGAGTAAATAGTGAGCTAAATTATTCATTTTTAGTTATTATTTTAACAAGTCAATTTCTAACATTCCTTTTGATATGCTATTATTCTTTGAGGATTCTGTTCTGATGAAGTGTGCCCCCTATGCCTTCCTCAGCACTCGTATGTGGACATGAAGAGGAAATCGGAAGATGGAGATGAGTGGAGGCGTTATATAACATGGACCTGCCATTAGGCAGTGAATTAAGATATATATATATATATATATATATATATATACATATATATATATATACATGTATATATATATATATATATATATATATATATATATATATATATATATATATATATATATATATAAATAAGTCGATTTCTAACATAGAAACATTATAAAACTTAGAAATATCACAATAGAAAGGTATTTGTGAGATGATACACAAACAGCAGAACTACGCGCATAAGTTAAAGCTTTCAAATACTCAACTATCCAATTAAACAGTAATTGAATATCGTAGACTCCAGCTTTGATTAATCGCTAAGTATTTAGTAACAATGATCAACAATCACACGACTACAAAATGATAAATTTAGAAACCTATTTATTATTTAAATAATTTTATTACAATATAATCATTTTATCTAGCAGATAAGCCATTCTTCTAGGACATGATTAAATTTATATGACAAATGCGTCAAATGCAAAAACAAATACATTAACGATGCCTACACTTAAGTATTTTATATATATACATGTGTATAAAGCTAGACGTAGAAATGCAATTACATTAGCCCTAGATCAAAAGACTAAAAAGTTCACCAAGACGAACAGACATAGAGCATATAGCATTAACATTGGTTCTAAACGAAATAGTAGAAACGAGATGATCCCAGAAAGTATAATTAAATAAACATGCAACGAAAAAAGTTAGAATTATTTCACAAGGGGTCAGTTCTAATGCCACACCCTGTATATTACACAATACATCAGTGTAAAATATACATGCGTATACAAATACATTCATATACATTACATAATACTATGAATTTTGACAGGTGAAGTGCAATGTTTGCATGATGTACATGTATGTATGATGTACATGTATGCATGATGTACACTGTATGTATGATGAACATATATGCTTGATGTACATGCATATATGATGTAAATGTATGTTTGCATGATGTACACTGCAATATGATGAACTTGTTAAGTACTGTAACCACAAAATCAATCAATCTGGAAAGAAATATCAATAAACAGTGCTACAGGTAGATAAGAAGAACTAATAATAGTTAAATAGCACACACACATTGCCACAAATTTATTAAATAACACATACACACTGCCACAAATTTATTAAATAACACATACACACTGCCATAAATGTATTAAATAACACATACACACTGCCATAAATGTATTAAATAGCACACACACACTGCCATAAATTTATTAAATAACACATACACACTGCCATAAATGTGTGTAAAATAGCACACACACACACTGCCACAAATTATTTCTAAAATATACTAATGTACTCCAGAAATTAGAGTGACAAATAAGTACTACTCAAGAAAGATGAAAATCTATCTAACCTACAACTAAGTTTAACAAGATGAAATTTAAGTGCTTCTGTTCTATTGGTAAAATATACGTTATACATAGAAAGTGCAGCACATAATCTAGTTCTGTTTAAAAGATAATCAGGTTTATGCACTAAACATAACTGAACATAAAGAACTCACCCATATTCAACAACACCATTCACTGTACTCAACATATAATCAACGCAACTATAGAAACAATTTCAACAGACAATGGAATACTAATTACAGCGGCTATAAGCATGACCGCAGTCATAACATTAACAAGCCCACAATTACTTGTGACAAAATTTTAGATATGTAGCATGCCACCAATGGCAACATTAGAGCCTGGGAAGTCAATCAGTAAAAGAGATATTATGACATTTGTGCCTAAGTCATATTTACAATATGATGCAGCTAAATTACTGCTCATGAATTTCTAAGATTAAGCAACTATTTGTTTCATTAGATATCGATAGTTTCTCTGCAGAATATTTTATGATAGTGGGAACACGGCTCCAGAAAAACTTCACTTCTCATTATATACAGATCAAAAAATTAACTCAGGTCTCATTGAATGAATTAAAGTAACATAAACGCAATCAGTAGCTCAATGTCAATGATTAAAATCAGACTCGTCTTCGGCAGCAGATGCCAGTAATTTACACAAGTGAGACAAGTGTGAAAACTAGGTCCAAACCTGTGCATACCACTATGAATTCAGTTTCAAGCTAATCTTCAAAATACTTCTGTGCTAAAAAAAGTCTGCACAAACACAGCTTCGTGAAAGACCTAAGTTATACACTACCAAAACTAGAGTCAAATACATAATTAACCTTCCAGAAGAATAACTGTAAACCTGTCATACAATGTGTTCAAGTTCTTACGAGTATTTCACTAATATTACGTGTTATGCATGCAGAAGTACATTGATGCATATTAATGTGCTTCGTTAGTGAAATGTCGCAAAGCATAGAATCAGTTGAAGTAACTAGTTATATTAATTTGATTTCTGTTATTGATGACGATGACAATACATCTATCAGTACAACCACTATGACTCAATAGTTCCCATACAACTGGAAGAGTCAGGGAAGAAAGATGATGATTAATTTAAGTAACAAGCTTGACAACGTAAAAGTCAAGTTAAATAAAGGAGGCCTCATTTCATAGAATATACAACACGGCATTTTCAGCCACTTAGCGTAGCACACTGTACTTCGCAATAGAAAATGAGCTGTAAACTTTCTGATTTGGTATATTACAATACACTTTCCATTCAATGAATTAATCAAACATAATACGTAATCTTTTAGATATCATAAAGTGCACGAGGTGAGTGCTGCATTGACTGCTAAATATTATAGCGTTCAATGATAGAGATAGATGTCATAGAAAATTTCAACAATGTGGCTGATTATCAGTTGACTCAAAACATCCATAGACACTTTCGTGCAAAAATGCATTATTTAGCTTAAAAAACGATTTTTCAACACTATGATAAAAACTACAAAGTTTAACGTCTGTTTCCATGTCACAACGATACTTTCAGAGACTGCCTTGCTGGGATTGGAATCGACAGTCAATAACTTCTCAGACAAGCGAACTACCAGCACGGCTATCAAACAATTAACACTAAACAAAACTATAATCAAAATTATTACAACATTGCACTAACCCAATGACATGTATGCACATAGTAACTAAAAGTAATGAAGTTTCATAGCATTCATGACGGCCAATAGGAACAAAGTATATCAAGCAAGTATAAGAATTAGGACTAGCACTATACAATAACAGACATCAACAGTTCCAATTTTAAGTGACATTACAATCATCAGTCTACATGCAATAACATATTAATTCATGTACAAATTCTCTACATTGCGGCAGCATATACGTTGCGCCATAAAATACATTGATTGACTATAGAAATCTTTACAAACACTGTAGACTAGTATTTAATAAATCTTGCTAACAAGACATATGGAATACTCGGGTTGATTAAAGCACAGACAAGGATTCTGCAAAAGATTGTTGTTCTTATTATGCATTGAATAAAAACTGCAAGTGGCAAAAATACACAACAAAATTCACCATGATAACTCATTGTAAATAGTCTAAATAGCTTCTAACAGCAATCGTTTTCATAAATAAACCAAATGCACCAGAAATTGTACCATAAAATTTTGCCAGACACATAAATTAAATAATTTACCACCACATATATATTGTCTCAGGAAGAAAATAAAATTACAAGACGGAAAAAATTACACATCATGAAAACCCCATAATTCAAATTCTTATTATATAAAGGGCAAACAAGGAGATAATAACACTATTATCATTAAAATGATTCAATATTACCTAGTTTATATATCTTGTACCATTATACTTATTAACAAGAACTTTCCTGCAGATGAAGTAAGCTATTTCACAAGGAAAGAGCTTTTAACATTGCAGAGCACTGATGCAGTTATCGTCAGGGCATGAGAGCAAAACCTACAGATACAGACAGCTAGAGATAGGAATAGATAGAGAGACATGGAACAAGCGCGTAGGTTCCACATCATAGCAGCTCGTATTGTCTGAGATGCATGCGCTGTATGATATCTCTACAGTCGTTGAACACTCGTCGAATGTTTTCTGTATCGACGGCACATGTAAAATGCGGATAGCAGTAGTGTCGCCCGTCCGATATGGCCGTTTTCTAATCAATCAATAAATCAATTAATCAAGCAATCAACCTATCAATATAATTTGAAAATAACATAAAAATTTAAAGCAATAAATTAATTGCTAGTCCATCAGTGAATCGCACTATTACCATTACCATCATTATTTGTATCATTATTCATTATTACTATCAATTCATTAATCAACCACACTATTAATACCATCATTCAATCATCACTATAATCAGTAATATAATACTTAAAATCCTAGAAATTTATTTATTGAGTGAACTCAAACACTTATCACTCAACCAGTTAATCTAAAATCTAGAAATCTAAATGATTCTACAATTCCTTAAATCTTAATTCGAAGAGACCAAGCAATCATCCGAGCAGTCAATAACATAACATCACATTAACTTCTATCATTGAAATCAAACCATTGAACACACTCAGATTAGTATTATTATGGAATCAATCAATAATTATATCGGAAGTAAGATAACCCAGAAACGTAACATTATCGCAATTTAATGCAAATAATCTACAAAGAATTAGTTAATTAATCAATTAATCAATCAACAAATAAAAGTGCACAATAAGTCATTCCTTTTGTTTTGAATAGTTAAAAATTAAATAAATGTTACATAGCAAGGCAATCTAACAGCATTCAGCAAAGCCATTAATAACACAAGAACTTTTCAGGAGAATTAAATTGCGACTAAATGGAGATTATATTTTCAGACAATGGTTATCTTTGTTCAACTAATTAATTGATCAATCAATAAAATAATCAGAGACTTGACATGAATTATATATATATACATGTAAGTTACAATCCTTTTGATAAGTCTAATAAAAATA
This sequence comes from Enchytraeus crypticus, assembly GCA_905160935.1. NCBI lineage: Eukaryota > Metazoa > Annelida > Clitellata > Enchytraeida > Enchytraeidae > Enchytraeus > Enchytraeus crypticus. The sequence goes on from CAJHZI010000524.1 coordinate 627,618, forward strand.
TAACTATGTGGTTTGAGTAAAATGTAGGTCCACGATAACTTACCAGGAACTCATCTCTGAAAAAGTACTTAGCTCTAACAAATTCCGGATCTTCTCCTGGTTCAGGTTGACCTAAAACACCACAATTTAAATGCAATTACAAGGTATAGATACATCTTTTATAAAAGGTGTTTGCTTCAAAAAATCACAATATAACTTTTTTCATTCATTGGAGGGCGCCACCATGCAACGATAAACTTTATTGTTTTGCAGAAAGCAACTGTAATTTAATATATCCTAAAAATTTAATATATACCCTCTAGAAATTCTATCTAGACATATATTAAATGTAAATTAACACAAATGTTTATCATCATTTGATAAGTAATTGAAATATAATCTCTTTTTACAATTTTGAAATACCATTCTGTTAATAAATGAAGAAATACATAATAAATATATACGAATATATTGAGCATTTCCAGCCGTCAATATAAGTACACACCCCTACCCACTCTCCCACTAGGCTTTGTTTACAATGTGAATAGAGTTACCACTACATATTATAAAAGATCTATTATAAATATAGGAAAAAAAATCAAGACAGTACAATCTGTGAGGTTGTAATGAATACTAATATTCTAAAAGAGGCCATACATGATCCAATTTATTATTAAATGCATCACCTCAGATATATTGGATAATAAGCTGGTAAGCTGGATGATAAATTGGGTTGGCAAAACTGATGGAAAACCTGATGAGAGTCATGAAAAATTGATGACCTCATACATGATAGAACTTATATGTTCAGATAATCCTGTACAGATAAATTCGTACTTATCTGTCCAGATAAACCAGTACATATAAGTTTTGTACTTATTTGAGCAAACAAAACTTTACAGATAAATTTTCACTTATCCGCACAGATTAATCTGATTAATATCTATTTATTTTAACCTTGATGAATAGGATTCAGAATTAATTAAAACTATATTTTTTAAGAGTTGAAGCACAGCCATCCGCTACGTAACCAGTTCAAATTGCTAAATGTCATTTAAATGAATGTACTTACTATCAGTTGTGTATGATAAAAATTCTGGGAAATAATCTTCTATTCGGGTTTTGGAGTTTTTAACTTTCTCTGCCAGCAGATCCTGCTTATTTAGAAATAGAATAATCGAGATTGTTCGCAACCACCTAAAAACAGTTAACACAGAATAACGTTAATAAAATATATAGTATTATACTACATTTATAGGTTTCATCCAAAATTTGATCAAATGTTATGTCTTTAAATGGTCATAATAGCTTCTCAATCAACTCTATGCTGAAAAGCTAGATATCTTAATACCAGCAGGTACCATATTTGCTATATTTAAACTGTGAAATTTGCAACCTACATTCGATCTGGATCGGACACATCTAAAACTGCACACGAGTTCTTAAAGCCAACAAAGGAAGATACTATAACTACAAAGTAATGTGATCTGTGCCATGCTGTAAGTGAATAGGACAGACCGTTAGCAGCAAGAGCATAGCACCAAAATTATCACTTCATGCATGGTTTTAGGCTAATCTAATTACACTCTACTGTTCATGCAGTACGAAAACATTGAAGATACTGAAGTTTCCTGATTTATTAGGCTGTTAAAAACACTAAAATTATCGCATAGCCAGGTGGCCGAGTTGGTAGAAGACTTGTCTGAGACACAAGCATCGTCGAATTGGAACTGCACAGGTTCATTTCCAAAAAAGCCTTGTGGCATGAAAGCAGACATTACACTTTATAAATTTGCTCTATAGTTTACAGTTAATACATGCATTTAATCATGAATAATTACTGATGAGTGATATTTAAAAACTGGCATAACACGTTCAACTGTAAAAGTTTGTTATTCAAGCTGTGGAATAGCATGTTCAACGGTACTTGATATTCCAAACGTAAAAAAACCCGTTCAATGGTACCTGTTGTTCCAGATGCTACCAAACAGTTCCAGCGATTCTCTAACACGATTCTGCGTTGGATCCTCGCGCAGAACAAGATTATAGCTGCTGCACGCCGATACGAATATGATCGCAGTCACGTCGTTAAAACACTGGATCCACTTTCTTCTCTCATCCCTCTGTCCTCCAACGTCAAACATGCTGATGGACACACAAACAAACATTCATATACAATCACACACACACACACAATCAGGCATATAAGTAGATAGCAACTGTCACGTTGTTATACACTGGATCAACTTTCTTCTCTCATCTCTCTGTCCTCCAACGTCTAACATGCTGATGGACACACATACAAACATTCATACATACAATCACACACACACACACACACACACACACACATACACAATCAGGCACACAAGTAGAAAGCAGCAGTCACGTCGTTATACACTGGATCAACTTTCTTTGCTCATCTCTATATACTACTACTACTACTACTAATAATAATAATAATAATAATAATATTAATGGTTTAACGTCCATTTCCTCACACAAGGACGATGTCAGGGACGCTCCCCAATCACATGTCACTACAAATCGATTCACCCCAAGCAATCTGAAAAAAATGTGCTGAAGAGAAAGAAAAAGATCAAAAATGGTGCCGGTCCTGTGATCAAAAAATGGTTATCACTCTAGATCATGCATGCTGCACTGCAATCACTTAATACGTCCTGCTCCAAATACATAAGCATGCAAGCTACAACTGTCACGTTATTAAGTACAGACTTAATCTTTTCCAGCAAGCCATTTCTGGGAATAAACCCAGCAGCCTCTTGATTGTCAAGCACGCTAGATATGAACTCATGAACCAGAACCATCAACTTGTGCAATTAGCATATATCATCGACCTCTGGTAATCAGAACAGATACACAAACCACCTCTACTGAGCCAGTGGCGAAGTCAGTAAGACACTCAACGGCAGATCAGTATGTGTGGGGTTCAAATTCTGGGCTCGCCTGTGACATCGCTTTCGAGTGAGGAAGCTGACGTTAACCTTAGCTTTTTTTTAGCTATATCTAGTGTATATGAACAGTACATTAGTAGAAATACAAAAACATATGCACAAAATACGTATACGGTATAATTGATTTTATACATGACACACAAAATCGATCAAAATCATACTACGTACTTCATACCTGGGCTAATTGTAGTGAATAACAACAAAAACAAATACCAATACTGTACTAATAGGCAGAATGTTTGCTTAAGTTACTGTGAGAATTGATGCAATATCTGGATAAGTGTAAACTTTTACTGAAATTAGGTAAAACGTTATAATAAATTATGTTACATGATATCCAGTGTATTGAGGCAAATACGATAAATTGGATTAAAATTAAATAAATTATTGATTAAATTAATAATTATAAAAATATTTATTATTTAAATTGAGCTAAAACATGGGTGACAAATTTATCACAACAGATATTCAATAAGGCGTTTCATTATACACAAACGGAAGTCTTATTTTTTAAACTTCAAGTGCTACTGGTGGTAAAATAAAAACATTTAAGATCTTGTTTCTACTTCAGAAAACTTACTGAAAGTTCACTTTGTCGACAGAAAATCGTGTCTCAAATATACCAGATGTCAGAACTCGACAGCGTAGTATGTCCTGTAAAAATCATCAAATGATCATCATCATCATCATCATCATCATCATCATCATCATCATCATCATCATCATCATCATCATCATCATCATCATCATCATCATCATCATCATCATCATCATCATCATCATCATCATCATCATCATCATCTACCCTTAAATCCCAGTTTAACTAGGGTCAGAATATGAAATAGTTCTCCTCTCCTATCTGTCCCACATCAAATAATTCTAATCATACCACTAAATAATCGACTTCATTAATTATATATTTAAATTGAGGCATAAACTACATAGTTTCCTCTAGCGTATAGATACCAAGCTTTATTCACTGTTTGCAGTACATAATTATATAATATATACGCATATCCCACTATCCATTTATGTCATATCTTACTTGTTTCAGTATTGGCTGAATGGTCCAGTGGATAGAATGTTTGCCTGCTAAGCAGAAGGCCATCGGTTCGAATCCCAACCGGACAGTCTCCGACAGTGATGCTAACTGGACGTTAAACTAAGCTTTAAAGTTCAATAAGTTTCAAAATGCCTGAGGTCCATAGAGTTAAAATTGCTTGAGTGATTTTATAGGCCTACACCATCCTCTTATAGCTCGTCTAATCCAGCCCTGTATTTCTTACTCAATTACATCTGTAATTAACCACTGTAGTATTTCACTAGCAGTTTAGAAAACTCAAAAAACTTAACTACAAATGTTAACAATCAAACTTTGCACGTAAGCTTCAGTTTAAACCACTAGAGAACATGTGATATTAAATATCAATATTTGAATTAAGATTTCACAATATTCAGAAAAACGTTACCTGCTCAGATGGCATATAGTCTGGCTGCTTTATTTGTGGAATACGATCAAGGAAACTGTACAAGAAAATAAACATCAGTAATTCAACATACAAAATAATAACATTTTTAATTTACCCTAACTACAAACTTTTCATCAATTTTTTCTTTTTATCTTCCTAAGACAATTTTCTTGTGCGTTTGTCGCATTCGTTCAATTAGAGTTGTTATTGAACAAGTGTGGTAGAGATTCCATTTAACGAAATTTGGCCGACTGGTAGGTCCTATTTTGCCGAAATATTCATGTTTAAGAAGCTTAAATATGTACAATCAACCTATGCTCCTGGGGAATAATTTCCATTTATAAGCACTAGTACCAGAGTGATTTCTTTGTATACCATGCAGAATATTTTCTTAGATACGATTTGTCCTCTAAATTCTGAGTGTTGTTAACTGCTTCTGCCACGTAATATACGTACAAATACAAGATTTGTATCATCAATTCTAGCTCATATTAACAGACACATGTGCGAGATAATTTCAGTTGTTTCAATAAAGCAAACAAACATTAAATTAAAACAATTAAATTACTTTAAATTACTACATCATTCAAAAACCATTTCCTGCACACTTAGAAATACAACTTTTTTTATCAGCATCGTAGCAAGCTAATGCATCAGGCATCGTATATATGTAAGTTTACATTTATAAAACCTTTCCCACTTCACCAGACAATTCTCTTGACCTCCAGAAATTGTTACAGATTTTCAGGTTTTTAACGAGAATGGAAAAATTTTGCACTCGTTAAACATGGTTTTTTTTGTAATTATTGTTTGACACAGTAATGTGAGATTTTATGAATACTAGGAGGAGAGTGAAGACCGAATATTACACAAATTTTGTCTTAAAAGCATGCTAGTGTTGAGACATGCACTGGATTTGAACTCAGCATCTACTGATTCGCAGTTAGACACCCAAGAGACTATGGCATTGCTTCAGCCATCAATCAACCAATCATTGACTTCTTATTTCAGTCAACCAATCATAAACCCACTATTTCAATCAACCAATCATAAACCTACTATTTCAATCTAACCAATCATAGATGCACTATTTCAATCGACCAATCATAAACCTACTATTTCAATCTGTCAATCATAGACTTACTATTTAAAATCAACCAATCATAAACTTACTATTTCAACCAACCAATCACAAACTTACTATTTCGCGCAATCTATGAGCTGATACTCGTTGGCGCGCTCATAACAAGTCTGCACACCAGCGTCCCGCCACAGCGCTTCACAGTGCTCGTAAAATATCTGCACAAACACAACAACATTCAGTGGTTGAAGTGGGGAGACCCACAAGGGAACTCAGTTCCACTCTTATTTTTCCCTGCTAAGGACCCATTAAAGAGAAAATGAGATTTCAGTATATAGCAGTATGACCCGATCACTAAAACCAACTAAAGATTTGACAAATTCAAGCATGCACTACAATTTTTGTGTTGTCAAGACATTCTGTAAAACATTTTCATCAATACAGAAGTCTTATCTTTTAATATAATAGAATTTCAACCATAATCTATTTATATTAAAGCTTACCGGTGGGTAATCGAAGTCAGGTTTAGCGGCAACCTCCTGTATATAGTCGACTCGGCTCTGATTGGCTGGATCCATGACGGACACTGGAGGCTTTATTGTGTTCATTGCTCCTGTTATAGACTGCGCAACATAGAAATACACATTCACTGCCAGAAAGCTACCAAACAAATGACAACTTTCAACATTTCCGACATCAATAAATTAATATCACTTTTTAAAATTAGCAAAAATTATATAAGTTATTTAAATATATTTTTCATTTGTTAAACAATATACAACTCATCAAATTTCTTCAGTATTATATTTCTTTCAAATTCGTTCCATATTTCTATATAATATTTTTTAAATGCCAACTTACAAAATGTAAAAAATCTTAAGCATCGTATAGATCTCAAAATGCTGATGTAATCACCCTTACCATTTGTATTGGCTTGTCTATTTGCTATTTCAAATATTTCAGGAGTACTTGCAAAATAAATTTTTTTCCCTTTTTTCAATATTTACTAAAAAAGTACAATATTACATGAAAATTTAAAGTCATGTCATAAAATATTATACTAATTTTAAGATTAGTAAAAAAATGAAGCAATTAATGCAGGAGATAAGATATTGATTTTTATGGTTTATAGTGACTCATGCTTAAAAATATAATCGATGTGGAAAGATGACATAAGAGAAATAAAGATGAGAAAAGCAGAAGCCAAAAAACAGATAGATTTTAATCGTATATATTATTTGATGAGAATGTTACAAAACTTGCATCACCACACTTAGCACAAAAAAGCAGTACAAACACAGAAAATTTTCTGCTAAAGATAAGGCAATGCGCACTCTTATGTTATTAATTTAGGTTCTAGATTAAAAAATTATTGTAAATTAATTGTGATTAATAGTGTTAATAATTGTTAGAAATCATAATAGCTACATAAATTATGACAACACTACATGGTAAGATAACATCAAACTATTAATATTGTAGATTTTAATTGTCATTATCTTACAATTATCTCATATATAAAGTTACCCTTAATTAACATGAACAAAATATTGGATCATTTTATGGAATTTTTCAGAAATATTTAAAGAAACAAACCAATATGGCATCTTTAACATTTCTCTTAATATCTTCTACCTTCATCTTCCGTTCTCTGTTAAAATATTTAACAATTATAGTTATTGTATAATTTTAAATAGGAACTACACACTAACGCAAAGACTTCAGTTAACTGGAACCAACTCAAGTAAAAAGGAAACGAGGAAGACCTAGAAGCATTTGGCTAAATACAATCAACAAGGATTTGAGAGCATTAAACATTTCATGGGAAAACGCTGTGCAGATTGCTGACGATAGAAACGAAAGGAGGAATGTTGCTGCCCTATGTTCTGTACAGAACGCAAGGAACTGAAGATGATGACATTACTACCACCGATACTGAACAGATCTTTTCAAGACACGGCTAGCAGAGCATTCAGAAGAGATGCTCATGTTCTATAAGGGTATTTAGCTCAAGCTGAAATAAAATCACTATTTAATGATCCTGATTACATCAACGCATCCATGGACTAAATCAAAATAACCATATTTCAATGAAAAGCCGGATATCAAAGAGGCTACTATTTGATATGAAATAGCAATTTACTCATTTTGCAATGAATTTATTGTTCCTTCTCTGACAAATTCTTCAAAAAAATATCAATATTAAATAATAATTGTTGAAATCTCATACTAACAGTAACAACAACAAACTAACCAAAACTAACAGCAACAGTTAACTCTTTTCAAAGCACTTTCATTTGTTCCGGTACAGAAGAAATTCCATGTGACCTCAAACTGCTATTTTAGTCACAACTTAGATGACTTGGCTGACTACAAATGTATCCTACATAGCACATGACCCTTGTCTAGCAAGATACCAGACCAATACCAGATCAATGACCTCCTAAAGTATCCTAATTAAACTCAAAATATGCAATTCCAAAAGGTTTATATATACATGTATATATATATATATATATATATATATATATATATATATATATATATATATATATATACATGAATTTATGCACTTATATGTAGATATACATCTGAATATAATTGTCGCATATGAATTACACAATACAAGGTAAATAGCAAAGCAAAACTTACTCATTATCGAATCCATGCACATGTAAGATTCTCATCTGTTTTACTATTGTTGACTTCCCGGACTCTCCTGCACCTGCAATTAAAATAAATAAATAATTACATAGCCTGCTCACACAATTATATATCAGGCTTATCATCTTTGAAAAAAATCCTTTGCTAAATTTCGACTTTTGAACTGGTAGGTCCAGGGCATACAGTTCAGCAAACAAAACCTATCCTCAGCTTTTCTTTTAGTCTCTGTATATAATGATGTGTTATTAAATCACTTTTAATCCTTTGCCTCAGTCTTCCTCTAACCTTCTTCGTTGGTATTCTTTTTAGAATTAGTACTACTTCTTTAAGCAATCCATCCTCCATATCTCACATTTTTGTCTATGGTGGAAACGTTTTCTTAATCTGCTGCAGAAAGTGAAAAGAAAGGATTTGTAGGCCCACAGCACATCATAGACCATTAGAAAAGTAAGAGGTAGGTACAGATTGACCATTGTACCATCAATCAATGTTAAAACTGTGGAGCAAGAAGGAGCAGAGTTCAAATCCAGGCCCAATTGTCATTTAAATTCTTTCCAAAGATAAACTAGAGCAAAGCCTTAGCTTCATAAGCATAACAAAGCAAAATATTAATAAACAAACAATTAAGGCAAAAATAAACAGCGGCAGACATATCAGAAAGGACTACAAAATAAAGAATTAAGTTGACAGAATGATATGCACTATAAACTATACAAGATTCTGATAAAATACAATTTTCATGAATAAAATATTTTAATAAGCCTCGGATACACTGTATACCGCACAGCATGCAAAATGCCTGACAATTACTGTCAAAACCACTGTGCACATTAAAGCAGCGAAAAAATAGAAATTAATGAGTATGAAGTTTATGACATTTTAACAAAAGGAAATAATTTGAAACATCTGCTTTCTCTTGCGAGAGAACACACGTCAGGCGCAGAAGCACAGTATCATATGCAAAGAAGCAAACCATCAAATGAAAACAGCCAAAGTGAAGCTTAGTGAATTTTGTCTTTAAGCATTTGAGTCAGACGGGGTGACTAAAAACTTAATCACTATCATAAAAAGTAACCTAATTCTAATTGACACTTTTTGAAACTTAAAAACTTTTTACAATTTGGATGCATACATGCTTTTATTTACTAAACTTATTTTGTATATCACTTTACCTCGGATGAGAGTTTTAAACTTAACAAACAGAAACGTTAGTATTCTGCAAAAATGCCGAGTGGTCATAACTCCAAGATCACACGCTAAAATTATATCGCTCAGCCAAATACATCACTGACCTTCAGGGTGACTAACCAATCAGCTTATTTCATAAACAAACTAGTCTTTCCTCTTAAAACTCAGATTCAATAATTTTTAGTCTTTATCGTTTAGTATCGTTTAATTTGCGAGTTAAGCCTTCGAAAAGAGAAGAACAACTACTAATCTGCGAAATAAAAAATATGTAATATCAAATTGTGACTATTCCATAATTTAAACCACTGTTGAGGTTTAAACTGTGATTTATTAATTCCTTCAATGCAGCCATAGGTGTGCCCTAAAAGTTGTCTCCGTGCCATACAGAAAAGATAAACTGTAAACTGCATGTGTTGTAAGACCACACTACAGTGTATAGGAACTGAGAAAAGCAATGGGTGGCGACCTTGGAAGCCATAGTTTCCTAAGCTAAATGCTACATTAAGGTTTGATTTAGTGTCATCTTTGTGATGGTATCAACTGATGGATCAATGAATTGCTACTACAGAGTTTGCAATCAGACACGGAGTACTTTTTAATCATAGTTTCAGATTAAGAATGTGATATATCATTTGTGTAATACTAATTTATAGCATAATAAACCTTTCACATTTATAATATAATTATAAGGTAAAGATTGATAATAGGATCCTACATATCTTTATCTAACACATGAACACTACCCATGAGCTTTACTTATCTACTAAAACAACAAAATAACAGTGAGGCACTGTCACTCACAAAGCTTCTACATCACGAGCCAGTCCAGCTTACCAACTGAAGATATATTTTGACAAATGCTGTCTTAAATTCTGAATTAGTATGTAATGCATAATATTTGCTTACCTAATAGTAGCAGTCTATGAGTAGCTCTATATGTTTGTTTATCCTTTTGAAGCTGCTTCTCTATCTTTTTATTTGCCTCTCTTCTTGTCCTTTCTTCTTCATTGTCTTTCTCCGGTTTGGCGCTGAAGCAACCCATATTTACGGTCTCCCTCAGAAAGGAGGGCCCAATAATACTTCTATAGAAACAATATCAAAATTAATCCCTCCAGTATCCGACGAAATGGACGATCGACGAGTCCCGTATAGAATTATCCGTAAATAGATGGATCGACTTAAATTAATAAGTCGCTTATGTTTGTAAGAAACAATTGAAACAATTAAAAATCATAGTTAAATTTTGAGAAAAATACACAGCTGTGTTGTAATTAGATGAATTTTATGCCTAATTTCATTTCATTAATGGATTTAATCCATCGCTAGGATAACATGTCCGCCACTCCGCCTCCATCTAGTACGAATCACTGCCTCCTCGTCCTCATCTTTGAGTAATGAAATTAAATATTTAACATATTAGAGCGCAGTAATCGTATTTTGAAATAAAAACTAAACTAAAATCAGGAATGTTTGTATTTTGAGAAGCTATATTAGAAATTGCTTGAATAGAAACTAACTCATCTAATCTCAACTGAAAAAAATTAAATTAATTTTTTTTAAATTAAATTCCTGAAGTTTCACTCATAGAATAAAGAATTCATATATAATTCTATATCATTGGTTTCACTGGATCCAACTAACCTACCTAGATGTGAGTGCTTTAAATTTATTTGAATTAAGATAAAATTAACACAGACAAAAATGACAATTATTAATAAAGAAATTAATAACTTTACTTAAGTGTATATTACTATAATAGGCTCCGCTGAGCACACAATAACAAAAATGGTTGAACAAACGTTAAGAAAACTAAATTTCAAACAAATAATTCAAGAAAATTACTTTGAAAGTATTGTAAAATCTCAATAGCTTTATTTTTTTAAAAAAAGTTTAATATTAAATACTTATTAGAATACTTTTTAGAAGTACTTTGTTTATACGAAATAAAATAGTAAAAATTGTATTTGAAAATATTGGAAATTCTCAATTTTAAAATACGTACCTTAGTGCCTGTCACTGGTAGTTTGGCTTTCAATCTAATTTTCAATTTCGTAGAAGGTCTAAATGGCGGATTCGGAAATTTCTAATTGGGGACCCGAAACAACTTTTGGGTAGTCCAATTTTTTTGTTTAAGCCCACTGTGCCCACATACACCAATTTTCAACTAGCATATGCATATTTGAATATAAAAAAATAACCATGTACACGGCTTAAATAAAAAAAGATACAAACTTTTATTAGTGGGCCTAAGGATGAGGCCGGTTCCCTTGGTTCCCCTTCTGGACCCGAGCCTAGAAATTCTGGTAAAGATAAATTTTTATTTGGCTAATACCAAACGGAAGCCCATGATGCTATTGGTTGACATTCGTACTTCCTGTTTAAAGCAAAACAGTTTGAAATTGTTTTTATTTACTATATTTCCAGAAAATTTTGTGAATTTAATCCGTTAATTTTTCTAACGCCGAATTTTTGCGGCCACTGATGAGCTGTTGATTAATCCGCAGGTGATTTTACTGTGTTAGAAATATGGATCCTATGTGGGAGTTCAATGCACCTCAATTCGTAGATTTTCAGAATGTCAATGAGGATCCTAAAGCCGATGAATACTTCGGTAAGATTTTTGACTAATTATCCGTAGCTCTATCGAAGAGCGAGTAGGACTTAGTAAGCCACTTAGACTATGGTCATTTGGTCCTTGCAAATTAAATTTAAATATTAATAAATATACATTGAAATTACATGCTCGCTCATGATACAAGGTACTCTGTTAACCCCGTTTCTCATTTTCTCCATAATCAGATAGATTAATTGGCAAAAATTATAGAAATATAAAGGCAGAAATGACCGAAACGAAAGTTACCAAAAGATATTTGAGTTTTTAAGTAGAAATAGTAATTGATGGAAATATGAGAAACTACATAATGATAAAAACAATCGACTGAAATTTGTAACACTTTTAATGATACTGCAGTGTTGTATGATTTTCTATTTCTAGTGATAAACACTGCAAACGCTTCAGTGGTCAAGTAAAATTTAATTTATATGCATATAGTTTTACATTTTTATAGTTTTAACTTTATGAGTAAGCAGGATTGTTTTCTCATGGAATGACGCCCTTGCCCAGTAAATGTTAGTCGAAGCCGAAGAAGGTATAGGGGACCCACCTCGTCATAAGCAGAATCCCCAAGAATAATGGTATATCACAAGGAATGTTATAAATAATTTAAAGATACACTCTTATGTGGACATAAAGAGAAAGACGGGATATCTAGATGAGTAGGGGCGTTATATATACTATGGACCTACCAGTAGGGAGTGCACTAAGAGAGAGAGAGAGTTTCACATTTTCAAATTAAGAAAATTCTTTTGATAATGCTTCATGTGTAACAGGATATGTTGAGGTAGAGCGATCTTAGATTAATGTTGTTGGTATCATGCAATCAAAGTTTAAAGCTTGCTTGCAATATTCCAATTAAGAAAAACTAAATCATAGCACAGAGAAATCTAACTTCTTTAAAACAATCATTAAATAGATCTATTACATGTAGTGGCACACATTTAAATTGTTAGGCAGCTAGATTTTACAGTTTTCCATAAATCTCAAGTCCATTATATATGTACATCTGAGTGAAAATATAAAATGATGTGATATATTCTGTTTTTGACATTCTAACTATATGTGGAACTATGCTGTTTGATTGTTCTTATTGATTGACTGATTTAGCTTTGCATTGGTTTAACAGATTTAGATCATGAAGCTGAGGATATGGAGCAGAGTGTGACTGATGCACAGGAGAGTGTTAATGAAAGAGACTGTGATATGAGTACTAATGACGCGGTTGAAAATAAAGGTAGAGTTCTCTACTTAGACCAAGAATTACCTGGTGTTGTATAGTAATATTAGCTATTCTATTTATCTAACTAAATGATAAATGAAGAAAGACAAAGTTCCTGTGATATATGTAGTGTGGTGTGTCGTAAACCATCATAGGCGTAGAAGAGATTTAGAGTTACTGTCCTTTTATCGAATTCTAAATATTAGCTATTCTATTTTTGTAACAAAATAATAGTGTAATAAAGGTTTAACGTCCATTTCCTCATACAAGGATGATGTTTGGGATGTCATCATGATAAATAAACACAAAGTGCTTACTGTCAGAGGCCCAAATTTAGCCTCTATTGTATCAGTGTATCCTGTTGAACATTTTTCTACAGATATATGTACAGCTGAGTGTGCTCCGGTCAATCCTTCTGTCAACAATGAGGCCAATACAGAGTAAGATTTATCTTTACACATATACATTACATGTTACCACAGATCAGTAATTCGTTCACAATTCAGAAATTTAGCTAATAGCTAATTGATTTGTACTTCAGAATGATATAAGAGTATTATGCAGAACATTTCAAAATATTTGATTTTATAAACAATTATATAAACAAAATTATGTAAACAGATTATGGGTCATTCCATGCCAACTGGTCCAATCATCACCAGGTGACCATCTCAGATTTGCCTGAAATTTACACCATGTGAGGCAAAATATGTCTCTAGGCTAGATTTTAAATATTAATTAAATTGGTTCACCGGTTTTGAAGTTATGACGATTTTGGTGGCCCCACTGTTGGTCGAATTTTGTACGAAAATCAAAATGTGTCAAAATTTTTCTCAACTTTGAAGGGCACATCTCTGTTAGTTCTTATCCAATGTGCAAGAATCTTTGCCAGTATACTATATTTGTGGTGTAGATGCAGAATATGAAGTCAAAATTCATGTCGCACATATATCTTGGTTGCTATAGCGATCCAAACTTGATCAAAAATGAAGGTCAAATTTTCAAAAAGTGTGACTTTTGAGATACTATAAATCTCATAGTGTGTGCAGCATCTGTAGATTAAGTAGTAGATTAAGTATATATTCTGATACAATGCATATGGCTGTGTGAAATAAGGCACTTGGCAGTTTTATAAAGTGATTAGAATTTTCATACCAGTACCTGAAAGTTGAAAGAAAATTTCTCCGAACCCGATTTTCACCCAACTTCACCCACCGGACTACCCATGTTGACAGTTGAGTAGATCCTTCAAACTTATGCCATTTATAGGTTAGTATGTTAGCAACATCCTGCAAAAAATTAGCTTCTCATCTCGTTTCTAAAATATAGTTGTGGTCACGCATGCTAACCCTATTTTTCGCAATATTTTTAATGTGTTGAAAATGTCATTCGTTGACGCCAGCTGATGGTGTGCCATCTAGCTGTTGTTAGAGTTCATAAGTGTTTTATATTATTTTGATGTCCAAATTATTAAACTAAATGGATTTCTTGCATCTGCTTTGTCAATATTTAGAATGAACAGGTTTCAAAGTTGGCTTTTGTAAATTTCAAACGTATCGAAAAAGATTGTTCAGAGTGTGTTAAAATGATAGGAATATTAATAGAAAAATGTGCCAAGGAGTCCAAGTCAACTGGTTCAAATTTTGATAATCTACCCATGGAACCCTCCCAGATTTAAATGATATTTCAACAGTGTAAAGAAAAATATGTCTTTAGGTTAGATTTAAAATTTCAAATCAGTCGGTTGACCGGTTCGAGAGTTATTTCAGTCATTTCGATCCCACCGTAGATCTATTTCGGTGCTAAAAATAAAACGCGTGTTATTTTTTCTGTAATTTTAACTGCTATAATTTGGCTATTTATGGTCCTATCTATATGAAACTTCCCAACAATTTACTACATGTGAAGCGTAGATTCAGAAAAAGCACTCAGGGTTCAAGTGGCATGTATACCTTGGCTGCTACAGCAGCTCAAACTTTATATTTTGCAAAGTAAAACAATTTTGAAAAGCCAACTTCGAGTCCTGATAATTCTCAAAATTGACCAACCACATTACTGCAAGCCATTTAGTTTAACAATATGGACATATCTCAATAACATAAAGCACTTGTCACCCTCAGAAGCAGCTTGGATTTAGAAAACCACTAGCTCAAACCTTAAAAAATTGAATCATCATCCAATTTTTGGACAACTTCAAGGCTATGGTTAGACATGTAGGCAGTTGACCACAACCTTCAAAGTGCTGCTATTTACAAGTCTATATGTTACTAACTTACTGTAAAAATATTTATTTCTCAACACTATAAGAACATATAGCAATAGCCATGTAAACTTACCCATCGAAGGTCGCTTTTGCACAAAAAATTAGAATGCTTATTATTTTTCGCAAGTTTGAAATGCAATATCTCGGCTGTTTATGGCCCTATCAATATGAAAATAATCCAAAATACTATCTATGTTGCTTAGATTCGGAATATATACTCATAATTCATATGGCATGTATATCTTGGCAGCTGCAACAGCTCAAACTTTATGTTTCATTAAGTTTCGATGCGTTTGAAATTTACGAACGCCTACTTTGAAACCCGTTCATCCTAAATATTTACAAAGCAGATGCAAGAAATCCATTTAGTTTAATAATTTGGACATCAAAATAATATAAAACACTTATGAACTCTAACAACAGCTAGATGGCACACCATCAGCTGGCGTCAACGAATGACATTTTCAACATATTAAAAAATTGCGAAAAATAGGGTTAGCATGCATGACCACAACTATATTTTAGAAACGAGATGAGAAGCTAATTTTTTGCAGGATGTTGCTAACATACTAACCTATAAATGGCATAAATTTGAAGGATCTACTCAACTGTCAACATGGGTAGTCCGGTGGATGAAGTTGGGTGAAAATCGGGTTCGGAGAAATTTTCTTTCAACTTTCAGGTACTGGTATGAAAATTCTAATCACTTTATAAAACTGCCAAGTGCCTTATTTCACACAGCCATATGCATTGTATCAGAATATATACTTAATCTACTACTTAATCTACAGATGCTGCACACACTATGAGATTTATAGTATCTCAAAAGTCACACTTTTTGAAAATTTGACCTTCAATTTTGATCAAGTTTGGATCGCTATAGCAACCAAGATATATGTGCGACATGAATTTTGACTTCATATTCTGCATCTACACCACAAATATAGTATACTGGCAAAGATTCTTGCACATTGGATAAGAACTAACAGAGATGTGGCCCTTCAAAGTTCAGGAAAATTTTGACGCATTTTGATTTTCGTACAAAATTCGACCAACGATGGGGTCACCAAAATCGTCATAACTTCAAAACCGGTGAACCGATTTAATTAGTATTTAAAATCTAGCCTAGAGACATATTTTGCCTCACATGGTGTAAATTTCAGGCAAATCTGAGATGGTCACCTGGGAAGATGTTCAGAATTTGGACCAGTTGACATGGAATGACCCTTATATAAACAAAATTAAGTTTTGCAAATTGTCTGTCTTGCATAATTCAGAGGCGTGTACAGTTTTTTCGTGTTTTTAGTTCTACAATATTCAATCAAATGGACTGAGTTAACATTCACTTTTCTTCTAAATAGATCAATTTTTGTCACCACCCTTTTTTAAAATTAAATTAGACTAAATAAACCTACTGGCCTGAGATGATTGACAGTTCTTTAGGGTCATATTGCCAACGAGACAGTTGACTGCACTTTTAAACTATTAGTATAAGTTGTTTAGTTTATATATTAAGTTATATAAATAAGTTTATAATGTAGTTGTTATAGTTTATTAATAAAAATCAGTTGTT
Source organism: Enchytraeus crypticus (assembly GCA_905160935.1). Taxonomy (NCBI): domain Eukaryota; kingdom Metazoa; phylum Annelida; class Clitellata; order Enchytraeida; family Enchytraeidae; genus Enchytraeus; species Enchytraeus crypticus. The sequence continues at coordinate 644,646 of CAJHZI010000524.1, forward strand.
AATAAATATCATTGACGGTCATCAAATAGTGTAATGATATTGATAAACCTTTTTTTTCTTTAGAAGTTGCTTCTTCACATCTTGAATCTCATCGTCATGAGTTCTGATCTTTGATTTTCAGCGAGGAAAGTTGTGAAATTAACATTGAATCAATCAGCATAAATTAATCAGCAGGCATTATCCACTGTGACTTTCTATGCTATTTGTCAGGTTGATTTATTGATTGATTTAATAGTGAAGAAGAAGAGATGGAGGGACATACTAACGAGCCTCCGACTGATAATGCTGAAGATTTCGTCAGTCCAACAGTCCAACGCAAAAGTTTGAGAAAGCCAAACTCGATGCAATTGACTGAAAGTTCTGAGAATACCCCAACCATTGACAACAAAAGTTCTCACGATAGAGGCACTGGCAGAGAATTACAGAATTTAAAGTGTGCCTCAAATGCTGAGACGAGCAATAATAGCGATAGAAAGAGTAGAAGATCAGTGAGGAGGTCCCACAGCACGGCTGTGAGCCGGGATAAATCAGATACGAGCAGCGTGGGAGGCAGTGGAGGGAGAAAACTGGGTCAGTCGGGTGGAAAGAGCCTAACCAAAGTACAGAAGACCGGCTCCAAGCTGACGATGCCCTCTACGCCAACGTGGATGAAGTAATTATCATAGTCAGATGTTTACAGATAAAACTATTTCATGTCTGTTTAAATGATGATGGCGAAAATTAACTTGGCTCAGTCGCAGACATATCTTGTCCATCAGATAAGTTTTGTTACTATCTAGGTCTTCCCAGCAAAATAAATATTACTGTAGTAAGTAAATCGCAGGTTTTAGACATTTAAGTAAATAGAACTCTTAACAAATGATAACCAGATTGTTAATTTAAAACACATTCTGTCAGCACTGGATTGGTTGTAATAGCAAGTAGTTAGTAAGATCTGGGTTTCATCTAGAATTATGTACTTACTTGTTAGCCCACACATGCCTAACTGTGCATGAATCTGGTCATTTGTCCATTTCTGGTGCATTATTGTGATAGTTTACTGGTACCTGGTTTGATCAGATGCTTTTGTGAGATATTTGCTTAAAGTTTGTTGTATAGCCAGCTTTACGATAGCGAAACTTTTTAAATAGTCATCTTTTCGCTGGGTCGGGAATGATAGTTGTGTATGATCTTATTTGTTCCCTATTTCACTTAAGTATATATATATATATTAATTTTAGCATAGGCTTGTACTTTGCGCTCTTTGATTAACACCTTTTCAGACGATACAACCCTATTGGTAAGAGCAAGGTGATAAAGAACTCGGAGGTGCTGGAGATGGAGAAGATTCAAGAACTTCGCAGAGCTTTGGTGGAAAAGAGGAAGATAGCAGCGGAGTCTTGCTCGAAGGCTCTGCAGCCAGTCAAGTGTGCTCCAATCACAGCTGAGCTACCACTGACTGAGCCGCAGGAATTTCACTTTGCTACCGACTCTCGACTCAAAGACGGAAGCAGCGGTAACGTTAAGAGACCGTCAGGAGGCAGCTTTAAAGAGGTTGACTTTGTGAAAGAACTGAGGAAGAATTCTGCAGCAACGGTTTGAGAGCAACTTATTTGCTTCTATATGTTGTCGTTGCTTATTGGGCTAATTTATGAGATTATAAGAGATTGGGTAGCCGAAGATTTAATGAAAAGAATTTGAGATTGGATACTATAGCTGTAGGCAGCGTGTTGTAGCTTCTCCGTAGTAGTCAGTTGTAAGCAGTTTACATTAATCTTGTTGGAGAGAAATTCTTTTGTAAATAAACATCTGCTTTCACAAGAGTCTGAAATTAATAATTACATATTACATATTGATTTAGTGGTTTAGCTAAATATATTAAAATTCCTTTATATAATGATTATAATTGATTTGGACTAATAAATAAACGGTGCACAATTAATCTTTTTTAATCATTTACATAATGTTTCGAAATTCAAGTAATTGTTAATTGTATCAGACTTTTTTTGAATGTTTAGCTCTAAATTTTGTTTCTGCTTATGTAATATTAATGCTTTATATAATTGCAGATAATTAAACCTGTAACTGAAAACTCAATGTATTACAATTCTCTTCATTATTGAATATGCTAAACAGACTTCAACTGCACCGATGAAAACGGTACCTCAGCCATTTCATCTGCACTCTCCCAAGAAGCGGAAGTCCAATGCAGATGATAAATGCGAGACTGTCGCTGAGAAGGTTGCAAAGTTCTACTCTAAGACTCCAGACCGGTTTCATTCCAGAAGAGCTGGCAGTTGTGGTACGTTCTCTCACTTTAGCTTTGTTTGATTGTGATAATTAATTGGAAACAATTTTATGAAATAGATCTATTTTCCCATCTTTGAAGAATGGTAATATAATGAGACGGCATTAATATTAGTTGATGAATTTAACTTCAAGCTCATTTGTATTTGTTTGTAGTTTTTTGTTACATCTTTCTTGTTATCCCAACATCCAAATATGTTGATGTCTTGACTTGGTATCTGTAGTGTAGCTTGTGATTGAATATTTTTAAGTAAAATGTATTTTGGTAGACACCTTAATGCCATTATTGAACTAGCTGTATCTCTTTCGTTTTGATGTTTTGTGCTGGTATACATTTACTCTCTACAATTTAGTATATGCCTAAAGTTACTAACTTGCTAAGCAGTTTCAATGTTCAACAGTGTTCATTGACAGTGAAGCATATCTACTCTATCTCTAATTTCTCAACTTTTGTATTAAAGTTATATTTGTAATAACTGAGTACCTTTAATTATAAGTTAGAGAACTTTTAGTCTATCTCTATCAGTAGCATTGCTATGGAAGTCGTCGTAGCATAAGAATATTCTTGATGCAAATTAAATTCTGTGATGAATGCCTGTTTGTAGAGATAAGTCCAGCAGGAAGAAGAAGAAGAAGCTGCAGTGAAAGTAGAGAGCCACCAAAGAAAACAATCCCCAAAACACCGAACCTGACGACTCGTGCTCGAGCGAGAGCCACGACCGTCGTGAGCCAGGCTGAGCTGGAACAGCTGGAGGTGGAAGATATGAAGAAGTATGCATCTAATCTGGTGTTGTGGTGGCTATCGTCAAGTTTTATTTCCTAAGAAAAGTCAATGATAGCCATGACTGGGATATAAATTGTAAATCTGGTGATATATGCTTATGTCCCTTACCTTACGGATTAACTATGCTTTCTGTTTAAAAAATCTTAATACTTAAGCCACAAGTTGTGTTTCCTTTGATGGACAATTCATGTATGTTTTACTCACTATGCAAATTATAATTTACATTTACAAAAATGCAGGGCAATAGAAATAATTGCACAAAAATATGATAATTGTCGTGTTTTTGTGCAATTATTTCTATTGTCCAGCATTTTTTTAAGAAGGACGGCAGAAGTACATGCAGTCAGCATAGTATGCACTCAGAAACTGTAATATACCTAAATATATTATAATGTAAAATATATTATAGTCTTTAATCGTAATCTGTAATTGTGTTTCAGGAATCAGTTTAAGGCTAGGCCGCTCAACGAGAAGATTCTCAAACAACAGTTTGAAATCGTCAAGAATCCAATGAAGGAAAAGCTGAAGATCGAAGAGTTTCAGCTGGAGACGGAGCATCGAATACGTGCTCGCAAGGAGCAGGAGAGGAGCAATGCCAGTGAGGAAGCTCTTGGTCATGAGTTTAGAGCCAATCCCGTACCGGCTGGAATACTGGATGGACCTGTGGTAAATCGTTTCCTCTAGACTTGTGTTATATACTGGCTTTGTAGATTTTAACTAGTTATGCTTAATGCTAAAACCCAAACACTACATGTTAACGTTGCACGTTTTATAAATATAATTAACTCATGATATTAATTATCTCACTGTCTCTCTTAGTGCACTGCCTACTGGCAGGTCCATGGTATATAACGCCTCCACATTTCTCTGTCTTTCGTTTCCCTCTTATGCCCACATATGAGTGGATCTTTAAATCATCTACCATTCCTAATCTTGGCCTTCCTCTCCCTCTTTTTCCTTCCATTCTACCTTCTATGACCTCCTTTAATTGCACAATAATGAAAGGAAATTCCCCCTATTTCATCAGTCATTAATTTGAAGGCCTTACAAAGTGTTATTTGCTGTTTTATATATGTCTGATTAGCATTTTCAAATTTCCTAATATTCTAGTATGGCTAATATGTCATCCATAACTGTGAATCTAGGATTACATTTTCGAGAATAATGTTTTTGCTCTGATGTTAAGTATAACTGCTCAATTCTCATTTAATTTACCTCTTGCAACTATGTAAACACATTGTGTAGGTTATGTATTGATGTAGCTCATGGATTACGTTATGTAGATTATGTTAGCATAGGGAATGTTCTGCAAGGTGTTGAACCTGAAGCGTTTACATTGTGGCCATGTTGTAGGGTATCAAACCTCCCAAAGAGATTCCGCTTACAGTTCCGCAGTCTCCTGCGTTTGCTTCTAAGATGACGCTGAGATCATCCAAGCCCATTAAAGCACCGACTCCTAAGGTAATGATGGTCCACATAATGCTTATTTCAGTCTCTCCAAATCAGTGCTATTATAGATCTCTGTAGGTGATATAAAATATTTTCAGAGCATAATCTTGATAGATTTGTTTTTTAGCGTTGGTACGTGGTGTTTTGGTAGTTTTTTTTAGCTGATAGTTTTTCTGTTAATTTCCTGGTAGTATGAAGACTATGAAGACAATTTTATTACTAATAAAACTTTATGTCTGTATGTGTAAACATTATATCCACATCTAGGGCTTAGCCCGTTAGTTGACGGGATTTACATGTATAATAGTACTAGTGGTATTTTTTCGTGTGCTGTCTATATATTGTTAGCTCAGAATACAGAATTGTTTAGAAGCAGTTTCTTTAAATGATATTTTTGACAGTGATTGGAGATAAATTTTTTAATATTCAGGGTAAAATTGAATCTATAATTATAAAATCAGATTTTCAATTTATATTAATAATTAAATCGCCTTTGTAACTTAAAACGTATAAATAAAAGTATTACGGTAATGTACTGTCATAATACTTTATACTGACTTTTCTATTCTACCAATTACGAAACATTCTAAGAGATTAAAGTGAATTATTTTGCAGTGAACTGCACTCCCTCACGTAATTAGCTCATGTTGAGTTATGAAGGGCCTAAACTAGTTACTGGTATGTTGCGCTCGGTATGTACCAAGACTATTGTAGCGCTTAGCCCGCTGCCTGATAGTTGGGTATAATATCTTTTATACCTTTCTCGTTAATCATTATATAACGCGTCGCATTCAATGTACAAAAGTGTGTTTCTGGTCATCACACTATCCTGCTCACTTGTTGGACTATAGTCTAACAAGTGCGATATAGTATAGTTTAACATTTGATAGCTCTCAAATCATTGATTAGACTTTTTTTATCAAGCCTAATATTCAGCTCTTTACTTACTACTACTAAAGTGCTTTGCCAATGCCTGCATCATTACCTGAAAGAGTTGGCTTGTGAAAAACCTGCAGTTTCTATTGAAGTGATCTATTCCTAATTTTCTCCGACCCTGAATAAAATAATATGTTAAATTAGGCTAGTATCTCAATATGTTTCATGATTATATCTGTGATCAGGAGAAGAAAATGTTCAAATCGCATGCTGTTCCGCACATGGGTCTGCCTTTCCAGCCTAAGTTTGAAAACCGCACTACCGTCGTGGCGCCCTTTTCCTTCGATGAGAAGATTCAGGCGGCCAAACTCAAGAAAGAGGAGAAGATACGAGAATTGCTTGAGGAAGAGAAAAAGGTCTGAGATTTATTTTATTTTTTCTCGATGTTGAAATTGGAGATGGTGTTAAATATTTAAAAGAAACAGTAATTTTATAAATTTTGAATTAGTTATTTTGTATCTGAAATGATATTAATGAGAACGTTTATGTTAGTGTTTATTTATTCATTGAAAAATAAAGATTGAAGTTTGATGATTGTATGATTGATTTATTAATATTAGACTCTATAATATTAATATCTCAAGAAAATGAATCAAGTTATGTTGTGTTCTTTTACACTAAACCTTTTTTTGTGTTAGTGCTGTATTGTTTGCCGTGTGGTTGTTTTATTGTACGGATACTGTTGCTATTGTATTTTATTATGTTTTGTCACCTTGTTGTTTTCTACAGTGTATGATTGTGTCAAATTGTTTAAGTACAGAATAGTTTTGCAGTAGTGTTCCATTTATTCAATTGGTACTGTATTTTTAATATTTTCTCATTATGGCATTTTATAGATTTTACATGATTATATTATTTAATGGTTAACTTTGTGTAACTTAATATATGGCATTGTTTTTATATTGTACATATTCATTTGCATATTGGTGATATTTGTAATTTTATTATATTACTTTGTTACTGTTATATACTTTTATATTGTTATATTTTACGGCATGATGTTATTCAGGACAGAACTAAAGATATTGGAACCTGTAGTTTAAATGATATTGTATTGCATATTGAACACAATATATTGCATTACATGCCGTATTGTATATTATTGTGCTACATGTTATTTCAGAGTATTATACTGTATTGCTTGTTGTATTCTATATAATATAATTATACTGTATTACATTTTGTATTGTGTGTATTATAATTATACAAAATTGCATGTTGTATCGTATGTAATATAATTATAGTGTATTATATTTTGTATTGTAGGTATTATAATTATACTGAATTGCTTGTTGTATTCTATGTAATATAATTATAGTGTATTACATTTGTTGCTGTATGTATTATAATTATACTGAATTTGCTTGTAGTATTTTATGTAATATAATTATTATACTGAATTGCTTGTAGTATCTTATGTAATATAATTATTATACTGTATTGCATGTTGCATCTTGTGTAATATAATCATACTCTATTACATGTTGTATCGTATGTATTATAATTATACTCTATTACATGTTGTCTCCTATGTATTATAATTATACTCTATTACATGTTGTCTCCTATGTATTATAATTATACTGTATTACATGTTGTATCTTATTGCATGTTGTATTTTAAACATTATGCTGAGTTACATTGTTGATGCTAGGCGAGAGAGTTCCACGCTACAGAACTGAAGGACCTGGATCCTGTCCTGCCTCCCAAGCACGTCAAGCCCATCACCAATCCTCAACCATTCCAGTTTGAGGCGGAGAAACGAGCTGCTCTCAAAGAACTTCATGTCCCCAAGAATGTCTGTATCACTGTGTCACTTACTAAGAAATTTGATTTGTAAAACAGTAATTTTGTGGAATTAAGGAATTTGATTTGTACAGTAGTAATTCTGTGGAATTTAGTGGAAGGGTGGTTAGAGAAGAAGAAGTGTCTTGTCCTATTCAATGCAATGTTAGATTTCTCGATCCAAATATGCAAAACAATTTCCACCATTCTTGTGCGACAGTGAAATGAGGATTTAGGTTTAATGTGGTTAGGATTTTAGATTTAATGTTTTATGTTACTCAAGTGTGCAAACTTTATATGTTTTATACAGTTTGTATTCAATACTTATAGCTGTATTCAGTAGCTAGAAAATCAACTGTTTGAACCGCAAAGGTAGCATAAACTACTGACTATTTATAGGTTAAATTTATATTCTGTAAACTTAAGTTGTTGTGTAAAGTAATGTGTAGCTGCGCGTTTCTTTTTGGACTTTTACACCACTGATTAAAAAAAATATTCTAGTCTTGTTTATGTTGTAAGCCGATTGATCGATCAGCCTGAAGGAAAGCGCCATTGTGGCTTAGCGCTATTCCTTTTGAGGTTGACCTTGTAGTTAATATTCACGCAATGTTTATTAGTAAATACTGAAATTTCTGAACCATAGTTTAATTCACAACAGAGGCGTAAGGGATCTGTTTATCTAGATTAGTTTAATAAATGTGGGCAATAGTCACTCACATGAATGAGCGCCTATGAGATATTATAGTATTAGTCACTCATTAATTACATTAGGCTATCTGGACCCTGAAGAAGTTGATGCACTGTGCTGTTGTGCACCACGTGACTGTTATGATGAATTGATTGCTTATATTTCAGGACACAGCCCAGCAGCACAAATTCAAAGCCAGATCTGCAGACATACTCAAGAAAGCTCCCTTTGAACCTGTTAAATCTGCCAAATCTACGACTGGTTGGTTGATGGTGTATTATAAATTTTTTTTAATCAAGGAGACTTAAGTAATAGTTTAAAAGTGCTATCTCTCTCTCTCTCTTAGTGCACTGCCTGCTGTTGGCTCCATGGTATATAAAACCTCCACTCTTCTCTGTCTCCTGCTTTTCTCTTCATGTCCACGTATGAGTAGATCTTTAAATCATCTAGCATTCCTAATCTCGGCCTTCCTCTGCCTCTATTTCCATTCTGTCTGATATGACCTCTTTTAATAGACTTTCCCCCTTTACAAGTGCTAATCTGTAATAATATAATTAAATAATATAATGAGTAATATTTCATAATGTGCACTACATCTAAATGGCAATTAGAGTCAAATTGTAGTGGTGCAACTGACGTGGCGGGTAGACCTATAAACGTTTGGGATTTGAACAACCCATTAGTATGAATTAAAAAATATTTTGACGTCAGTTTTAGGTGCTGATTGCAATATATAAACTATATTTCGGCATAAAAGCTAAGGTTAACGTCAGTTTCCTCACTCGAAAGCGATGTCAGTGACGGGGGAGCCCAGGATATGAACCCACACCTACTGATCCGCGGTCGAATATCTTACCGACTTCACCACTGGCTCCAGCCTGAAGCTGCATTACAAAATGCTAACACTTGCCATTTTTCAAGTGAAATGTTAATGTTTTATTAGCCAATCATATAGTTATTTAGTGTAAGGAAGTAATGGTAATAATAATAGACTCCAAAAATTAACACAATATAATTTGTATAGCAGTGTCATTGCCATTACTGATCTTTGAGACTGCTTTAAGGTTTCTGGCAGGTCAGTCCTCTTTTGATAGTGTCAATTGGCAGCAGGCCACAATACATGAATAACCTTCCATGAGTCCAGGGGGATACACATCATTTTTCGTTTGACCTGGACTTCAAACTCAGGCAAATTGCATCCAAGGCAAACACTTTAACTGTTACCCCAGATCCCCTCCTCTAAATTATGTCTAAACGATAGTTGAATGAATGTGACATATGCTAAGAAATCTAAGTAATAGTTTAAATATATTATCTATGCAGATGAATAATCTTGAGGAAATGTATTTGTTATGCTTGAATTGATTGTGTACGGCTCAGTAGTTTGATTGATGAACTAACAGGCGGTATTTTGTCTATTTGAGCATTGACAGAGGCCGTACCATTCAAGCTGAGCACAGAGCGTAGAGCGGAGGAGAGAGAGAAGTGGGAGAGGATGAATGAAGAGAGAGAGGCGGAGGCAGCAAAGGAGAGGATTGAGAGAGAGAAGAGAGAGGCGGAGCTCGAGGAACAGGAACGTCGACGGTTAAGATCGGAGGCCGTGCACCAGGCTCAGCCGATACGTAGTTACAAGCCGGTGCACATACAGCCCAGCGACAAGCCGCTGACCGTGCCGGAGACTCCGGCTTTCTCTGAACGTCTGCGATCACGCGAGAACTTACACCACTGAACCGCTGCGAGCAATCAATTTCTTGTTTATGTGTTTAAACAAAGACGTTTAAAAGACTATTGTGTTGTGTTGCAGCATAATTTCTTTGTTAAATTATGGTGTCTCTAAATCATTTGACACTATTCTTTGTATTATGTGACTTTAACGGTTTAGATTATAATTATTTGCAAGACATGACTGTTTGATGAGGTGTTTTATGTAGATAATCTTTAGATAGGATTATTGTATTGTGATTTATCCTTGTAGTAATGGTATTTGCACATGTCTAGGGAGGTTGCATTAAGTGCTCCTTGTGTAGCCAATCTGTCTGTCATTAATTTATTTAAGCACTCTATATAATATCTTGCCTGGTCCTGATTAGCCGGGTGTGGCTTTTCTGCTAATCTTACTCTCGACTAATGCTGATTGATTTAAAAGAGAGACGATGACTCTGTTTTGGAGCTGCTGTCTTATTTTTGAAGCTACTCCATGAAATCAACATTGGACTGCGCTGGATGAAGAAGTGATAGCTCGCATTGAAAGATGGCCGTCTACTTATGAATGGATAAATATGCAGAGAATGAGATGTTTAGTGATCAATGTGGCCTTTGTTAAATTGTAAGCTACTTACTATCGTATCGCTAAAAGTTTTATGTTGTGCTGATGTCATTTCTTTTGATGCAGTGAAACCAAACTCATGATGTGCTTTGAAGTTGCATACTCGTAGAGGCCAAGCTGTAGCCATTAGTTTACATTCATCTGGCAGCGTTACTTTGAAGCTGTATTTTTAGTTTTTTAAGAGTGTGCTGTTAAAGTGTCACTTGTGCTTATGCAATAAACAGCAGTTTAATGTGAATTTTCTCGCTGTACTTAAAATTTAGCATATGCGTTGGTGGAAAGCTAATCTCTTGGTAATAAGTACTTGTGGAGTCTAAACGTGTCAGTTTATAAAATCACTGTTGTTTCTAGAGTATTTTCTTGAGAACATAAGTGAGATAGGTTAGAGAGCTATATATACGAAGCTGATTCTTTAGGCTACAACTGTATCCTATTTACAAATGACTGATATTAACGTAAACCTATAGGACAGCTTTTGTCTTTGCTAATCTCTGTTAAAGTAATTCTTATGAACTGTAGAAAAAGTTAATTCTTACGCAAAACTGTACAATCTTCGACATATTTGCTCCAATAAATCATAGCATTTGTTTATATTAGCAGTCTAATTTGGTTCTTAGCGAATTCTAGTGTTGCAATGATGCAATAAAATTAAAAGTGGCTGATCAAAGGAGGCGTAGGACTGTGAGGCTGATTGGTGGGCAATAAAATATTGGATACAGAAAGAAATTGTGTAGCCTGTATGGTATCTAGTGGTGGATAGTATGAGGTTAATATTGGCAATATAACAGTTTGAATTTAATGTGTAATTTACTGATTTGGTGACGCCTGGGTGTGTGTGAACAGTGTTAGTTTTTCTATATTGCCTTGTATTCTAACTGGCATTTGTTTGGATTTCTTCAAATTTACTTGAATCTTTTGCTTGCGTGAAGTCAATTACAAGATCGCGTAATTTACTTTACTAAGCATTCTTTTGACTAGAGTGTAGTAGCTTCACTCATTCTTTCAAATATTAACAGAAATATAGAATTTTAGCAAATATTGTTATCCCGTTAAAACAATCCCTACTGTCAACTTCCATGGAAATTAGTCACCTAAGCACCTTGCATTTGTAATGGATAAACATTGATATGCGTGTACATTGTATTGTGTACATCTCTGTGAACTGTGAACAATTGCATATGTAGATCTACCGCTTTTATCTATTATTTCTTAAGTTAGTATTATTTCAATATTCTTATATCGCAATTTATGACAGTTTACTGAAAGTTGGACAAAATTAGTGTACTATTAGACATTTTCTGCGTTTATGCTGTTTTTGTATGTCTACATTTGTTCGTTGCTGTTTTACTTGAGCTGAAATGTTCTTTACTACACGCGTATCTGGTGTGTTGTGTGTGAAAGAGGCGCTGTAGATAACTTATGATGCAGCAATTTAACGACGTATATGTGTAGAATAATAAGTTTTAAGATTGTATATCGTTGCCTTATTATAATCAAAATTATTTGTCTGACTTATCTATACATTTTTAATTATGATATCTAGTTAGAAGTGTTGATTAAAGACACAGATTTTTATTGTTTCATCTACTCCAAATCTTATTCTTAACTCAAGCATACTCACTGCATTGAAATAGTGTTATAACAAAGTGATCAGATTTCAATAGCTAGATTTTAGATAGCTATAGTATACATTATACATAACACTATTGGTCAGAAATAATAACAAAGAATCTAAAATACTAAAATTAATTTAAATGGGTAATGTATTTTAATAGTTGAATTCTGAAACCAGTATCATTATTGAAAAACCAGTATCAGTATAATTATGTGTTGTCATGGACGTCAGTAGCACTTTAAATGCCGTTATTATTACTATTATCTTTGCAAGACAAATTACTTGTTCTATTTAAATTGTCTCAAACTTGAGTCGTTTTAAATCGTTCAAGAGCAAATTTTCACAAAGGACATGCCTTTTCAAACCTTAATAAAATAGTTTTTCATTTCCTTCCTCAGTATTAGGCATTTTTAGCCTCTTCGCCTCTTACGACCCACGCAATGGACGGTTAATATGTTCTGCACTGGTCTGGACAAAGCACGAGTTGTACCGAGTGTCCCTGTTGTGGAACATTTCGTAGCTCAGTGGTAAAACGTTTGCCTTTGAACCGTAGACTTCTTTCCAACGCGAGTTTTTCTCTTGCAGACGTGCGGATAAAACCTAGTTGTGTAGACTTATTAGTGTCAGATCGAAGAATAATGGACCTCCCAGGTTCCATTTCCTATCTAGACAATGAATAAGAATTTAACGTCCCGTTCCTCGCCATAAGACAATGTTAGGGTCGTCTCTTGCAGACTCTGTACAAGCAGACACCTCCATGTTAACCCAAAAACTTGAAACATAGCTCAACATAGTGAAATCTTTTGTAAATGAACATCTCATCACAGTTGATATTCTCAAAAGTTTGCCTTTCATTATATTGATTTAGGTCACCATTTTAAATTGCAATTTCTAAATACCTTTTCGGAAAAGATTCATTTTCTGCCTGTAGAAGAACTTAACGGCAAACCCAAAGATCATTGCTAGTACTACCCATTTCTCTTTCAAGTCATGAATTAAATCTCTCTGGAGACAGTATGATCATGTCATGTTAAAAGCAGTGATTTGATGACATGCAGTAGTCATAAAATCGTTCTGAAGTCAGACTGTCAGTGCACATTATCATCTAATCGCTCTACAGTCAGTGCACATTGTCATCTAATCGCTCTATAATCAGTGCACATTATCATCTCATCGCTCTACAGTCAATGCACATTATCATCTAATCTCTCTACAGTCAATGCACATTGTCATCTAATCTCTACATGTATAGTCGTGCACATTGTCATCTAATCTCTCTATACTCAATGCACATTGTCATCTAATCTCTCTATAGTCAATGCACATTGTCATCTAATCGCTCTATAATCAGTGCACATCGTCATCTAATCTCTCTATAGTCAATGCACCTTGTCATCTAATCTCTACAGTCAATGCACATTATCATCTAATCTCTCTATAGTCTGTGCACATTGTCATCTAATCGCTCTATAATCAGTGCACATTATCATCTAATCGCTCTACAGTCAATGCACATTGTCATCTAATCTCTCTACAGTCAATGCACATTGTCATCTAATCTCTACATGTATAGTCGTGCACATTGTCATCTAATCTCTCTATAGTCAATGCACATTGTCATCTAATCTCTCTATAGTCAATGCACATTGTCATCTAATCGCTCTATAATCAGTGCACATCGTCATCTAATCTCTCTATAGTCAATGCACCTTGTCATCTAATCTCTACAGTCAATGCACATTATCATCTAATCTCTCTGTAGTCAGTGCACATTGTCATCTAATCGCTCTATAATCAGTGCACATTATCATCTAATCGCTCTACAGTCAATGCACATTGTCATCTAATCTCTACATGTATAGTCGTGCACATAGTCATCTAATCGCTCTATAATCAGTGCACATTGTCATCCAATCTCTCTATAGTCAATGCACCTTGTCATCTAATCTCTCTAATGTCAATGCACATTATCATCTAATCTCTCTATAGTCAGTGCACATTGTCATCTAATCTCTCTATAGTCAATGCACATTATCATCTAATCGCTCTATAATCAGTGCACATTGTCATCTAATCTCTCTATAGTCAATGCACCTTGTCATCTAATCAGGTTATCTGTCACTACTAGTGGAAGTTATTTGTCACTATTAGCAGAAATTATCTATAATAATAATAATTATAATAATAAAGGTTGAAAGTCCGTTTCCTCATCCAGGGATGATGTCAGGGACGTCCCCAACAGCACACATCACTACAGATCAATTCACCCAGACCAATCTGCAAAAGAAATGTGCTGAGGAGAAGTAAGGTCCTAAACGAAAGCCAGTCCGGTGATCAAAAATGGTCAGGGTAGATTGATTATGTCTACGGTGGGAAAAGGTAAGTCTTAAGCTTGCTAGAGAATGTTGAAAGAGAAGAACAAGAGCGAAGATTAGCAGGTAAAGAGTTCCAGATTGTGGGTGCTGTGTAAGAAAAAGAACGTCTGCCCAATGATGTGAGAATATTTGGAACAGAGAGAAGATTGGCATCGGTGGAACGAACTGAACGTGAGGCCAGTGAAGTCTGCGAAGTAAAGAAAGAGAGCGAAATTGAAGTCGAGAGGACTTGCAAACAACACGTGCAAGAGAATTTTGGACTTACTGCAAATGATTGAGAGAAGAAGTAGGCAATCCATGTAATAATGAATTGCAGTAGTCGAGCTTTGAATGAACTATAGAATTAGCAAGGATAGAGGTTGAATTTCTAGTAAGGGATGGACGTATTTGCCTAATCTGACGAATCTGAAAGAAAGAAGCGCGACAAACAGAAGAGATATGAGATTTAAAGTCAAGGTTTTCATCAAATATGACTCCAGGGTTTTTGGCGGATCGAGAAGGTGAAAGTGCAAGATTCTGAAAATTAACAGAATTATTAGTAATTTTATTTCTTTGCAAAGGAGTGCCAATTAAAAGGTATTCAGTTTTGGAGGGATTAACAGCAAGACGGTTAGCACAAAACCAGGAATAAACCTTGTCTAGAATGGATGAGAGATGGGCCAGTTTCTGATCGGAATCATGATTAGAAAAGGAAATATACAGTTGAGTGTCGTCTGCATAGAAATGAAAATTTATGGAAGACTGAGCAAGCAAGTAGCTAAGAGGAGTGATATATAAAGAGAAGAGCAATGGACCTAACACTGAACCTTGAGGAACACCGCGTAGGAGGGGTAGTTCAGAAGAGCGATTTTGACCAATAACAACTGATTGTGTGCGACATGAGAGATGTGATGCAAGAAGGGAAAAAGCAGAATCAGAAATGCCAAAACAAGATTTAATCCTATTTATTAGAATGCCACGGTCAATTGTATCGAAGGCAGCAGAGAGATCAAGAAGAACCAAGGCAGAATCCTGTTTGCTACTCGTGGCCAAGCTAAGATCATTTTGTATACGAAGAAGAGCGATTTCAGTGGAATGGAGTTTTCTATAGGCAGATTGATAATGAGAGAGAAGGGAAAGAATCAAGATGAGTGAATAAACGGGTTTAAATTACCCGTTATTATTACTAAGACTATTAGTAGAAGTTATCTGTGACTATTACCAGAAATTTTTTGTGACTATTAGCAGAAGTTATCTCCGACTATTAGCAGAAGTTATCTCTGACTATTAGCAGAAGTTATCTGTCACTATTAGCAGAAGTTATATGTTACAAATACGATTACATTCAAGATAACTCGCTGAGGTTACAAAATAAAATTAGACGGATAATTATAATTAGTACATAGTATAGGCCTACGTGTGGAAGATATCGCAAAAATAAATACTCTACGGGGTCAATTTTACTGTAATATCAATTACCAACTTGTTAACTAACTAATGCGACTCGATTCTATTTATATTAACTGCAAAAGTCTGACTATTTAGACAGGTCAGATTATGTTGTATATGAGACCAGCCCGGCTTCATAGTTATTAAGCAAAAACCTCGTTGCTATCTATAAATGCACAATTCTTTACTTATCAAGGGAGCTGCTTTTGTAATCTAATTGCCTAGTGACCTTTAAACCCGCGCCTGCTAACAAGATCTAGGTCAAACTAGATAGTCTGATCTACAGAAAACTGTTCGCTGCATTTCGCGCATTTTGTTGCAGTTTGTATATTGAATAGTCTTACATTAGTATTAGCTATTTAGAGCTAAATCATAGGCCAATACACTGTATTTAACGTTTATAAATATGCGTTATTTACTTTCCTCTCGATTAAAAGCTTGCGGAGTACTGAACGCCTCGTATTGTAAGTGTTCGACAGGCGCGGATAAAGTAAATGTCTACTCTGATCATCGACAATTCTCCACAGCACGATCTCGCGAGAATTCCACCGATCTCAAGACAAGCTACGATGCCATAGTTATTGGAGCAGGTAGCCGATTTCTGTGCATATCTAACAATACCTGCATTACTTAGTATGAATAAATATTAGCTTCAGGCTAAAGAGCTTTAGTTCAAACCAGCCTCTAATAACTCTGTACAAGCACATACATGTATACATAACTATATAAACTATATTATAACTAACTACTTATTCGCCACTGGAGCAGGTGACGAAGTCGGTAAGATACTCTACCGCGGATCAGATGGTGCGAGGTTCAAATCCTGGTTTCGCCCGTCACTGACATCGCTTTCTAGTGAGGAAACTGACGTTAACCGTAGCTTTAGCTTTAGCTTTATTAATAATTTTATTAATATTATAAAATATTATTAATTTAATTTATTATTTAATTAATATTAATTATTAAATTTATTAATTATATATGACTAATTGACTATGCAAACATATAAATGTAAACATGAATTTAAAATTCATGAAGTTTTAAATGACCGATCCTGAAGTGAATTGAACCGTCGTGGGTTCGAGTCCCAGCCGCGCTGATCTGAGAGTAAAATCTCAGACATTCACTGGACTGGTTATACGGAAATGGTCTCAATTGCCTAACGGTTTAAACATGTGGTATTAGAAAGTGATAGATATTAACACAGTTGATCATTTCACTATAATACTTGTTTACTTTTTTTAAAAACAGGATTGGATTTATTAAATTTGAAAACGCCAACCTTGTAGTCAAGACCAAGACTAAACCCCTCGAGACCAAGACTAAACCCCTCGAGACCAAGACTAAACACCACGAGACAAAGAGCAAAGACCAGACACCTCGAGACCAAAACCGAAACCGAGAAAGACAACATGCCAAGCTGTGATAAAGTTCGTACATTACAAGCAAAGAAACCTAGTTATCAGGGTTTATCATTTAAATTAGGCCTATATTTAATATGCATATAGGCCTACACTTTTGTTGTAGCATAATTTCATATGGGCTCAATACCTCCAGAAATGTATTTGACTCGAGCTCGAGACCAGGACTATGACACATCTTTGCCATGGATTTCCCATGTACTCGTATATGTGACATAGCTACTGGCTCTAGCAGTGGCGTTGTCGGTATGATACTCGTCCGCGGATCAGTATGTGCGGGGTTCAAATCTTGGGCTCACCCGTCACCGACATCACTTTTGAGTGTGGAAACTCACGCTAACATTAGCGTTACCAGCTTTATATCAGCCTAATATTGTATTTTGTATGTACATTTCAGGTCACAATGGATTAGTTGCGGTATGTGATCATTTTTGTAAATTTCTAAGCTCGTATTCAGAGTGTATGTAGATCTTCTCAAATCCGTCTTAATACAGATCCTGGTCAAATTCGATTTAGACTTTGTAATATGTGTATGTGTTTAAAAAACAATAATTGACGGATCATATCGGACTAAAAGAACCAATAAAAGCTATAAAAGAACAATGTAATGCTATATTAATAATTATTATAAAATCATCAGCATTACCACTCGTTTATTTCAGACATAAATCAGTCCACAGTAGGGTAGCCTATACTGCAAAAAATAGGACAGAATTTAAAATCCAGTAGAAATACACAAACCAGTGGCAATGAGAGATGGACATACATATAGGCCTATAGCCTACTACATGCATGAAATTTCCAATAGAAGAAATTAGCCAAATTAATTAGAATTTGAAACTATTTGT
Source organism: Enchytraeus crypticus (assembly GCA_905160935.1). Classification (NCBI taxonomy): domain Eukaryota; kingdom Metazoa; phylum Annelida; class Clitellata; order Enchytraeida; family Enchytraeidae; genus Enchytraeus; species Enchytraeus crypticus. Next base: position 662,587 of record CAJHZI010000524.1, read on the forward strand.
TTAATGGTCGTATCACTCCATTAAACATTAAATGTTACACGTTACAATTGATTTATGTTTAATAACTTTATTTTCTTTTCTTTTCTTAATGAAGACATATTTGATATCTCTTTTGCTGCTTTTGAATCCTAAGGCAAATTAAGCAACTTCGTTAAGTGTAGGCCTACTAATTAACCTGATTAGAATATTTAACTAATTCTCATTGGTTATGTAGGCCTATAGGCCTATTACTGCAATGTAACTGTCACTTTTCCCAGTGTTGTATCCGGGACACTGAAGAATACATGTGACCTACCTTTAGCTGCACGTGTCGTAAGAGACGACAAAACAAAAATTGAAAAATTGAAAATATGAATTTCCTGTCTGTGGTTTATGCCCCTTTGAAGACGGGACATATACCTAACATCGTCATAAAGCGACAAATAAGACTTTAGAGTCTTTAGTTGATTGAGTGATTGATACAGAGATGGTTTATATTGATTAATCAGGCAGCGTATCTACAGAAAGCCGGGTTGAACGTGTGCGTACTTGAGCGAAGGCACATCATAGGCGGGGCTGCTGTAACTGAGGAGATAGTTCCAGGTTCTTTAAAGGTTTCTATCGATAAATAAACATCTAAAAGCTAATAGAGTTGCAGCCTACCAGCACTTGAGTTCTCTAAAAGCTATAGAGGTGCAGAATATCAGCACTTGAGTTCTCCAAGGAGGTGGGAAGATGAGAGCAGAATATTGAGCCTAATTTCCAGCGGTATTTTAACAAATTGCGCATTTTAAGCATGGTCATTAAGGAGTCGTGAGATGAGATTGAACTTCCAAACCCTGGTAATTCTGTTTCTGGGTTGTAGTGGATTAGTCTACAGGCTAGATGGGTGAGTTAGTAGTAGTAGTACGCTTGAGAGAAGCTTGAGAGAAAGCTAGAGATCGCGGGGTTCGAAATCCAGTCAGAGAGTCTCTGAAATTATATCCACTTCGTCCTGAATACATAATATACCGGCTCTAAGCAGGTAGAGTCTAACTGGTTCATTTCATTATGTTTGGAGCAATGCACTAGGGTATTGCGGTTAAATACTGTACAGTGTACACATATACATTGCAATGCTTCATATTGCATACTCCCACGATCAGTTTTCACCATCAAAGAATAAAATTTATTAAACTATTTAGTTTAAATTTACAACTAAAACTTTAACTACTTTAAAAGTTAAAATGTACAAAAGGTTTAACTACTAATATTTGAGCTCGTGCCAGTTTAGCGTTAGTTTTATCTTCAGAAGTGACGTCACGTGCTAATGACGATGAACGATTGAGCAAGTAGCCTACGTATACGGGGGCTCTAACCTATATTGCTGTTTCAGACATCCAGTATTGATACTAAACAAATTTTTATTGCAGGATTTAAATTCTCGAGGGCGTCGTATCTTCTAAGTCTTATGAAGCCAGATATAATCAACGAATTGCAACTCAAAGTAAGTTTAAGCGTCTACTAGGTGTCTTAACTGTCAATAAATTGTCCAGTCGTCCCAGTGTTAGAAACAATCGAACTGTTGAATGTTATAGCTGATACCTCGTTAATTATAAATACACTTGCCTGGAGTAAGGTCAAGCTACTGACTGTACACAAATAAAATTAGTAATACTAGAATTAGTTTAAATATAATAAATAGAATAATTACAATTAATAGAATTAATTAGACTTCACTCTGCACGGCGGTGAGTATTCGTGTATCGGTAGAATAATGTCACAAATTCACAATTTACTTTTGCAAATTATTATCTCATCTATGAGCACTCAGCAAAGTTAACTAATTAAATATACTTGTTGTTAAGATGTAGGTAATTAATTATACTTGTTTTTATTACCTATTTCATGCGCTTTAAAATATATTTCCTATTTTAATTCATTGCCCAGCCTATAGCCTGGGATAAAATAATATTCTATTACTGTAACGATAGAATCACGGATTGCGATGCTTCATTAGGGACCCGTCTTCCTACACTCCGGTGATAGATCAAGGACCAAGGTCACCAAAAAGATCCTTGACCTTGGGTCGCAGCCTTGACGAAAATCGCAGGCAACTGGCTCGCTTCTCTCAGAAAGACGCTCAGGTTTGATTTGGCATTTCTAGGTAGGAATTATAATTAGAGTGGAACTTCAATAAACCAAATCTATAAAACGCATGGATGACATACATGCTATAACTAGATTATCATCTATGATTATATATAGTATTTTTAATAATAATAATAGTAATAAAGGTTTAACGTTCGTTTCATCATCCAGGAATGATGTTAAGGACGTCCTCACAGCACACATCACTACAGATCATTTCACCCAGTCAAATCTGCAAAAGAAATGTGCTGAGGAGAATTTTATTGTCACATGCGTAATGTATTAGTTAGTATACTCAATTATTCATGTTATCGGTCCAGTTTATTTTAGAGAAATTTCTTTCTGATAAGCTGATTCGGAACTCGAACCCACAACCTCAGGATCAGCCATTTTAAACCTCATGTCGTTGTCTTAAGCTACACAGAGCTGTTTAGATATACAAAGAAACGTAGAGAGCTATGCACGTCAAGGAATTCAATTCAGTACAATTCTTTACCATATAATGTAGGCATAGTCTTGGAATTATAAAAATAAGAAATTATTTCTATTTTTGAGAGAAAAGTGACTATCTTTGAACCGCCGGACGATTCAAACAGTGAGATTTACAATTTAGGAAGGTCAGATAAGTGATGCATATTTAAGGTTTGAATATTACGAGAGATTCATTTTATTCCGTAATGGATTAGCATTTCTAATTTTACCATGCCGTAGATCACAATATGTCCGTTTATGCATTTTAAATATAATGTTGTCTCTGGACTCTTTTTAGAAAGTAATAAGCTACAACTTACAAGTCTGTTATAACAGTAGTTTATAGAATAATAGTTTAATAGTTCAAATATTGTAGAATAGAACGATAGAAAAGGCGATGGTTCAGTAGACCGATTGAAAAGTTATATAAGCAAGCTTGAATAATGCCTGATTGATTTATCGATCGAATACAAATCTACGAACGAACGTTCTATCTATTTTGTATTTTAAAAAAGATCTAAGAACGAGCTTTGTTTATTATTGTTGATGGTGTACAGGCCTATGAACGCTACGAGGACTGGCTTAACAAGATAATATCAGCCGTTGATCCTCTGTTGTCCAACAGTCCGGTACATCTTCCGTCCTGGATTGGCGCGGAGGCGTCCTTGAGGTCAAGAATTGAGAACTGGAAGTCTCTGAAAACTTTGATAAAGTCAGGTTAGTGGGTATAAGAGCGGAGCACGTTTCAGGAATAGCTAAGCTTTAGAAACTCCCGTTCTTCTGTCTCCGAAAAAATATCCTTTTTGCCTGATCCTTTGGCTATATATAAGCTACCATGAAACTGTATCGCCATATAGTCGCTATATAGTTTTCTATGTATGTATATTTATGATATAGGCCCATGCACCATGTACGTTTATATACTTGTATATAAAATATATATATATATACATGTATATATATATATATATATATATGTATGTATATATATATATATATATATATATATATATATATATATATATGTATATATATATATATATATGATATATAACATAATATTACAGAGTCAGGAAGCAATTATAGGTTTGTTTAAGAATATATATATATATATATATATATATATATATATATATAGATCTATTCATGTAAATATTCATGTGTATATATATATATATATATATATATATATATATATATATATATATATATATATATATATATATATATATAGGGTGGTCCAGAATAAATGAAACTACTTTGAAGGCTAATGACTTTGACAATTTTTATCCAAACGTTTACTTGATACATTAAATTAAAGACAAGTCTCTTTTCTATTAACTTGCTGCATATCTAAGAGATATGCAGCAAGTTACACATGCTTGAGAAATTATCATTAGTCGCCGATATGTAATTTTCATGTCATATGATCGCCTGTATTAAAGTAAACCTGCCAGAGTTTATTGAACCGTAGAACTGGCCACCTAACAGCCTCCCCCTGATTTGAACCCGATTTACTATTCGATTGTTTACTATTGTCTTCAGCAATTAGTCTATCGTGAACCGATCACACGACGTTGAACATTTGAAACAAGTTAATGTTCTCCGTTGGACCCAGAGATCAGACACTCATGGACTCAGCAAATTGGTCAGTGGTCCCAGCGTGTGAATGCAGTTATTCGGGCACATGGTGGACACAATGAACATTAGTTCAATTAATTCTCAATTCTTTTAGGACTTGGATAGAAACTGCAATGCGCTTTCTGAATTAGTTGAGGCATAATGTTAAATTCTGTATTTTCATATCTTCAGTTTTCACGCAAAATCATTGAAAATTACATATCAGCGACTAATGATAATTTTTTTTTTTTTTTTAGTAGTAGGCCTATCTCTTAGATATTTAACAAGTTAATAGAAGAAAGAATTGTCTTTAGTTTAATGTGGAAGTAAGACGTTTAGATAAAAATTGTCAAAGTTATTAGCCTTCAGAGTAGTTTCATTTATTCTGGACCACCCTGTATATATATATATATATATATATATATATATATATATATATATTTATATATATATATATATGTACATAATTGTGTAGATATGCTCGAATTTCCATTTAGACGATTTAGTGCTCGATGTAAAGAGTTTGAAATCATGTTCTTATCAAATTTAAAAATATTTTCATGCGGTTACTAATAGAAAGTTAGAACACTATTCTGCTACATTGATTTTGTCTAATCCGTAACTACTGTTCCCCATTAAGAGCAGCAATTTTACTCTTTTGTTCTTATCAACTTAAAACATATTTTCATGCGGCTACTAACATAAAGTTAGAAATCCATGATGCGATATTGATTTTGTCTAAACGGTAACTACACTTTCAATTTATTTATATATTATTAATTTTTATTTATTTATTGTTTCGTTTTTTAGCAATTCTTCTGCAGAGAGTGACGTACATCTATTTGTATCTTTTGATTAATTGATTGATGTACGGCTATATTTGATTGATTGATTGATTGATTAGGTAGACAGTTAAACAGTGATGTCTCTTCTTTCTATGAGCTTCTAACATCGCCTGCCTCTAAGATACTCGACAGATGGTTTGAAGGAGATGTGCTAAAGGCCACTCTAGCCACTGACTCCGTCATTGGAGCCATGACCAGCCCCTATCTTCATGGCAGTGGGTCTGCTAATTATCCAATAGTATTCTACACAATTGCTCATGTATTTAACTGCCGCATCGGAGTTGTAGCCAGTGGCGATGTCGGTCAAATATTAGACTGCGGATCAGTATGTGCGGGGTTAAAACCCTGGGCTCACCCCTCACTGACATCGCTTTCGAGAGATGAAACTGACGCTAACATTAGCTTTACAGTTGTTGTAGCTAGCTGATCACTTCAAACATACATCTATAGGGACTGTTTTCTTAATATGCTGCCATCAACACTCAAACATATCTGGGAACATATAGACCTATTTCTCAGGGTGTGTTGCAGCAAAAGCACTGTAAATTTTTATATAGGAACTTGAGGTAACACGCTTTAAGTATAGAAGGTTCGCAGCAGAGTGAAAGCACTTGGAATGTGCAGATTTTGCTTATATTTGTCACAAGATTATACTCTAGCAATAATAATTGTTTAAGTAGAGGATTGTCTGGTGGTGTGGTGTAGCACAGAGAGGATTTAAGATAGTCTATTTGTATCCCGACCCTGGTTAAACTATGATTCAAGGGAGGATGATGATGATGATGAATAATAATTGTCTAGCCTAAAGCTATTTATATAGGTCTGCAATAATTGACATTTTATTTATCTCCTTCAGGTACGTCTTACTTCATCACGTTGTTGGGGAGATTGAGGGCATTAAAGGGGCATGGGCCTATGTACAGGGCGGTATGGGCGCCCTATCAAATGCCATCGCCTCTTCAGCCCAAGCCTTGGGGACTAGCATCTTTACTAACCGGGTTTGTTATATGTAAATACTGCAGTACAATTTCTAATTTTAAGGAGCCATTGGTAAAGCTAAAAAAGATAATGTTAACGTCAGGTTCCTATCTCAAAATGAATGTCAGTGACGGGCGAACCTAGGATTTGAACCCCGCCCATACTGATCCGCGGTCGAATATCTTACGGACATCGCCACTGGCTCCAGCCAATTGGCTAAGTAATCTCTAGATTAGGACAACTGACTGCGAATTCGGGGCTTAAGTGTTTCCGATATGCTTTTGGAAATTAAATAAACGCGAAACTTGGTCTTTATTTGTTAATTTTGTGTCGAAGATGTCAGATGCCAGGTATAATTAATTATTAATTGCTACACAAGATATCTGATATAATTGCTACTAACTTCATCAACTGCATCAACTTGAGTAAATATACAAAAACGCAGGTCAAGGAAAAGCAAGATCGAAATGCTGCTAATCGTTGTCCAGGAATGATACACACATAGATATATGTGAAGGACTGGTGGTAACTATCATTGTAACCAATTACCACAGACTGTAGCTAATTCTCATTTCTATGCGAAATTGCATTCCAAATAATTAATAATTTTCGTATTCATGCAGCGGTATACTGTTATTTATATTATAAAAAGTAAACACGCATTATAGTGAAATGATAAACTATATATATACACAGTATATATATATATATATATATATATATATGTATATATATATATATATATATATATATATATATATATATATATATATATATTGATATCTATCACTTTCTATACCCCATGTTTAAACCGTTAGGAAACTTAGTCCCTTTTCCGTGTAGCCGGTCCTATGAATGTCCGAAATTTTACTATCATCTCAGCGCGTGCGGGAATCGAACCCACGAGAGTTCAATTCACCCCAGGATCTGTCGTTTAAAACTTCATGACTTTACATTTCGCCTCTAACCACTACGCTAATGAGACATTCTCTTTGTATACTGTAGACTGTTCGGAGCATTGTAGTAAATGGAAGAAAGGAAGTGACTGGGGTGGAGCTGGATGACGGAACAGAAATCAGATCAAGTCGAATTCTTTCTAACGCAACAGCTAAAGTTACCTATCTGAAATTGCTGGAAACGGTTAACAAAGTTCGCTATTGTTTTTCTTTTTTTTTCTTCTGATGTCCTAATTGTTAACACCTTGTCATAATTATGAGCCATTAACTTTCTTTTATGTGCTTTTATTGAATCGTAAATTGAATTTAATTCAATCGCTATAAGTTCTACAACGTGTTAGAGTTCATAATGCTAGAGTTCATAATGCTAGAGTTCATAATGTTAGAGTTCATTATGTTAGAGTTCATTATGTTAGAGTTCATTATGTTAGAGTTCATTATGTTAGAGTTCATTATGTTAGAGTTCATTATGTTAGAGTTCATAGTGTAAGGGTTAATAGTGTCATGATTAATAGTGTCAAGGTTCAAAGTGCTAAAGTTCACAGAGTTAGGATTTATAGAGCCATGGTTCGTAGAGTTAGGGTTTATTGAATTATAGTTCATAGTGTTAGGATTCATAGTGTTATAGTTCATAGTGTTAGGATTCATAGTGTTATAGTTCATAGTGTTAGGATTCAGAGTATAGTTCATAGTGTTAGGTTCATATTGTTAATTCATAGTGTTATAGTTCATAGTGTTAGGATTCATAGTGTTATAGTTCATAGTGTTAGGGTTCATATTGTTATGGTTTATAGTGTTAGGATTCATAGTGTTATAGTTCATAGTGTTAGGGTTCATATTGTTAAGGTTTATAGTGTTAGGGTTCATAGTGTTATAGTTCATAGTGTTAGGGTTCATAGTGTTATAGTTTATAGTGTTAGGGTTCATATTGTTAAGGTTTATAGTGTTAGGGTTCATAGTGTTATAGTTCATAGTGTTAGGGTTCATAGTGTTATAGTTCATAGTGTTAGGGTTCATAGTGTTATAGTTCATAGTGTTAGGGTTCATATTGTTAAGGTTTATAGTGTTAGGATTCATAGTATTATAGTTCATAGTGTTAGGGTTCATATTGTTAAGGTTTATAGTGTTAGGATTCATAGTGTTATAGTTCATAGTGTTAGGGTTCATAGTGTTATGGTTCATAGTGTTAGGGTTCATAGTGTTATGGTTTATAGTGTTAGGATTCATAGTGTTATAGTTCATAGTGTTAGGGTTCTTAGTGTTATAGTTCATAGTTTTAGGGTTCATAGTGTTATAGTTCATAGTGTTAGGGTTCATATTGTTAAGGTTTATAGTGTTAGGGTTCATAGTGTTATAGTTCATAGTGTTAGGGTTCATAGTGTTATAGTTCATAGTGTTAGGGTTCATAGTGTTATAGTTCATAGTGTTAGGGTTCATATTGTTAAGGTTTATAGTGTTAGGGTTCATAGTGTTATAGTTCATAGTGTTAGGGTTCATAGTGTTATAGTTTATAGTGTTAGGGTTCATATTGTTAAGGTTTATAGTGTTAGGGTTCATAGTGTTATAGTTCATAGTGTTAGGGTTCATATTGTTAAGGTTTATAGTGTTAGGATTCATAGTGTTATAGTTCATAGTGTTAGGATTCATAGTGTTATAGTTTATAGTGTTAGGGTTCATAGTGTTATAGTTCATAGTGTTAGGGTTCATAGTGTTATAGTTTATAGTGTTAGGGTTCATATTGTTAAGGTTTATAGTGTTAGGGTTCATAGTGTTATAGTTCATAGTGTTAGGGTTCATATTGTTAAGGTTTATAGTGTTAGGATTCATAGTGTTATAGTTCATAGTGTTAGGGTTCATATTGTTAAGGTTTATAGTGCTATGGTTTATATTGATGTAGTGTGGGAATTCATTCGTTGATGTGACATGAAATCTAGGCAAAATTTAACGTTTTGACAGAAATTACTACCAGATGACTTCAGGTCAAGCATTGAAGCCATCGACTACACTTCGCCTGTGACAAAGATCAACGGTAAGTGACCTTCGACTGTTGTTAAACATCCTGCATGCTCACCAAACCGCTGTATGAACATTGACTGCGGGATTTAGCGCACTTGGTTTAGTTGCGCGCCAATTATCGAAGTTAAGCTACATCGGCCTCGGTTAGAACTTTTTGGGTGATGACCACCTTGGAAGACCGAGAATTGACAGCTTTGAAGGAAAACTCCCAGGGTATTGGAAGGTTATTCTTAAATCCGCGCAGGCTGCAATTGATGCGCCAGCAAAAGGCAACGAATACTAATAACCATGAAGAGGATGTTGGAAATGGGCCTTAATCAAGCATCTGTGCTTCTTGACCCGGTGTGCCGTTATGTTACGTTATCTTGATAAAAATGATTCAGTTATAATGTTATTGAGTATTATTGAAAGTTTCGGATAATTAATTTTACTGCGGATATCAAATCTTACCTTTCAGAATAAAAGCAAAACTGACACGTCTACTTGTGAGAATTTAATGGGACGAATTGTAGAGAAAGTCTCTTTTAGCATCCGTTCATCATCTTTCAAACTTTTACCAGGTTGTAAGCGGTTAGATTATTCATCACAAAGGACCTCGGATAGACTATATAAATTGATTTAATTTGGTGCTTTATTGATGTCTTTAGTCGCCGTCAATCAGTTGCCTAACTTCCTGGCGGATCCTAATACCGGAAGCAGTCCGATGCCTCATCACGGGACTACAATCCACATCAACTGTGAGAGCATGGATCTCATCCACTCGGCTTACCTCGACGCTCTCAACGGACAGTTCTCTAAAACGTGTGTCTTTTATCTGTGTCAATGTACAGAATGCGTCAAAAATAGTACACCTATTACAGGATGCGCCAAAAAATGGCACCTATATTACAGGCTAACCCAAAAAATAATGCCCCTATTACACGCTACGCCAAAAATGATACACCTATTACAGGCTGCATCAAATAATAGCACCCCTGTGGAAAACGCTTACAATTTCAGTGCCTGATGACTTTTGTTCGCATAAATTTATAAGATCGTGTTTGATCCACTTCTAGAACTCGTAATTTAGTTTATTGATTAAACAGTAATCATCTAAATCGTCCCTGACATCATCCTTAGATGAGGAAACAGACGTTAAACCTTTATTATTATTATTATTATTAATTAAGCTCTCTAAGTTCTAATAATTTAGTTTAATAATTATAATGGTCAAACAGCATTGATTGATTGATTGATTGATTAGACCAGTGATAGAGATGACAATACCCAGCAGCTTGGACTCCACACTGGCGCCACCTGGTAGTCACGTGGTACAACTGTTCACACAGTACACACCTTATACACTGAGAGACACCGAGTGGACAGAGCAGACTAAACAAGAGTACGCTAATACAGGTATGACCTGTAGATAAATAATTAAATGAATGAATTTCTCAATCTATCGTTCGATCAATAAATCAATCATTCATTGAGTCAGTTAATCAGACACTCATTCAATCAATAGATCAAGAGGCCAGTCAATCAATAAATCCGTCAACTAAGAAATCAATTGATCAATGAAACGGATAGTCAGTCTGCACGTCGATCAGTCGGTTAAATGTCGTCATTTGCTAACCTGGCTGTCAGTCATATTAAAAACTAATGTTAGAATATTCACATACAGTAGATGCTATATAATATATTTATGATGTCACAATGAAGTTTTCATCAAAGTTAAATTTACGACGTGTAAATTACGGCTAGCACAGCCTATAAGTTAGAGTTATACCCATGAGCTATTTGGCAAGGCCCTATAGTATAGTTCAAAACTTTAGGCCTATGATCACTCGTATAAATAAAAGCTAAATTTAACGTCTGTTTCCGTAAAACAAGAGACACAATCAGAGCAGTCCGATTGGGATTCGAACAAATGGCTTCATGCTTCTCAGGCAAGCGTACTGTCCATTCGGCCGTTCGACCGGTATAAATATTGGCTACAGGTATGAAATTACCCACTTACAGTTTGACTAATGTTTTGAGAAATTTAAATGTATAATTTTAATTTAATTACAAGTTATTGTCGTTATTGAAATGTCACTTGGCTTAAGCAGCAAAATAGTTAAATAGCTGGAAGAAAATACATGTTAAGTTAAATAAATACATTCCCTTCACTGACATGCTTTCGAGTGAGGAAGATGACGTTAACATTAGCTTTTTAAGCGCATATAATTGCTATGTTTCAGTATTTGATTCCATTGAGAAGTATGCTCCAGGTTTCAAGCGCAGTATTATTGGAGTCGATATTCTCACTCCACCTGACCTGGAAAGGATATTTGGTTTAACTGGAGGGGTAAGCTTAGGCCTAGATTATACTTTACAATAAGGTTCCCCTAATTTGTTATGTCCCCCTTTCACTCTCAAATATACTACTATACTACTGGTATGGCGCGAGTCCAAATTATACTGATATATACTTCCCGTATTGTGTCCGAGACGCTGAATAATAGACCAACCGTAAGCTGCACGTGTCGTAAGAGACTACTGAGCAAGAACTGAGGAAGGCAACGCGAAGCCACCTTAGAAGCCATATTGTTCACATGCTATAGGCTACGTTAAGGCGTTAAAAAAGGCATAGCCTTTTGCGAATGGACTAACTCGCTGATCGACTGAATGCTCTGTATGGAGCGTGAAAAGAGCATATGAGAAGGAATATTTAACTTGGACCTGCCACTTGGTAGAACACTAGAGCGAGAGATACTACGAATGTAAAATTGACCTAGTCATAATATCCAAGCTCAGTTCTGCGAAAGTTGGTGAGTTTTGATCAATGAGAAAGTTGATCAGATGTTCATCATCTCAACTCGCACAGAATATAATCAAAGAGAGGTCAGTTCACTTCGCGATTAATCATTTAAATGACGTACGACTCATTTTACAACTTACTTATTTAAAACGCTACCTGTAACATTTCTATACAAAATGAGGTAATTAATGGCATGGTCATTGACCGCCCATTTTCAGCATTGCACTGCAAGGTCATCGGGTAATTTAGGTTAGAATTAATTTAGATTTTAGTTTTTTATGTCACTAAAAGTTGCATGCACATGGATGATCGTATTACATGTATTATGCATCTTTCGACTTTACAAGCTGTGCTGTGTTACTTTTTTGTGTGCATGCACAAGAAAACTGATTTCAATGTTTTTGCTCATCCAAAAAGTGGTACGGGCAAGAGACAGGGCATGCCCATAAGGACGAAAAGTGGGCTTACAACTGCTCGCCCTGACCGATAGTCTTCGCAGCCAATGCATGTCTCGCTCTACACGCTGAGCTATTGAGTCATCTATTTAAAAAGCTGGTAAAGTTAAGGTTAACGTCAGTTTCCTCACTCGAAAGCGATGTCAGTGACGGGCCCAGGATTTGAACCCCGCACCTACTGATCCGCGGTCGAGTATCTTACCGAATTCGCCACTGACTCCAGCCAGTAATGTAATCTGTAATGACTGTAAATATATCTATAATGCAAATTAATGTAATCTATTATGGCTGTTGACGCAGAACATATTTCACGGAGCCATGACTCTGGACCAGCTCTACTTCAACAGACCCACGGTCAGCTCCTCAGACTACAGGGCCCCAGTGGCCGGCCTGTACCTGTGTGGCAGTGGCTCTCATCCTGGTAATTACAGCTTAGTGAGAAACATGAGTGTCAGTGATTTAATTTCAGGATTTCCATTTGCTGTGTAGGGGCGTAACTACGGGAGGCAGCTGCCCCCTAAATTAAAGGGCTGCCACCTCTCCAGCCAAAGCAATTATGTATTATCTGCATATGCCTAATCCATTAATATTTAAGCTGCCAACACCACTGCCATCAGTTTAAGTTACAAACACCATCGCCACTCCCATGAAAACATTTATGGCAACGCCACTGTTGCTGTGAATACTATTATCTAATATTTATAGTTTTAAGAAAAGACGACTGAAGAATTTGGTAGCGCATTGGTAAATGTAGCCATAATTTGTTATTAATTAATTATACATCATGGAAGGTGAATCTGCCATTTCGCTGTACATTGAGAGAGAGAGAGAGAGAGAGAGCGAAAGAGCGAGAGAGCGAGAGAGAGACTGACTACATTTGCTGCTATTCACGCCAGAGTGTTACGGATGGCAATTGTTCAAATTCTTTCCCTAGGTACCTGTGCTTTAATATGAACGTACATGTATGATGTACATGTATGTTGTCTTCTATTGCCGTGGTCTACTAATAAGTCACGTTATAGCGAACTACTGTATCTAATCGTCTACTTGTGGTCTACTTGTTGTTTGGTCAGATATGTTAGTTGCTTGTCTGCTTATACAGGCGGTGGTGTAATGGGAGCAGCAGGGAAATTAGCTGCTGAAGCCGTTATACAAGACCGGAAATAACATCTGTGGCATCAGCAACTCCTCGATCAGCAACTGCTGCATCAGCAGCTGCTGTATAAACAGCTACCTAGACTATGACGGCTGCAGCGTGACGATTGATGCATCAGCAGCTGCTGTATAAACAGCTGCATCAACAGCTGCCGAGACGTTGATGGCTGCTGCCTCAGCTGGTGAAGGAAGATCTACAGCTAGGTTTAATTCCTGATGAATAAACTACAATACATCAGTTGCTGATTGACTAGGGATCATTGTAAGAAATTTTCTAATTTGTTGCACTAAATGCTCTTAGCAACATTTTAACTATAAAAAGTTAAAACGTGCTAGCACGCAAACGTGCTACAATACACACTCAACTTAAATCAGAGCCAATTGATTTTCTTTAATTGCCACCTAGAGTCCAATCACAAGCCTAAGAATTACGAAGAGTCGCCTTATTTGTTAAAAACATTTCTTGAACAGTCCAGCCAATAACTGTATGTATCTGGAAGGAGTTACTACTGCAGAATTTAAGCGAGAAAATGAAGAAAATCTCTCACTCAGCTTTGACTCACAAGTAACTTCAGATGTATTAAGGCATTTGCAGTCAGACTTGTTTATTTAGTCAAAGATGGCCCATGTAATATAAACATGCATTTTTTAATGTAATAATGAGGAATGTACTGGCAATGTCCCAATATACCTCAAAGTATCCATCTGTCTATGGAGAACTGATAAAATCCTCGAATTCTTTTAGCTACTCCACAATATTTTCAGTATATAATTAGCATTTTAAGTTTCTATAAAAGTGCAGTTTAAATTTTTGTGCTAAGGGTCTAAACAAAACGTTTCGTAAACTGCATCGAGTGAATATTAATTCTTTTATATCTTACTCAAGAAACTCATGATTTATCTAACACCGGCACTCTTATGTTTAAATCATTTTATTCTTAACAGGGCAATCCATCATTGATTTAGTGACAAACTAGCACAACAAAGAAACACCAGAAGTTTCGTCATAATTACTTCAGTGACATATGCACATACTTACAGAATGGGCTATCTTGTCTCTTCAGTAAGGTGACTCAATGCCAATCGTATTATCCTTACGAGTTTTGAATAGAGCACAGCACAGACACACGATGAACCTACTGGCAGCGGGTGTTGCATGTAGACTACCCAGGGGTTGAACTGGGAAATCTTCACTATAACCAGACTACGCAGAAAAAGCTAAAGTCAAGTTTAACGTCAGTTTCTTGCTAGAATAGCAGGTCAGTGACGGGGAGAAAACTGGCTTTGAACCGTGTACCTACTGATCTGCTGTCGTACAACTTGTTAACAAGCCACAGGCTTAGCTCATTAGACTATTGAATCCGATCAAACAATCAGTGAGGATTTAACGTTCGCTTTATCAATCGATGAAGATGTCAGGGACGTCTCGAGCAGACTACACATCAGACCGTACATAACCAGGATGCACTACCTACCTGCACATACACAAACCGAAAATCAAGAAGCCGTTTCTTCTTTCCGTGGTGAACGTAGACATACTACGACCAAGCAGCTAGAGAACAAAGTCAACAGAATCAAATGAAGATACCGTGAAGAGACTGGAATACATAATTAAGCATTAGGCTATGTAAAATCGTTCACTTTGTCAAAACTTATTAACAAACAGAAGTTTTAAACGTTCGTACCAGAAAATTGAAATACTTTTAAAAGTTGACACACATTCAGCTATATCAGCCGAAGACAATAAATGTTCTCAATAATTTTCAAATAAATTACTATGTACACAGCAGTAAATCATTATACTTTCTCATTGCCTACATCTAACTATTAGCCTATATGTTAAAGTCTGGCAGATAGCGTTGTATAGCATTCAATGGCACCCATGTATATTACGACAACATATATAGGCTACCATCTTCAGTAAATAATACCTACAGCTTCAGAAGCAAGCAAGGCCATTCATGAAAGAATAATTAAAATAAACTGTTAAACTTAATCTGACTTGAATTAACATTCAGACGGCTATAATTAATTACATTTATTGCTGGATTCTAAAAAGAGGATTGTAAAATATTCTTTGCATTCAGGACTTGTGAAGAGGGAAAAACACATGCTAAAGAATCCTTACATTTTGCTTGTTCCAAATTTTCAAATCGCAAATGAAAACTAGCAAGATCATGAAACTTTGCTACAGATAAAAATAGGCTTCAGTTGGCAACACTAGACACCATCGACCCGCATATAACAGCCTCACTCACAGCAGTTCTTAGCATGGTAAGCCTAACAAATCTATGTCCAGCGATCACCACACAGCCCCACCAAACAATCACACAGAGTTTATCAGATCAGCCTTTATCTGAAAGGTCTGGGTCCTCCTGGTCCTCTCCACCTTACACCAGGCGGTGGACCACCTGGAGGCATTCTCATAGGTCCACCTGGTGGCGGTCTCATTCCACCAGGCATGGGCCTGGGACCACCAAACCCAGGAGGTGGTGGTCTCATACCTCGTCCTGGTGGTGGACCATTAGGAGGAAACAGTCTGGGTGGAGCACCCATGGGTGGGGGTGCTCTGAGATGATGTCCTCCTGGTGGTGGAGGCCCCTGGTGTCTGGGTGGAAGTGATGGAGGTGGACCACGTGCCATCCTTGGGAAGGGTGGAGGAGGACCCAACATGGCACCTGGTGGAGGTGGTGGAAAATGTCCAGGTGGAGGTGGTCTGGTGCTGTCAAACTCTGGAGGATGAACGGGATTCCGGACAGGAGGACGTATGACAGGAACAGCTGGTGGAGCAACCTGAGGAGGGATCAACATGGGAGGGGGTGCCAAACCCATCATCGGCAGACCCGGGGTGCCATCGAATACAATCATCGCTGGTTTATCAAACACCGTCTCTGGTTTGACATTAACGCTAAACGAATCAGACGTAGAAGTGGGTCGAAGCGGCTCTGCGGCACTCAACGGCTGCAGCGGTTTGACGTCAAGCTCTACGCGTGGTGCATACGTCTGAATGTCTGCGGCTACCGATACGGCTGGCTGACTTGCTTTGATATCTTTACCATTGTCCGACTCCCATCTTGATGGCGTCTTCTGAACGTCGTTTGTTTTACTGAACGTCTCACTTGTGTTCTCCCTCGAGGAACTCTTCCCGTTATAATCATACTCTTTACTACGACCATAGTCACGTGAGGCACGCTCATCACGACCCGACCCACGCTCGTCTCGAGCACCGGACCCACGCTCATCACGCGACCCGTGATCATCTCGACCTCGTTCATTGCGACCACGTTCATCACGACCCAAACCTCTCTCATCACGACCCAGTGCACGTTCATCCTGCACTCTACCACGAGATCTCTCGCCATCTGACTCAAACTCTCTGCCCCTGTCTCTTCCTCCATACCTCTCCCTATCACTGCGCTCTCGCCTCGAGTCTCTGTCTCTATCTCTCTCTCTACTCCCTCCTCTCCTATCCGCTTCTCCACGCGTCCTGTGATCTCTTCCATCCCTTACATCCGACCGATCTCTCTCGTGATTCTCTGACCTGCCCTCCTGTCTTCCTCTCCCGTGCAAATCACTCCGGTCAACACGTTCATACTGGTCCGTAGCCGCCTGGGTCGATGTAGAACCCACACGACCATACTGGTCTATAACCGGTTGAGATGAGGTCGAGATATGACGACCATACGGATCAGCAATTGGTTGGGATACGGTTGTACTACTAGCAAGTCCATACTGGTTTGTTATTGGCTGATACTGACCCGCCTGTCCTGCGTTGACTACTCCCAATTGTTGTTTGTCATCCTGTTTTACTTCAGCCGTGTAACCGTGGTACCAGTCTCCCTGGTAGCTGTTACTCTGCCCCCCGCTAGACACTGCAGCACTAGCCTCACTGCTGTTAGCAGTATAGTTGTATCCTCCAGATAGCCCAGGCGTGGAGAAGCTTGGCTCTGGCTTCACAGGCTGCTGAGCGAATACCGGCAGGGCTGGGGGTTGAACCAGAGGTGGTCGACCTGAGGGAGCCTGGGTTATACCCAGCCTGGGCGCAGGAGGCTTGTCGTAACCTTGACCCTGCTGAACAGCTGTGGAGTAGCTGACTGTAGCTACAGACAATCCAGGATTTAACTGTGACTGAGAGTAAGCATTGTTACTCCACTGTCCATAGTAGCTCTGCTCTGCTGCTGTGTAAGCAGCACTGCTCGTCGTAGCTGTCTGCTGCTGCTGCTGCATAGCTGTCTGCTGCTGCATAGCTTGCTGCTGCTGCATAGCTGTCTGCTGCTGCATAGCTTGCTGCTGCTGGTGGTACAGCTGAAGTGGATTCTGTGCAGCAGAAGAATAGCTACCAGCTGGAATGACTGATTCAGCCGGCGTAGCAGCAGCCATATCTACCGCGTGCAACGGCTGACCCACTAGATACTGGCCACCACCAAACTGCTGCTGCTGCTGCTGAAGCTGATTACCATACAGCTGCTGTTGTTGTTGTTGCTGCACGACCAAGCCACTGCTGGTCATGACAGATGAGGCCACCCTCTCGTCGTACTCTTGTTTGATAAAGTCCAGTGCAGCACTGGATCTCTGCTCTCCAGTCTTACCTCCAGGTAGTGGTGGAGGGTACAGACTCTGTACGAGCAAATAAACAATAGTTTATACGTTTAATAAATACTCGAACTGTAAAAGCTGCTGTAAATTTTCTCAATGTATTTAATAGTAAAAGTTGATGTTATTTATCTCCATGTATTTATTTAATTGTAAAAGTTGATGTAAATTTGCCCACATGCATACATAGGCTAGAACAGTATAAGTTTCAGTACACTGGCTGGAGCCAATAACAATGTCAGTAAGATATTCGACCACGGATCAATATTGCGCGTGGGTCAAATCCTGGACTCGCCTGTCACTGACATCGCCTTCGAGAGAGGAAACTGTCGTTAGCATTTGCTATATCAGATTTTGATTGTAGCCAAATCAGTTCTATCGCTTATTGTCTTCAAATGGTAGAACTAAGTGTAGTTCTCTCATACAGTCAGCTCTATTGTTCTGGGCTCAAACTGAATCAATCAATAGCTTGGATTTAATCCCGGAACCTTTTATGCGCTGATCTCAAATCTATTTTCAGTTTATCTCTGCCAGTTCATGGGGTATTTTTGCTTTACAAATTTTATAGCACACTCGCTGTATGTTGCATACTCAGGGCACTAATAACTAATACTCTTCTAGCATCCTAGTCCATTTCTTTCCATAAATTTCAAATGAAAGGAGTGGGAGAGTTTGGCGAAGACCGAAACTTGGGATACTATGTAATTTTATAATGCATTTATATGTAATTGTGAAAAACAGACATCTCTTACGTTAAGTATTTAAACCCATTCCTATTCTTACAATTAGTTTATGAATTCTTACCTGCTGCTGCTGTTGTTGTTGTCCATATGTGTCAGCTGAATGATTGGATTTCTCACGAGGAGGTAACCTTTCTTTAGCCTCATTGTTGTACCTTTAAATTACACATCAAATAACATACACTAGACAACTACATTGTTGTATCTTTAAATTATATATAAAATAACATATACAGTACGAAACAGCTTCATTGTTGTACCTTCAAATTACTTATAACATAACATATACAGCACCAAACAGCTTAAATGCTGTACTTTCAAATTACGTATCAAAATAAGATACACTAAACGGCTTTATTGTTGTACCTATAAATTACATAAATTCAAATTACTTTAGGTAACCTGCATATCTAATAACGACAAATATACCTACCTCAGTTATTATTTCAAAACAATACATAAATCAGTCAAATAAAACACCATTCTACAGATATTTGACGTTAAACATCTACAAAATTAAATTGCACATTATGTAGAATCTGAAGATTTCTACAGCGACTTGATAACAAGTAACAAAAATTTAAAAGAATGGATAAGTCTCAAATAGGGGATTGGCTGGTGGTGTGGTGTGGGACAGAGAGGATTTAAGACAGTCTATTCATATCCTGACCCTAGTTAAACTGGGATTCAAGGGAAGATGATGATGATAATGCATAACATACATGAGCACGAGTTCTTCGGAGAGCTTTGGTGGCAGCTCTACCCATATCATTCCATCGACATGTGGCTCCCCCTCTGAGGGCAGCGTGTAGTTGTACTTCATCTCCAGCACAGCATCCTCAGGCACGACCTTACCTGATCATTCCGTTACATACATGTGCGATTGTAAATACATATAACAATAACATATAACATATTACATATAACAATACTCATAATGTAAGGACAATTGAACTTAGCCAGTACAATAAACTTAGTTCGTAAAATATGAGCCTTGAATTAAAGAGACAAAAGCTATTAATATGATTTCCTAATCTAAGCTGATGCCTTTATAGAGGCTACAGAGAATCATGAGAATGCTTTAAAGTTTGCTCAGAGCTCTCAGTCATCATCCACTAGTGAGAAATGCTTCATGTCTAACGTCCCTGACATCAGCCTTGTATGAGGAAATGGACGATAAACCTTATTATTTATGACTATTATTATTATTACTACGGCTACAATGATGTGGCCTTTGGGTATAGAATATAGATGTTGGATATCTTCCTTTGACCATTGTGTAGTACAGCCAATCTCCTATTACACATGCATGCAACTCTTTGTTGGTTATCTCGGGATTCCAATTAAGAATAAAATTAATTACAAATCTACTCAAAATCTACTGTGCTATTTTTCTCATCAAAAGTCGTCACTATATCTCTATGTGTCGTCAGAATATAGAGCGTTTAAGTAAATGATATATTAAATTGTAACACTGACTGACAACCGATCATAAATACCCTCAAAACAAATGACCATCATAACATATATATTCTTACACTCATATGGTCCTCTTCTTTGCTGACCACAGATAATTATCATTATTCGAGAAAGGTATCTACTGTCTTATAGTATCTAAAAATGTAGAATCTTGTACTGCAGTGTCTTCAGAGTATTCAAGCTCAAATTTTTTTTAAATTATTTGTATTTTTTAGTCAATCCCATTATTTCTTTATCCTGCATCGTCTTCGTCATCATCTTCAAGTGTCTACATCGCCATGTAGACACTTGAAGATGATGACGACGATGATAACAATCTTTCTAATCTTTGCCATTTATTAAATGTAGATAAAATAAAATATATATATTCGATGAGAGCATCAGACCATCTTCATAAGTTCTCTTCCACTCTCTTCTCTTCAGTTCTTCATCCTCCGGTTGAATCACGGCTGAAATAACAACAACAAGTGAAGAAATAACATCATCACAATGAAGACCATTAATAACAACATGCTAAATAAATAACAATATTAAATTTACTGAAAAAAGCAAAACGGATTAAATTTAATTTACTTGGATAAAATTAACAAAAACTAGCATCAGTTTTAATATTTTGAATAAAACAACTACTAAAACATCAAATCGCAATTCTTTTGTAAAAGAAAGTGTAAAACAGTAGGTAGTTTTGTATTAAAGTTACATGTAACATATTGTTGGCTCTAAAACTTTAACTTACATACATGAATAAACCATACACATGTATAAAGCAGAAGACTGAGAAGAATGGAGGCGTTATATACCATGGACCTGCCAGTAGGCAGAGCACTAAGAGAGAGATATGTATATTGCTTATTCAAACATAAAAATAAACAAAAGATAAATAGAATACAGGTGAAAAGTAACTAACCACAAAGCCTCTTAAAGTCGACAAAGTGACGCATTTTGCGTTTTCTGGCCGAGGCGTAGACATTTGTTTGATCCAAGATGTAGTTCCTGCGGCGTCTGCTAGCTAAAATATAAAAACTACCTATTCAGAAATAGCAAAATTGATCAAAATTAAATTGACAATAATTGACATTATACATTAAATAGAGCATTAAAACAAATTTACCCTGATACTACTCCACATTGTTGTTAGATTAGAACATCAGTGCTACATTAAGGCATGAAGATCTAATAATCAGCTTCTGGTTCAGCATGTCAATGATGGCACCTCATCATACAAGTGAATACATCATACATATAATCAAGCTTATATAAATTACTAGCAGTAAATAAATTCTGCTGGTTTCAGTATTAATATAAATAGCCATCAAAATGAATCAAATAAAAATTAGAGCCCAGTCTTTTTTCCTACACAATGTAATACTACGTTTCACGCACAATAAAAAGCAAAATGTATCCAGGCACTTGACGCAGTTTGATAATCAAACTAATTATTTAAATTATTTCAGCTTATTTTAAATTTTTCCCTAAACTGATTATTAAAATTGCACTAGTCAAACAAGTACCACTAACTGAAAATATCAGTGATTAGATATCCGTCCTGAGAGCACTGTAGCAGTCACTTTCAGAAAACATCGGTAGAAAATCAAATCTTTTATATTTTAAAATCTGGTGATTTGTTTAAAACATGATTTATGTAAACTTTCTTGATTTTTGACATTTTTGATCTTAATAATGTGATTAACTTTTGCATGTAATCATGTAATTTATTTCATTTGATCTTGTAGTTGATTTTTTCACTAAGTAAAATACAAACCTGCTAAATGATCAAAAATGTTAATCGTTACAGTTACTATCTTAGAAATTCTCTATACAATATAAATATTAAACTGATGTGAAGAGTGTGTCACAAAAACATAGAAAGTCGATCATTTTATGACCTTTTAGTATGTAACATGAAGAACACCTTTCAGTAGTAAAAGCAATAAAAAAGCAATAATTATACTAGGGTATTAAAACACTACTAAACCCGCAAGAGATCTCATATTCCATTGAGAATCTAGAAATATAATCTAATTTAATATTTAATTAATATTTAATATCAGTTTAATATTTAATTAATATTAGGGGTCTACTACAGACGCACAAAGGTTTAATAGCGACGTACATATAGACCGAATATCTTAATTAAAGTCTAGTTTAGACAGACTCATGATTTCTAACCGATCTGGAAAAGCTTGTTGAGACAGTTGGTAGCTTTCTGGATGAGCTGATCCCACCTGCCGCTGTAGTTGTTCTTACGCGGCAGACCCATGACTCTCATCTTGTCTATCAGCGTGTCCGTGCCGATGATGTTGTAGCGCTTGTGTGGTTCACTCTTCATCTTGTTCAGTGCCCACGTCGTCTTACCAGCACCAGGCAGTCCAACCACCATTATCATCTGTGGCAACATGATAATATGAAACAATAACAGGGACGTCCCTGACGTCATCCTTGTATCAGTAAACGGATGTTAAACCTTTATTATTACTATTATTAATAATTTAATAAATAGTAACATAGCAGTACAAAACAACTGTGACTTACAGTAAATTATAAAAAAATTAATGAAAAGATATTATGTAAAAAATAGCTATCAGTTACACCATGGAACTATTTAAGTAACATCTAAAAGATCACTAACAAAGTCTCTCCTGCAAGGAAAGGTGACGAGTGCGGCAGAAAAATTAGCCATGTTTTTTTCATTGGCTGTGGTTTATCTTCTTTTATATCTATGGGTTACACTATGCTATACAGCAGCAACAGAATAGAGAGTTAAACAATGACATAAAACTACTATGAGTCACAGGGACCGCTTGACAGTTACTAGATTTCAAATTAATTAATTAATCAATTCACCAAATATCCAGAAATGAATGTCAAATGTTCTATTCAAATTTCCAGGAAGAATCAATATCAAATACTGACTACTTTCTAAAAAGGTTTGGCATAAAATTTGTCAAATTATTAAGAAGTTTATGTGAAGTGTCAAACTACTACAGACTCGTGCAAGTACAAGTTTAAAATAAGCTCTAACAGCAATGGTGCAATAAATTTATGTTCGTAATTTCTAACTTAACAATTACCAAAATCAGCTGCTCATTACCATGTAGTCTCATATCAATTATCACCATCTTCTTTTGAATCCCAGATAAACTCGGGTTGGGGCATGAATAATATAATGCATTGGTTTTAGAAAATTTTGAAGCAATTACTATATATCATCATCATCATCTGTCCCAATTACTACATATCAATAACTTTATTTAATGTATTAGAAGCACCGAATGTGATCAATACAAACCTCGCAATCAGCTTTACGCGGAGGTGCAATCATTCCCCTCACCCTCATGTGCACCGGCACGTGATCAATGAACGTGTAACCAGATGGCGGCGTGTACCAGGGCTGTCGCTGGCCAAAGTTTACCTCAAATCTTACACACCGTAAACATATCTCTGTCAATCTAAACGTGCTAATGGTGTATTTTAATTGAATTAACATACTTCAGTCAATCAAAATGTACTAATGGTAGAAGTTAATCGTATAAACACACTTCAGTCAATCTAAATGTGCTAATAGTGTAGTTTAATAAACATACTTCTGTCAATCTAAATGTGCTAATGATGTATTTTAATCAAATAAACATACTTCTGTCAATCTAAATGTGCTAATGGTGTAGTTTAATCGAGACCTAGCTATACTCCAGGCTCAAGTCAACTCACAGCCGAATTTGCCACAAAAAAACTTTCGGAGAAAGCATACTATAATAAACCTCCTATTGAGAGTTGCGTTAGAAAATATTAGAATCTAAGCTATAGTTAACTATAGGTTAGTGGGCAGATGCTATTCACAATTTTAAGCTGACAAAAAGTTTACAAATAAAATAAAATAAATGCAATTAGGATTTAAATCGCAATCATTACAGTCACTTAAATATATCAGTGACAGAAAAAACTTCTAAATTTGATAAAACTTGCTAAGCACGATATTGATGTTCCACATGTTTCTTCAACTCGTCTGAGTTAATTGATTTGAAGTGATATGCGAAGATGACATCCCTGACATATCTTGTAATAGGAAACTGACGTTAAACCGTTATTGTTATTATTAATTACTAAGCGTAATAGGTAAGCGTTACAAAACTACATTACTATCGATATAATTACCATTATATAAGTTATTACCAGTAAACTTTATAATCTATCGCATTATCATAAGTTTTTATCATTACCTGCAGTTTTTGCTGAGAATATGAGGAAAGAGGGCCTGCTCACGATTGCCCACTTTATAGCCATGCAGTGGCAGAGCCACTCCCAACCATGTGCCATTCTTAGCAAACGATATCTTGGCGGGCTTCGACTCGAGGTCCACCAATGCCGTTACGACGTCTCCAACTTGAAACGCTTCTCCGTAATTGCTGAACTTGTTGTTCGTTGAAAACTTGCCAGAACCACCGTAACCAAACGAATCCGGTTCTTCTCCTGTAAATACAGAAGAGTAAAGTGATGTTATAACTAGAGATTTACAGTTCAAAACAGGTTTATTTGACACGGCTACGACTTTGCAACTGAGAGACCTTACTATTCTCTGCAGATTTTTTTTCTATCAATAATTTAAAAATATAGCGAAAGAAAATTAATTCATTAGTAAAAAGAGTCTGATCCTTCTGTTTCTCTCTGTGGAATACAACTTCATTTGCTAAGTCCATGAAATCCAAGACACATTCCTGTCCATACTCAGTTTTCACCACAGCATTCAGGAAATATCTGATATTTTCTTTGTAAACAACGGCTCATAAATCTGCAGGAAGCTGTCTGCTAGTAACACTCCGAGCAATAGATTACAACAGTCATCCATCTACCATGATGTAAAACAGCGACATCAGATTTCAGTGTTTACAGTCCTTGAACTCCGTACTAATAGCTAACCACACCAGTCATGCTATTACTTTACAGTAGTTTGTTAAGCCTCTACTCGAAGAATCTTGTGGCATATTCACAAAAAGAATATATTATACTACTGAAAACTAGTATTTAATTATATGCACTTGTACGTAATAGTGTATTTTTGCAGTATACTAAGAAAAAGTGTCTTGACTTTCTTGATGAAAGTGCAGAGATCACAAAAAAGTTTCATTGCATCGCAGAATGTTCATCATAATGTTGTAGTATCAAAATGCTACATATAAATACAAACATCACTTTCTGTAATATACCATTCTTCAGATTTCAAAGAGGACATTTTCTGATACAAACTAATTTAGGCCTACATATTAAATTGGGCTTATATAAAACACACAGACACATAACTGTGCATACCAAGATACACGCTAAGTTATTTATAACAATTTCAATCAAATAAAACACTGAATCGGTATTTAAATTCTACTTGATTGAAAATATAAATATACAAGCAGAAGGAAGTATTCATCGGTAATTCTGTATATCACAAAAACCTCAGTATACATTAAACTCTTTATAATTGCATAGTTAAAAGATTCGCAAAAAATACTACATTTTAAAAATTAGGGGTTTGAGTCATTTCACACTAAAATTAATAAAATGACTACAGCAAGTATCACAATGTCCACTCAAATGTGCATTATTCATTCATTTCATTCAAGGACAATTTAACTCATTTACAAACTAAATGCATACAGTTGCAACGAGTTTATTACCCAATAAATGTTGAAATAATTAATAATGAAGTTTCAGCTAAGCTATAAAAATAAAAAAGGGATAAAATCAACAGCGTCTCTCGAATGCAATATTATACTTATTAGTTACATTCTTCTGTAGATAAACGGAGTAAAAAAGTTTCAAACTTTAAATTCACTTTCTGCTAAAAAGACAATATTCATAACTGATTAAATCATATATAGTGTATAATGGAGAAAATTACCCATTCTAGTTAAACTGGGATTCAATGGAAGACGATGATGATAGTGTAGTAAAATGTGGTTCTTATAAATATTGAATGCCGAAAATAATAAAAAACTGTAACAAAATAATTGACGCAAATTTCAAAAATTTATGCTATCATATGCTACTGCCTATAATTATCGTAATTATATTCACAAAAATCAATCATTCAAATATCATATCTGATCGCCGTACGTCTCAACTACAAAACAATAGCAAGTAGAATAAATGACAGCTTTCTCTCAGTAAATTAGCAATTCTTTTAGAACAGAATATTATAAAATTACACGCCATCATCTCAATTATTACACCACCAAATGTGGTGCCATCAAAGACTCTTAATAATACTTAAGCGCCGATCTTAGTACCTGTAATATTAGACTAATTTAAGTCTAAAACGCTTTCAAATGGATTCGTCACAAATGTTCCGAAACCCAACAAGCAGAACATTAGAAATCTCATCCAAGGGAAAATCAGTATCAGAAAACTTAGTTCTCTCATTTGCTACACACGCATATTACATCAGTCCTTAATTTCACTTCCAAACTTAATCCTTCCCGTGTTGAACAAGCATAAGTCATCTCAGCTAAAAATTAGCAAATTTTATTTTGTTTCTGGGCCAACTAAAATTCATATCTAATTAGCAGATTAATATTCTTCTCTATACTCTCTGTTATCGGTGGTGATTCATTTGTATCCTCTAATATCAGGATACGGGTCCAAATGATCATATTCTTACAGGTAGTCTGCATTTACACTCACTTCGGGAAAGAAAACAACTAACAAGTTGATCACACAGCGTTTGTCAGGGCAATCTAACTTTTAAAATGATTTCCTCTGTTTTCCTCAAAACCCATTTTGTTCATTTCTAAATAACACGTCCAGTTTTTGCAAACAAAGTAAAGTAGAAAAGCAAACATTTAGAGGAAGCAATGAAGAATCTATTAGATGCAACTGTACAATATAGCCGATAATTAGATCAGACTATTCTATTTCAGATTCCTATGATAATTAAAATATCTTGATAAAAAAGTATTTCACTCTATTTTATGATTTAATTAGTAATAAGCAAATTATCTCATCAAATCCTACAATAGGAAATTACAGAAAATACAAAATCTAGATTAGAAGAAACTATCTCATATTTCTCACACAAAAATATCCGAAAAGTCTCAAAATTATGGCAAATCAAAAGCCGGTTACATCTTAATATATATTCTTTCAAGTCAACATTAACATGGCAATGCATTTGTCCTAGTCTGAGCGAGCATATGATTCTGTAACGACTAACTTAAGTAGAATAATCAATCACACAAGTTTATTTACAGTTTACTACATAAATTTAGAATCAGTCAATTCATTCAAATCAAGCTTACGACTACCAGTTTTAAAATCATGAGTTTGGAATAAAGTACTTAGTATCTAAAAGGGGAAAAAAGAAATAATGAAGTAAATTAAGGAAAAGATAATTATTAAATAACACATAGGATAACATCAGACCAGCTCCATCTTCAAGAAACAAGTTAAATATACATAAATATACAGTATATATATATATATATATATATATATATATATATATATATATATATATATATATATATATATATATACATATATATATAATCATAAAGCCCACAGACTTCCTCTTGATGACCCAGAATTTTTGTAGCTAGTCAGAGAAGTGAGGAAAATTATCGATAAACATATAAACTCTAGAGAATATGGAATACACAGACGTTGTCTATCTTTCACATACACCCCCACGCACGAACATCCACCCACGCACACACACATACACCCACACACTTACAAACATAAGAGATACGTATAAATGAAAATATACAGCACCATCATACAAGTAGGTGCTATTAGCTATTGGCTATTATTTGTGTGTGTTACAAAGATGCCTATAATTTTCAGAAAAGAAAGCAAAGATGCTTATATTTTAAGTATTTTCTAATTTATTTGATACTCCAGGAAGCACTAACAAAACAGCAACACTAGTCCAATCTATTTATTACGTAAAATACATTAATTCTATTACATATAAATTTGTAATGTGTAGTATATTCTTAGATTTAAATTTATTATAGCAAAATAATAATTGAATAAAAACGTTATGTCAATCATCCAATGCTAGGCAATGTTAGGATATCCGAACAGTACAAACTGTAAGTGATTTCATTAAATCAGATTATTTCAATATTTTCTCTCGAAGTTTTTTTCCTCTCTAGTAGCATTCTGCCAAGTGGCAGAACCACGTAATAAATAATTACTCAATTTGCCATTATGACCATGAGAGCATTTATCAACAAAAGCTGATCACAGCATAATGACTGTATAATATTATATCTTGATATAGAATTTGATTTGTAATAGTTGACTACTAGGTGGTTTTCTACTTCTTTTTTCAGCTCCTACACTAGTCGACTCCTAGGAAACACAATCCGTTTTCTGCTTGTCTATTCTCACGTGTCCC
Source organism: Enchytraeus crypticus (assembly GCA_905160935.1). Lineage (NCBI taxonomy): Eukaryota > Metazoa > Annelida > Clitellata > Enchytraeida > Enchytraeidae > Enchytraeus > Enchytraeus crypticus. The sequence continues at coordinate 691,175 of CAJHZI010000524.1, forward strand.
AACCATAAATGAGAAATAAGTTTTGTTAAAATAGTAAAAAAATTATAATAATCATCAATTTCAATTAAAGCAAATGTATATGAAAATGACACTATACTAGATATAATTAAATTTTTTAAAATTTTCCCTCATACACAGTCTACAGATTACAACCCCAATTCTACATAGTGACTTTTTCGTAATCATAAGATAAATAAAAACACACTAAAACCTTATTGCAACATAAAACTAAAAAACAAGGCTAAAAAAGTCAGTACATAGCTACATAGAAATTTATAAATAGGCATAAATATTTTTATGATGATCGTCTATGGAATATTTCAAAAGTGAAAAAGAAAATATTATTTCGATATTATAATCAAAATTTTAAAGATGATAGAAATTTGTGAATTTTTAATTAAATTGCTTAACTGGCTTTTAAAATTAATACTTATTTCGTTATTTTAAAATACTATTGCATGCATTGGTGAAATATTTGTGAATACGTTTAAATAAATAAAGCACATAGGAAATAAATGAATTTTAATAAATGAGCAAATATAATACGTCAAATTAAATAGAAAATAGAATTAAATAGAATTTTTGCAGAGATTAAGCAATTCCTTCCAACATTTAACCTAAGCTACATTACTATATAATATGCTCAACAATTAATCTACAATTTATACAAAACATAAGTCTATACCACATAAACCATAACATAATAAATATTAAAGGAAATATCATACATTGTCATCATATATCAAATCCAAATGTTTAAATACTTAAAAGGAGTTAATATATGGAAATAAATTAACAGTGCGCAATAAATTAATATAGCAATAGCACAGGTCACTTAAATAAAACAATGGTATATCATTAAGCATAGACATGTATCCCCTTTATCTTTTCTTATGATAATATCAATAAGTACTTTATTCTACTAATTGTAAGCTATTATTAATGCTATTTATGTAATACATTATTACACTGACAATGCCCATGAATATATTCATTTACAAAATATATGTTTTACAATCTCGTGATTTCCTAATTTAAGATATAATTTTAAAATGAAAAAATTGGTCAAGGTGAGATGAAAAAGTTAAATTACAATTTTGTAGTTAGAAAATTAAAATATCTCTATGAAGTGAAATTATATTTAATGCCACTTATAGAATCGATTTTTGAACAGAATATGCAACTATAGCATTAAGATTATGTATTTTATTATAGCCTCAACTAGCTGAAAATAACAATAAAGCCTACAATAAATTATTTAATAGTTTTTAAATAGAATTTTGAAATAAGATTTTGTAATAATATAATTTTTAAAATATGATTTTCTTCCCATTTGTAGGAAACAGCTTCATGCACAGACTAAATATATGAACGCAATTAGTGTATTATATTACAAAATAATACTATATAACTAAGACTGGGAAGACTATAAGAAAGTTTCCTGGAGTTTAGTCTAAGATCAAATCAGAATTATATAAACTAAATTTAACTCGTTAAGTGTATGCCAGAATTTAGGTTGACATTGGCAATTTCAGAACATAGTTGAATATTATTTTCAATTATTTATCTAAGTAGTACTTATTATCTACAATAATGAAGTCTAGGCAATTTCAATATTTGAATTTATTTATACACTATATATAACTGATATATTGCTAGCTAGTATAGCTAGTACTTCACTGTAGCTAAGTAGTAACTCTATGTCGCTAAGTAGTACATATAGCTACGTAGTATCTATAAATACAAGTAGCTAGGTAGTACCTGTAAGTGCACATAGCCAGGTAGTACCTATAAATACAAGTAGCTAGGTAGTACCTGTAAGTGCACATAGCCAGGTAGTATCTATAAATACAAGTAGCTAGGTAGTACCTGTAAGTACATGTAGCTAAGTAGTACCTGTAAGTACACATACCTAAGTAGTACCCATACACAGATAAGTAGTACCTCCACGTAGCTGTTTACTAGCTATTTTTATAGTACCTAATTGTTTACTTTTTATATTAATTACTTAGCTGTTGAGTTTTACTTTTTAGAACTTAGTTGTTCACTTTTTGATATAATTATTTAGTTGTTTACTATTATTTTATAGTACCTAGTTGTTTACACATATTTTATAGAACTAATTGATTACTAGTATTTTTATAGTAAATAGTCATTAACTAGTTATTTTAAAGTACCTAGCTGTTTACTAGTTATTCTATAGTACCTAGTCGTTTACTAGTTATTTTATAGTGCCTAGTCGTTTACTAGTTATTTTATAGTACCTAACTGGAAGGAAGTGTGATCCATGGACCATCCTACTCGGATGACGTGAGGATCTGACTCCTGATGCCCCTCTCCGAACTCCACATCGAGATTCTTGGAGATGAACACCTCATAGCAGATCTACAAATAGTCTCACTACACTCAACAATCGCAGAAAAGCAAAGCAATGCTCAAAACATTGTGCTCTGAGAAGAACCTTTACAACAGATCCCGCATACTTTCTAAAAAAATTAAATAAATACGAGAACACCCAGTAACTATGAAAGATCAGACGTTCTCGAGTAAGTTAACGAGCCGTTGATTAATTACTATTATTGTTATTGATACTGATTAGTTAAGAATGCATAGTAAAATGGTTGTAATGGCTGTACTTTTCATGCTACATAGAATCAGTTACATCTATTGGATGTGATTTATTTAGCTTATTTACATATAACAAATGATAGCAAGCTCAAGAGATTTAATAACAAACTTAAATTGAATATAATGCTGTCAGATTAACATAATCATACATTTATGCTACTCTCTATGAAGATTTCAAAATGATTAGTTATCAACTTAACAATATTAAAGTAGGCATATAAATTTATCACAATTACTAAAGAAAGTCAATTTAATTAAGCATACATATACGTAATAATACTTAAAATTAAGTCTTAAGTACATTTTTTAAATTGATATCAATGAAAGTAACATTATTTTTCAATTTTTACCTTTCTTATGAATATTATTCTGTCAACAATATTTTACATATATCATCTTAACAGCGCTATTAATATTATCAATTCTGAAAATCGTTTGATAAAATTTATATGCTGAAATTCGTACGAATCCTGCACAAAGACTAATAGTAATATAAAGATTAGCTTTATCGACATTCATCATTCCAAATGCAGACAATCGAAAACTGAGAAGCATGCACGTGATCAGCACCTAAAGACTTACAGAACTGGTGCACAAATAACAAGACACGAAAATGAGTAACCAGAATTTACCAGAACTGCTATCGTCTTTCGTTATTCCATTCTTTCTTAAAACTTAGGTAGCAGGAAAAGGGAAGAAAGCCAAGCTCCTATTTCAATTCCCAATCATGCATGATTACAACATCCAGCTTGCTTTTAAAACCATTCACCGACACTGCATTGACAACTTCCTCAAATTGTCAATGCTGTGACAAGATGAAAACGATCAACAGATTAAAATTGTAATTCATGTTGTTTTAATAAACAGCAAACTACATTAGTTTAGATAATTCTAGTCAACTGAAGCAAAACCAACGTATCATCTACACAAAACATGGTTGAGACGCGGATTGTGTAAATTTATATTGAAGAAGAAATACGAAATATAGAAAACTGCTAAAAGAAAATAGTAACAGGCTAACAGCTTATACGATTTAACCTGATTGCTTCAAAGACAGTGATTACATCAACGCTGATTTGGTTTACAATATAACTGAAAATCATAGAAAACATAAAACACATGCATACCTGAGTTCTAAAATATAAACCAAGACAGACTATCTATTATTTGTTAAATAAATAGAAATTAATTGGGCAAATACAGCATAGAGAGAGATATAGCATCTTAAAATTAGAGAAAAGAATGCATGCAATCTTTTAGCTTGAAAATAAAATTACTGAAAAATGTTTCAAAGGACAGACAAGTCTGAGAAACAAGCAAAATCATACAATGCAAGCAATGCTGGGTAAGAAAATTAATATAACTCAAAAGAGAATATATATACATGTGTATATATATATATATATATATATATATATATATATATATATATATATATATATATATATATATATTTAACATTATATATATTCTCTATATATATATTTCTCTCTCTCTCTCTCTCGCTCTCTCTCTATATATATATATATATATTATATATATATATATATATATATATATATTCTCTATTTATAGTCTCTCTCTCTCTATATCTCTCTCATCTCTCTCTCTATATATATATATATATATATATATATATATATATATATATATATATATATATTAGGGTGATGACTATTATCACTATTTTTCGCTACACAACTGAAACCCCAGACATTCGAGGAACAATTGCATTAAAATGACAGTAGCAACATCAATTTTTTTTAAAAATTAAAAAAGTTCCCCCACCTTTTACTTTTTCTTCTTCACACATATACGCCATTTTGACTATCGGTTTCAATTAAAAACTGAATTTTATATGACGTTCTAGGCTGCTTTTAATCACATTCCCAGTTAATTTCTCAGTTATTTGATGCCACCAACGTTAATGGAGAATGGAAAAGCACCGAGGATAAAGAGCTCCACCAGAGGCAAGTTGAGAGTGGAGGAAAGATTGGCTATTCAACGGTCCAACAAGACCTTTTGGAATCAATCCATCCCAGAAAACAAATCCGACTATCTACAACTCAACCTCAAGCCACCTCTTCTCAATCGCAACCCACACAAACACATAGTACTGTCTCAGAATCTGCATATTCTGAAACCTGATTCTTCACCCGGGTCGTCAACCTCTTCTTCCACGTCAGCTTCGCCTAAGTGCAAATCGAAGAACCAAAGAGCAAACACTAGAACAGCTGGTTTACTTGTACTGAAAAGCAATATTTCTACACATAAAGCACATGACGTTCTGGCAATCATTGCTGAACAGGGTCATGCTGTTCCGGTTCCAAGTCAGACGGGTGTCTGGAGACGAGTAAGCTCTGAAGGAAAGAAAATGAAAAACAAAATAATTAAAAAACTTCAAGACAAAGATCCCTATTGTCTATAGTTTGACGGTAAGAGATTGCAAGGGGAAGAGTATCAAGTAGTGCTGCTGAAAAATATCACAACTGAAATCAAACTCGGTATTCTTAAACGTGACAGTGGTTCCGCTGCAGCCATTCACAAGGAACTACATCAGCTACTTGATGAATATGATGCTTGGGAAAATATTCGCATGATTATCTGTGACACGACCGCAGTAAATACTGGTCGTTTTCACGGGATTGTAAAGCTCATAAAGGATGTCCTGAGCAAGGGCTTTCAGAAGCCACAGTATATTGGCTGTCAGCATCATGTACCCGATCTCCGTCTGAAGCATGTCATGGATTTTCTTATTCAAGAGTCAACGAGCAAACCAGAACTGAACTATTCCTTCATTGACATTTTAACAGAAAACTATGAGTCTCTTCAGGCTGATTACTACCTCGTTGCGCCCGATGATGTTAACACAGAGGAGGACCCTGGATAGAGAGATGATTTCAAGTTCTTATATGAACTTTGTCAGGCATATCGTCATTACAAAACAACTTCAAATTGTCCTCGAATAAGCTGGAAGAAACTCCCGAATTTACACCAAGTAGGATGGAACTCGCGTGCTATATATGCTGTGATAGCATTATTTCTTATACCAGAGTGGCGTAGCATCCGCGCTCCAGCATGCGACTTCATCTGCTACGAATGGGCAAATGCTTGGTTCCATTCTCTTCTAATCTACAATGAAGCGTCCTATAATGAACTGCTTACCTCACTCACAAAGATAAAGTGCAAGAAGGCAATTAAGCATTTAGAGACAAATGGGTCGGTCGAGGCGTCATTAATTGACATTCCCAGATCAAACCAAAGTGCTGAACGTGCTGTAAAACTGATGGAGGAACTGCATGCAAAATCGAAAAAAATAGAATTTTTGAATCTAAAGTTCATAGGAAAAAATAATTTGTAAACATTTCTTGTACATTTTTTTACAGAATACTAACTGTTCTGCATCTTATTTGTTAATAAAAGTTGCTTACTTATTACTATTACTCTTTGAATATAGAAAAAAACATCATGTCCTTTTTGGGAAAAAAATTCTATTTCAAATTTTGCCTTTGAAGGAGGGGGGAACATTTTTACAAAAAGTCAAAAATATAACTTATATTCTTAAATTACTCATAAAGTTTCCTCGATTGCAAGTGGTTTCATTAAAAAAAAGTTTGTCATCACCCTAATATATACATATACATATATATATATATATATATATATATATATATGGTTCAATATATATATAAATATGTTCAATATATATAAATGGTTCACAAATGGAGTAAAATTAAAAAAGCCCTGCAAAATTTTCTGCCTTCAAAAAGCTAAACATACATTTTAGAAAGCTTCAGATTACAAAAGATTTGTATATTTGTATAGCCGCTTTAGTAAGTAATTTAAAAGAAGTATTTCCTGACTCCATCCCTTGCTTTGTTAAATTAATTTATATTACAAATATATAATATAATAACTTTAGAAGAATTTAGATTTCATCATTAAATTAACATTTATAATTAATTTTAATATCTAACCGAAAGATCAACCTAAAAAAATATTTATAAAGAATAAATCATAATGAAAGCGGTTAACTCTATTAACTATTTACATAGCATTCTAAGAGTCAGTAATCAAACAGCGGGATTGGCTAAAGTGATGGAGTCGGCTTCACGATTCTAACGTCATGTGTTTTAATCTTACTCACTCATTAAATTTCTTGTACACTTTTGTTTGGATTATTTAAAAATTTCCAGGAGTTTGGTCTTGGTTTAAAGCTTAAGGCAAAACCCCCATCACTTAGCCTAAAATCAAAATCTTCTGTTATTATCAGATTATTTTAGGGCTGAAGGATGGGGGCGAATACCTAGATGGGGCTTAGGAGTGACCTTAATAAGCAAACATCCCCCTTCACCCTAAGGCCTTATTCGGTAAGTTGACTAGCCTTACAGATAGTAATTAAATATATATGCTTATTATGAGGAAGCTATACAATACTACTTAGACTACTACAACAACAATAAAGCTGTTTTACAACATTAATTAGTTAACAAGTAATTAAACGATTCTGTAATCCAAAAGCCTCGCACTATAACTATCTTTATATGTAATCATTGTACAATACAACAACACCAGAGACAAATAAATCGAAATAGAAACTGACAAGTGACTGTCTGTAGCCTGCCGCAGATAATAGTCTGCTACAGACTTATTAAATACTATAATTAGTAGCAAGGATTAGCAAACCAAGCAACATTACAACACAAACAGAATGGGATATTTCAATATACAGATATACATAACGTCGTTAACGTTCATGATATTTCTTCAACCTTCAAGTTACGGTGATTTTCAGGTATCAAACTAACAATATCTAAGGGATTTAAACCAACAACACAAGAGCCATATAGCTATACAGCCTTCACATATAAATTAGGATAGACAAGCGAGAAAATATCTCAAGCTTTAGAAAACACGTCAGAGTTAATGAAGCAAAACTAAAGTTACCTCACCGCACAAAACAAATAGAGAAAGCCATTGTATCAGATATTGTTCTACTGTATGAATTATATCAATACACAGGAAATAGTACATGACGCTACCAGAATAATGAAAAAAAAACTAGGAACTCAACTGCAGTATAAATAGGTGTGCCCTTAATTAGAATTTTATAAAATATTTTCAGAGGTTGCAATCAATTGCTGCTACAACATTACAAATAGATACCATGCACTTTTGTAAGTGAACTCCAAAGCTAACATTTTAATGCTTTAATCTTTTAAACATTTAATCTTTATATATCGACAATACAACACAAAATTTCACTTAAATATGACAGCCAGCATTTGCCGGATTCAATGACGAAAAGTGTATCGAGTTTATCTATTACATAATTATCACCAATAACAATGCACAAACGACAGCGGTAAATCCTGAATTGAAATAAATTGTAAAATTATCAGAAGAAATAGAAATGACGGAACAAGCGCACATTATTCTCAAAAGCCTCAATATCACAATGGAACATCTCTTACTTTTCCACTGCAGACTCCATATGTGGCCCGAACACCAGCCCAACAGAAACAAAATCCAGGAGGCTTCGTCAGGGCCTCAGCAGAGTAGCTGCGTAACAAATTAAATCTTAACTCATCATCATCATCATTAACAAATTAATCTTAACTCATCATCATCATCCTCCCTTGAATATCAGTTTAACCAGGGTTGGGATACAAATAGACAAATCCTCTCTGTCCTACACCACACCACCTGCCAATCCGCTATTTGAGACTTCTCCATTCGTTTAAATTTTTGTAGCAATTTCTGGAGCCTAGGCGCTCACCAACCGATTCCCTTTCACACGTTGGTATGGATCTTAGTGCTTTAGTCGCCTTCTATGACACGAGCAGTCACCGGTTGGTCAATTCTTCCAACAACCCAGACACAACATGGGGAAAATTAAATCTTAACTAATCTCCCAATATTTATTCATTCAATACATTTTTTTGAAAGAATAAAGATTAAGGACTCAAATTTTTCAGAAAGATTTTTAGAAATGACATGAAATTAAAATCACGTGTATCTTACAGAGTTGGTATGATCTCTCCTCTTCTACAGATTTATGGTATTTCCCATAAATACTTAGATGTAACTGTTTTAAAATTTTTGGTATTTAATAAAATCTGCCATTTATATCAGTGCTTAACTATTGAGCCACAAAACTTAATATACAATACATATCTCAATCAGTACCAATCTCTAGTTACCTCAAGATGTGTATATAAGAAATACAGAACAGAATTAGGCCTACCTATCTTTAGATATCTCAGGATTTAGATCTGAGTTACAGAACAGAATTAGGCCTACCTATCTTTAGATGAGTTACAGAACAGAATTAGGCCTACCTATCTTTAGACGAGTTACAGAACAGAATTAGGCCTACCTATCTTTAGACGAGTTACAGAACAGAATTAGGCCTACCTATCTTTAGATATCTCAAGATGTAGATCAGAGTTGAAGAAGTCCAGTACAGTTCTCTCAGGATCAACACGTGGCTCATCTGGATCCACCTCATGTGGTCCTGTGTAAGCAGGGCACTTCGGCTCCGCTTGAGGAATACTGCTCCAATCAATCAACAACTAATCAATCAATTTGTCAATCAATCAGTAAAAACAATCAATCATACAATGAAAAAATCATCACAATCTCGAACAACATCTTTATCTCAGCGACCTAAGCAACTTCCTGTATATATCAAATTAGTGTTTTAAAATGTTTTAAAATACTAACTGTGGTAATGTTGTCAATTGCTGGAACTCCAGGCAGCAGTCTGGCGTAATAAAAATAATTAAGATAATAATAAAAACAACGTAAAATACACGACTATCATTCGAGTTCTGCACATCATCATCATTATCATTACCTTCCTTTTAATCCCTATTTAACTCGTTCTAAGGTTTTACTTGTTTAAGGGGTGGGATACGAGTTCTATACATACTTTATAAAATCGATTCAATAAAAATATATGTTTCCAAACCACAAAGGATTTTTTCGAGACAATCCAGCATTCGTAAGTTGTAGGTTGAGACATGAACCGGTGACACTCTGTTTATCAGTTTGCAGACGTGCTATCCACTAGGTCATCCAACCATTACATGAATATCATTAAATTCTTTTTACTATCATTAACTGCTGTACTATTAATTGCATTATTTAATTTACGATATTTATTAGTCTTATAATTAGCAAAATTCTACCCACCCTGATACGACAGAAGCAGTACCAGTGGAGCCCATTTGAGCCTGGGTCATTTCTTCAGGCTTCCAAGCAGCTGATGGTGCTTGTGGAACGTCTTTGCTCACCTCCACTTCCTGCTTCTGAAGCTGCTGCATTTGTTGCATATGCATCTGCTGCATTTGCATCTGCTGCTGCTGTAGCTGCTGCAATGCCTGTTGCTGTTCTACAGGCTGCTGCCCCTGCAGCTGTGCCTGCAAGAGCGCCTGCTGCTGTTGCTGTAACAACTGCTGATGCAAGCCGACCTGTTCCAATCCAGACAGTCTCAGCTGATGCTGCTGCAGAGCTGCCTGCAGCTGCTGCTGCTGTACAGTTGAAGTCAACCCAGCATGCTGCTGCTGCTGCTGCTGCAAGAACTGCTGCTGGGCTATATGCTGGGCAGCTGCCTCTGACTGAGCTAGAATTAGCTGTGGCTGCAGGCCGGATATGGCTTGGGTCACCAGCGCATGCTGACCGTGACCCCCGGGTATAAAAGTCTGTCCTGCTATACTACTCAAACTGCTCAGCTGTCCAAGGCCAGTCTGAGATGATACCATTACCAGTTCATGAGCCTGCTCTGCAGACAACTGTTGATCTGAAATTAATGAATGTCATCATCATCATCATCATCATCATCATCATCATCATCATCATCATCATCATCATCATCATCATCATCATCATCATCATCATCATCATCATCATCATCATCATCATCATCATCATCATCATCATCATCATCATCATCATCATCATCATCATCATCATCATCATCATCATCATCATCATCATCATCATCATCATCATCATCATCATCATCATCATCATCATCATCATCATCATCATCATCATCATCATCATCATCATCATCATCATCATCATCATCATCATCATCATCATCATCATCATCATCATCATCATCATCATCATCATCATCATCATCATCATCATCATCATCATCGCCATCATTGTCACCAACATCATCATCATAATCGTCGTCATCACAGACGCAACCATCATCATCATCATCATTATCATCGTATTCCTTGAATCTCAATTAAACTAGGGTTGGAATACGAATAGAGTTTCTTGCCCATTCATTTTAGAAAATGTTGCAACAATTTCTGGAGCCTAGGCAATCACCAACCAAATGCCCTTTCTGATGTTGGTTTGAATCTTAGTGCTTTAGTCACCTTTTAAGACACCCACAGTCCACAGCTAGCCTATTCTTCAGCAACTCAGAAGAAAAATGGCTGTAATTAATACATACCAAACATATAAATTGATCCAGCATATTAGAATCAATATTAGAACATTATACAGTCAAATCTCTACAACAAAATTAATTTGGATGTGATTCGGCTGACCTAGTACATCTTAATTTTAACAGTTATAGTCAAAGGGTTGTGATTGGCGCATACACCACTTCTACGCCAGCTTTAGACTACAGAGACATATGGATATCAGAATGCTCTGGGTCATCACTTTTGCAAACTATACGCAAAACAGCTCAATAGACCAGTTCGGTAATCGAAAACATATTTTGTTGCATGTTAACATTGGTTTATTTATGTTGACATCTGATACATAGGCCTATATTTACATGTAAATGTAATGGGTCTACATTATAACTTTGTTATAATGCATGCATATCATTATAATGGGTGTCAGAGTTAAACTATAAGTGCTAAGTTATTCTTCAATAAATATCCATAAAGTAGGTTGTAAAGTAAATAACATTTCTAAAGAAAGCTTGTATTAGAAATTTTATGAGGAACTAGTACATTTCAATGGTATTCTATGCAGTGTTTACATTTTCTTGTCCATAGTTTACATTTGGTGTCCCCGATGTTCTATTTATAGCTATTACCGAAAAGATCTATTACATTTTGATACATAAAATACAGACACTTTGAAGCTTTTATAATATCTATCTTGATTCTACTATATGCTGCATTATTTAACTTCACAACTTTCACCACTGACTGTCAATTATAAGCTGGTTTCACATGGCTTGTTCAAGAATCACAACAAAATATAAATAATTTCTAAAGATGCTCCTGTGATACCTACCTTCAATAGATTCTGCTGAATGATTCACAGAACCTGCCATACTCTCTCCGTGAACGTCGACTGAGTTGGCTCCGAATACACTCACCTGCTCAGGCGGAGCACCCAGGAGTCCAGCGCTGATAAGTCCGGGAGCCAAAATTCCTCCGGGTAGCTGTTGCATCACAAACATTCCAGGCATACCAGCAAGGCCCTGCGACGCTGCAGGCATGAGGTACCGATGGCCACTCGCCGGGCTTACCAAAACGGCCTGATTGGCTCCCCCTGGTCTAACGGCTCTCAACACAGCAGTGGTCGAATGAGCGGCAGACGGCAACGGACTGGAAGAGCTCAGCATTACGCCATCTTGAGACATAAGAGCCATCGAGCCAGGTGAAGCTATGAGCCCACGAACAGGAAACTGCTGACCCGAGAGAATAGCAGAAGGGTTACTGCCATATATGGGCACAGCACCGGCAGGCAATATGCTCCCGCCGGGCTGGATTAACCCTGGCTGGGCTTGATAGAACGGAAAACTCATTTTCCTTTATTACTGAAATATGAAAACAATACAAGAATTAAAAGAAATTTAGGTACTGATAGAGATTTCCATCTCAATTTTGTTTCAGTATAATTTTTGCCTATTGTTGCATAGAAAAGGATTCTAGAGCAATATAAGAGTAAAGGCTATACTACACCAAATCCTAAGTATACGTAAAATTCAGCTTATGCTCAGTTAGCTGATACCAAAAAACGTAGGAATGCAAACCCTAGCTTTTCAAATAATTAACCTAAACCCCAACAACATCTATGTCCCAAATGGGAACAATTGCGTTCTTGTTCCAACTATTTGTTTACGTTGGGATGGGTCTCTAATAAAATGCAATATACTGTATTAAGTTATATTTTAAAGTTCTCTGCGATATTAATTACATTTAACCATAATATGGATGTACTCAATTATAAATAATGAATTAGATGACTGCCCATTGCAAAACATCAAACTAAGCAAAATACCATTGCTATAAAATAAAAAATACAAATCTCCTATGCTAAAATATTAAGACAGGAAGACTCAAAATGTAAACAAAAGACCAACAATGGTCCTCATTATAATCTCGGCCAGGCAACTGTTAAGCTAAGATTCAAAGCCAGACCCTAGCTACAGAAAGAGAAGTTTAATTTTTTTGAAATAGTAAAATTGTACGGAAAAAATTAGATCAATATTTTTCTAAAAAGAAAATTTATGCATATGTATATATGTCATTCTAAAATATATAAATATCAGCAATATTATATAAAGAGAATTGCGCAATTAGATTTTTATCTTCTTATACGCTAAATAGACATTGTACATAAATACAAAATAAAATAAACAAATATAATAAAAATGGAAGTCTTACTCCATTAAGCATAGATACGACATGTAAAAAACAATATATATAGTCAATAATTAATGCGCCACTGTCGTCCATGCCTACATCGAGCATCAGAGCGACAAAGCGAACCCGGTGAGAAAGGAATGCTAAGGATAAGATCCAAAAATTGAAAATGGAAAAATTACAAACAAAGGTCTTTAAAATAGGTTTTTCTTTATTCTATGAATACAAATTTCAAAATCCCGAAATTAATATGAAAAACACATTTTAATTTTTTGACTGATTTTTTGGATTTAGAAAGGCTAAAGAACGCGAATTAAAGAAGAACCGGAGGAACCAAAACTGAGGACATTCAAATAATGGAATATTAAGTGCTGGACGCCACTCAAGGACACTGGAAGGAATACAGAGATAGAAATAGTACGTGGTCTCCAACTGTTCAGATATGCAACCAATTGAACCCCTCATAGGAGAGCAAAGGTAATATGTGATTCAAACGAAGAGTTACGGTGAGTAGATTATGAAAATTCAAGATCTGCGGTGCAGAACGCTGGAAAAAACGATTAGGTATAGCTTAATCAAAGATTAGAAGGTTATGATATATGATTATTGAAAATATTAGTAATCTTTGGAACTTACTGCAAATTTAGAAAATTTGTAATCATATAAAAAGTAAAATATAATTACTTTTCTTTTCTAAACTAACTTAGTTTAACTATTTTCATGTAGTTAAAAATAGTGTAGTTTAACTACCTTTTGAGTAGAAATAATAGCTTTGTGTACTACTATTTTAGTTGAAGTCCCATCACTGATCATTGTTAAAAAGGTGTTCAAAACACGCACTAGAAGGAATTATATTATATTAATATACAACTAGAATAGCTAGCGCAGTATAATTTAATCGAATAGTTTAGTGTATCAATATGAATGTCTCAATAATGTCTAATATATAATAATAATAATAATATATAATAATAATGAGAATGTATCAATAGCGCAATGGTTAAGGGTGTAGATAACGTCATGAAGTCTTAAATGACAGACCCTGAGGTGAATCGAACTCTCGTGGGTTCGAATCCCAGCCGCGCTGATCTGAGAGTAATCTCGGACATTCACTGGACTGGCTACACGGAAAATGGACTAAATTGCCTAACGGATATAACACGTGGTACTAAAAGTGATAGATATCAACATAGTTGATCATTTCACTATAATGTGTTATTATTATTATTATTATTATTATTATTATTATTATTATTATTATTAGTGTAACTACAGTGTGAGTAAAAAAATGATAACACCTGCAAAAAGTTTGAATATCTCAGGCTATTGTTAATATTTTACAATAAAACTTTTACCAATTACTAAAGGACTAATTTTTGATGGGGTGGCCAATTTTCATCCATTTTGGTACATAGACAGGCCAGTCATGCAAGTTTCAGCAAAGCATTCCCCCTATTTTTTACCTAAAAATGGCGTAAAGCACCTCCTGCAGTTCTGTCTTGTTTTTAGGCTTCGGCTGGTGTTTCTGATAGAGATGCAACATGGTTCCCCAGATATGGTAATCCAGAGGATTATGATCGGGTGAGTTTGGAGGCCATTCATTCTTCTTGATGTAATCCGGGTTTCTCTCGCTGATCCTTTCCTGTGCATGACGAGATGCATCAGCCGGAGCACCATTCTGCGGAAAGATGAAACCATCTGGTAGAAGAGCATGGCAATCATCAAACAGCTCCGGAAGCAAAGTACTGACGTAATACTGAGAGTTCAACCTTACCTTCTCGTCAATGAAGTGCAATCTGCCCTTACCGTTGTAGCAAACGCCATTTTAAGGTAAAAATGGGGGGTTGCTCTGCTGAAACTTGCATAACTGGACAATCTATGCACCAAAATGGATGAAAATTGGCCACCCCACCAGAAATTAGTCCCTTATTAATTGGTAAAAGTTTAATTTACAAATATTAGCAATAGCCTGAGATATTCAAACTTTTTGCAGGTGTTATCATTTTTTTTACTCACCCTGTACTTTTTATTTGCCTCCCATAACAGATTCATTATCTAAACAGAAACCCTTCTGACAACCTATCAGAATTCAGATTAGATTCATTTGTTTGCTGTTATTAAAAACCTCCCATGATTGGTTGATGGTGTTTGTTGTTGAGCGGTTTTGTAATGATTTTTAAAATGTTTGTTTACAATTGTTATTTTAATTAAATTTTTACAAGAATTTAGCGAACCAAGTAAACAAGTAGGCGATAATACTCATCTAGTATATCGAGGTTGACTTGTGATTTAGTAACAGAATCAAATAACATTAGTCTAATAGCGTTTTGAAAGTCAGAGTCAGAATGTTTTACATTCGTATACTGCATACATTTTTGTGCATTCTAAAACGGATAAGATTTAGTTAAAGACGTAAATGCTTGATTTTGTTCCTTAACGGTGATATCATACACTGAAATATAAAATTAGAGATTTTGATTTTGCATCTCCCTTTCTGCTATTATCTTATCTTTCTAAACTTCACGAAACTTGAAGTAGCATTGATGCTGGAAATAGGTCTCTACTGGCTAACGCTATCTTGTTATGTTTATCATAATATCTGCCCGGATTTAAAATTTAGACTGGATTTATAATATAAACTTCACACTCATAAGCCTTTTTGATTTCGCTCCTGAAGTTTTAATTGCCTATGTCTTTAGAATATTTCTGAAAAAAACAGGTTTCTGTATTGATAATCAATATTCAGGGGCATTGTTAGCACACTCGGTTTAGCAACGTGTCAGCGAAGTTAATCTGCGTTGTACCCTGTTAGACTTTGTGAGTCTTGGAATACTGATTGTTGATGAGAGCTTTGAATAAAAAATCCAGAGGGTGTTAGAAGATTATTCTTAAGTCATTCCGGCTACAATTGATGCGCTAACAAAAGGCAACAATTACTAATAACCATGGAGAGAAAAGGAAACATTATGGCAACTACAAAACAGCAAATAAGAAAGAAAACTATATAGCACTTGCGGTATTCACCGTATGATTCCTGTAATTATATGGGAAAAAAGTATTGCAACATTCTAATTTGTCAATAAATGCTTCCTAATGTGTAACAACTGCATCTTGATTCGTCATTGCTTTCCTAATTAAGCATAACTTAGTGCATTTCACTATTGCACTCCATTAATGCCAATTAATTTGATGGTATTTTATTTGAAATCTGAAGTAAACATGAAACTCGTAGTCTTTCGTGTTTCGACATTGAAACTGGTCCGTTGTGTTGAATGTTATAAGATAATTTATTGCTATTTATTATGATTTATTGATTTTCCTTGATTATCAGGGGCCATTTTACTTTAAAATTGTCATAACTTCAAAAATAACTGAAAAATTATGGTAACTTTATGAGATGACTAAACCACAGAATGTATTGGGATTGTATATAATTTCTATGTTAATCAAATAAAGTTAGAATATGTTAAATTTAGTTTCCGTTTGGAAGGTGTAAAACCAATCTCAAACTTTTTATTTTGTTTGTGTTAATTATTTGAAGCTAACTTTTGCAGTTTATGTAATATATACAATCAAAGAAATGGAACAACATGAGGATTGTGACAGGTATGCTTCATCTTTAAAATAGTAAACTAGTATACGGATGATATTGATCAATTCAATATCAATTAATACTGCTTATTTTCTTTTCTAAATAGACATTTCAAAATTATTCATATGATTTCGATTATATATTTAACTATTGCATAGCTAATTGAAATTGTTTATCTTCTCTTATAAATATACTTAAACAGTCTATTCTAAGCTTGTTAGTTTTGTATAAGTTATTTGACAGCAGATCTGTAGGAGTGTTTCAAATCCAGTGCTATCCCCATCACTGACATGCTATCATGCAGGAATGTATTTTAATTTAATATTGTGTTTCTAAAATTTCATATAAGCTTGGAATGCTCTGCATTATGCATAGCATTGCGTTGAAGCAGCTGTAGTTACAGGCAGAATGACAATATTTTGTGTTGTTGTGTATAAACATTGCTACCCTTAAACAGGAGTTTATTCTCCGTAAAAGTGTGATGAGTATTTGTCAAGGTTGAAAGATATAGCCAATAAGATAAGTAAACAGTCCCTATAAGATAACGGTCGGACGCACTTTGTTGGTGAACAAATGGTAGTTTTGCATTGTCGATCTTGCAGATTGATTTGAAATGTGCAAATTAATCATTTTCAAGGTATTTGTTTCTCATTGGTAGATAGGAAATGGTAAAATGCTTTGCAGCCGGATGTAATCATCAGCTTTTACGGGGAAAATGCCAATAAAATGTAAATTAAAGGAACATTGTTTAACTTTTCACGTATTTATCATTACGCTCAATGCATTGTTTATCAACAAACGACTGTCAACTGTAGCGTTGTCACATGGGCTATGACTTATTGACTTTTACGCAGGTTTAACAGCCTAAATGAAACATTTGTATTGTTGTTCTGTATGAACAGTGCTACCCTTAAGCAGGAGTTTATCGACAGCCTTGATAGCACTCTACAGAGTCTGACGAGTATATGGAATGAGGTTGGGATTTTTGATGAGGTAAGGAACGCGAGGAAGGCTGTCGTTATTCTGCACCTCAAGAACCTGCTCGAGGTCATGGTGCGAGAGGAGGAGACGATGCGTGCTGAGCTGTTTGCTAATGTTGAGAAGTTTAAGAGAGACATCGCTCGACTTTGTAAGGAATTTCAGCTTCCTGAATTCAAGGTTTGTACTTAACTGGCACTGTATAGTATAATTTTGTTCCGTTGGAAATATTGATGAATTGTATGTGGATGTTTTATAATATAAGTCTCTGCTTTATGTTTTTTTTTATATGTTGATCTTTATGATAATTGTGTAAAATTAAGCATGTCCGAGTGGTCTTGTCTTAAGACTGGACCTGCACGTCATGCTCTGAAGTTTATAACATTGTGAATGAGCCAACGATCCAGCGAGTGATAGAAAACCTTTACTGATGGTCTTGTTGTAGTTCTTAGAAATTGCTTTAACAGTTCAACTAGCTGTGCTGAATTTAATGTTAGCTATTTATGCTAATTCCAAATCCTTCGTTATATAGATATATGCCCTATTTTCTGAAACAAAGCTATATATATTTATAACATCCTGATGCAGGTCTTCTTTATTATTAGTTAAATTGTTAGTATCTATGTATATTAAATGTGTATTGTTAGTATATATGTTTATTGTTAGTATTTCATATATTTATATTGTTAGTTATATTTCTGTGTATTGTTAGTATATTTGTATATAATATATTGGTAGTCGTACGTTTTACGGCCTGATTTTGAAAGCACATTATGACGCTATTAATATTTAGGCCATTTTTGATGCTATTGATATTTAAATCATTTTATTTCTCAAGCCGCCGGACGGTCTGACAGTTCTTCAGTTAGAGAAGGAGTATCGGGTAAGAGTGGAGTCGCTGAACAAAGAGAGGAATGAGAGAATGAGTCGACTGAAGGAGTTGAGCACAGCTGATCAGAGGCTCTGTGACGAGCTCTGTGAGACTCCGTTCTACATACCCACTGGCACAGTGCCAACCAGCGAGCAACTCACTCAGCTCCACGAGCACATCGTTAAGCTCCAGCAGGATAAGGTATGGAGTCAGCTAGTTATGTCTAATGGAGTCAGCTAGATATGCCATTAGGTATGAAGTGAGGTAGGCATATCTGTTAGGTATGGAGTGAGCTAGATATGGTTATTGACTTTGGAATCAGCTAGATATGTCTATTAGGTGTAATAATAATAAAGATTTACCGTCTGTTTCCTAGTGTATTGGATTGGAATCAACTATATATGGCTATTGAGTATGGAGTCAGCTAGTTATTAGGCTGACATGTATATTATAACTTGTTTATTATTTTGACTAGAAATGCTTATTAGTTATTGAGTCATCTAGATATGTATATAGGTATGGAGTCAGCGGTTTTCTGGTGTAACTGCAGTGTAGAACTGTTGGCATGTTCTGTGTATGTTTTTTTCCTTATGAACGTTTTAGTTTCTTCTTGAGATGTTCCTGACAATATACGTTCCGTTCAGCACTTAATATGTTAAAGACTATAACACAATACAGTAACGATTTAGCATTTGATTCTCCTCGGGTGAGAGATCGGACATTAAATCTTCATTTTATTGTATTGGGTGTTATACCCTATTATGAAAGCTTTCTAATTATGTCTTGTACAGGATTATACATGTATACATACCCATAGATATTTAGTGTTTTGTATGTAGACACGTACAGTTGTGGTTGTTTATACGCATGCAGGAGAATCGGCAGAAGGAATTCAAGCAGCTAAAGAAAAGTATACAGAGATACATGAGTGAGTTAGAACTTTCTCCTAACACGTCGTTTGAAAGAGACGTAGTGGCGGAGGATGATGAAAGCTTTTTGCTGACTCAGGAAAACATGAAATCACTGCGTGCCTACCATGAGCGTGTATGCCAATAAAAATTTTTGATGTACTATTTACTCTTATCTGCGTTATAAAGGTTTTTGGTTGGTGGTGTAACCTTTGGATGGGGAATTGAACTGTAATTCTTCATTCACCGTTGAAGTAATTCGGGTAGTGCATTCCCGGATTACTTAAACAGTTATTTAAACTTTTATAAAATGTAATTTATTATATAATAAAGTAGAATTGAGCATATTCGTCAATGATACTGTGAGTGACAATATTCGGGTGTGAGTTGGATAAAAAAAGGCTAAAATCAAGACAAAATAAAAGTAAAACTGTACAGCCTGTTAGATTGATAGTATATTGAGAATGGAGAGGAAAGGAAAAAAATAGAGAGGAAAGATATATATTGAGAATAGAGAGGAAAGTAGGAAATACATCCATTCAAGATTGTCTCTGTCGTATTTTTAGTTTTGATTAATACGAGAAATAAATAAAAAACAAGGAAATGGTAATGCAACAAAGTGATGATTAATGCTATTAGCATAGAGATCTTATTAAAAGTGGCTGTTTAAGGATACACAAATCAAAAACCTAAAGATTACAAACTTAAAGTAAACTTTTCATCGTCTGTAGCTTTTATTGATTTTCTTAATTCAGATGTCAAGAATGTCGATTAAAATGAAGATTAAAATTACCATCATCTTCCCTTCAATCCCAGTTTAGTTATGATTGGGAATATCGATTAAAATTTTAGAGGAAATATTTAATTCACTGCGATGGCCGTGTGTATATTGCTGCAGTTGATAGCCCGCCAGAAGGAGAACGCTGCTACGGCAGACAGGCTAAGAACAGAGTTAGACAAACTCTGGTTGCGACTTGATGAGCCGCAGCAACATTGCACTGAATTCATCGCAAAATATTCCGACGCTGCTCCTAAAACCCTGCAAGCGGTGTGTATTTTTATATTGTTTTCATCTTGATTTAGGCATTGAAACATTTGCTTTCTAGTTAGCCGTCATTATTAACTGTAATTATTATCTAAACGTAGTCGGTGAAAGTTAAATCGTCCAAGTTAAACAGTACAGAGCGTGATAAACAGGGATCCATTTTACTCCCAGTGATTTTATTATCTTTACTAGTTTTAAAACCCCTACAGTATCCGATTGTACGCTTTTAACCTGCTTAATGGTTGACTCATTTTTTCTCTATTCTTGTGTTTAACTGTGTACACACAGCTAAGAGAAGAGCTGGTTAGATGTAAGCTTGCCAAGATTCACAACATACGACGCTTCACAGATTTAGCTCGAAATGATATACGCATGTGGTGGGACAAGTGTTTCTATACACCCGAGCAAAGAGCTGCATTCAAACCTTTCACTTCCGGTTTGCTCTCTCTCTCTATCTTCCTACTTGTATACTAACAGTGGTATTTCAAATATTGTATTTGCCTACTTATAATCTGCAATTATGCTGATTAATGAGCACTTCAATGTCTGAATTATTTCGGCTATGACGTGGTGAATTATTTTTGAAAGTAGTGATTGGAATAGGTTCGACCAACTTTATGGGGTTTTAGCACCATTTTACGTTAAGTCTAATGTGGTTTATTGTATGAGAGTATCTTTAATTAAATATTGATTGACATACTAATTTAATTTTATCGCTGACTATATCAATAGTTATTCCTATTTGGATGCTTTATTGGTTAAAAATGATTATTTACTTGATTTAGAGTTTGCAAAATCCAGCGAAATTAATTTATAGGTTAGATTTAACCTAATCCTTGCTAATCTGGAATTCCGAAGATGATGGTGATGATTAGATTCCTTGTCGATTAGTTTTGACTACTACTGATAATTGATTAATTATAAAATTGGTTGCCTTTTGTTTAATTGTAGAGGAGTTTTCTGAAGAGATGTTAGACAGACATGAGGAAGAAGTTAGATATTTGGAGAATTACTATGAGGAGAACAAAGAATTCTTTGAGAAAGTTCAGCTGAGAGAAAAACTCTGGAATGATTATTTAGATTTGGAAGTGAGTAGCTAATTCAATGCTCACCAAACTTAAAAACTATAGAAATTAATGGCAATCAATAGAAATTGAAAAAGAGTTATTTTAATTCTTTTGTAAAGCTCTTTTACAGGTTGGTTTGATCTCTTACGATTGTTCAGTAATAAAGACAAGAATTTATATACTATAAAACTGTTTCGATAACATTTGTATTTCTCTGTAATGCAGTTTAAGTTCTTTCACATTTTTAACAGGTTCCTTGCTATCCTTCTTAGTTATGGTTCGTTTGCTCAAATTACCCTTTCAAATGTGTTTAAATTGCTATAAATCCAAACTGTTAGTCAATAGTTAGGTTTGTGAAAGTCCAGATTAGTAATTAGTTAGACCACTGTCGACCATGTATTGAAAAAGTATTTAAAAATAAGCACTCCCTAGTGTTCTAATAAGATGTAGGTCTAAGGTACGTATTTATACTCAGAATCTGCTTTCAAACTTCGTAAATCAACGTGTAAATCCCTTCACAAACCATATGATCCCAGGGCTTGGGGAAATATAGCTTCTGAGGTGGTTTTCTGCTGCTTTTCTCAGTTTGTGCTCAGTTTCCTCTTTCAGCACACTGCTCTAACGGTTCGGCTATTTTTCAGTGTTCTAGACTTAACCTCGGGAAATTAAAAAAGCAGTACTACAACATAATTATGTATTTGAAATATTTTAAATTATTTGAAATATCTTCTTGATAAACCTCCAATTAAACTTTAGCAAAAACTGAGTGGATCAAGTTAGTGACTGTCATTTTAAATGGACCGTTGCTGTTTATTGTAATATAAATTTTGATGGTTTGTAGCGCAAGGCCAGTGATCCTAACAGACTGTTTCTAAATCGTGGCTGTAACCTGTTGAAGGAAGAGAAACAGAGGAATGCTATAATGAAAGAATTACCCAAGGTTCTATTCTATATTAATAATAATTATAATTAACATGTTTAAATTGTAATGATAATTGTTGCAATAGGAAGTTGTATAGTGAATTGTAGTGCAATGAGTGTGATTGATTTGAACTCTTGCTCGAGTATGCCTGCTGCAGGGTGTAACATACTGCTTGGAACATGCTGTTTGGTAACAATATCTTTTACTATTAACTTAATACATTTGTATTGATTTGCAAATAGTGTTTGGATGTACAATTGGATTGCAGTGCACTGCAGTGCAGTGCAATTGGAGTGCAGTGCGATGGGATAGTGCAATTGGATTGCAATTAGTAAGGGTATCTGGATTTGGCATGTTATCAACTTTTTCTATCCATAAGCTCTTTATATAGTCCTACTCGTTATTGGCGTTTAGAAGTGCAGTACTTTTTGCTTGCCCATTCTCTATCTCACCTGTAGAATAGTCAGTAACAGTTAGTAACATCTCTCACTCTAGTACTCTGCAAATGGCAGGGCCATGGTACATGCACATATTCATGGTCATAGTCTGCTCCATAGCTCAACAAGTTAATCCCTTAGTAAAAGGCTATGCCTTACCATACCATATGTACCCTATAATTTGGGAAACAAATATTACTTCTGAGGTGGTTTCCAGGTGCCTTTCTCAGTTTTTGGTTTGGCACTTCTTATGACATATGCTGTTACGGTTGGTCTATTCTTCATTGTCACTGACACAGCATGGGAATTAAATATTATATTATACATGTATATGAATATTATACCATACATTAATATTGTATTATACGTGTATATGAATATTATACCATACATTAATATTGTATTATACTTGTATATGAATATTATACCATACATTAATATTGTATTATACATGTAAATGAATATTATACCATACATTAATATTGTATTATTATATATTAATGATATACTCACTTGTATAGTATTGTACAGTGATTCTCTACATTTTCTAGTTTTTAATTCTCTCTTTTCCTTGCTCTTTCTTTGCCTTGCACTTCTTCACATTTCAATGCGGCTAAACCCGCACTGACGGCGGGATTACGCACCTGGTTTAGTTGCGCGTCGTTAATCGAAGTTGAGCTTCGTCTACCTCGGTTAATACATTGTGGGTGACCACCTTTGAAGACCGAGTGTTGAAGGAAAAAAATCCCAGGGTGATGGAAGGTTATTGTTAAATCCGCACCGGCTGCAATTGATGCGCCACCAAAAGGCAACGATTACTAATAACCATGAAGAGGAAGGAGGAAATGGGCATTTAACAAGTATCTGTGCTTCCTGACACATTGTGCTGCTATGTTATGTTGTACGTTATGTTATGTTGTATGTTATGTTTATAGGATAATCTAACGTTCTCAGTGTCATCCATTCAATATATTCATTTTAATTGCGCATATTAAAATGCATCATTTACTTGTATTCTATAGATTGTTCCCAGTATGCCGTTATTATTATTTTATTGTTGCTGCCAGGTGGAGCACGAGGTGGAGGAGGCGGTGTGGAGGTGGGAGAAGCAGACAGGTCACGTGTTCACTATGAGTGGAAAGAGATACCCCGAGTATATCAAGAGCCAAGTGGAAAACTACAAAGTGCAGAAAGAAGTGGAGAAACTACAGAGGGTTAGTGATGGGTTGTGTTGTAGAAATATTATGTAGATTTCACTAGTCTCGTGGCTGGAGCCAGTTGCGATGTCGGTAAGATATTCGACTGCGGATCAGTAGGTGCGGGTTCAAATCCTGGGCTCGCCCGTCACTGACATCGCTTTCGAGTGAGGAAACTGATGTTAGCGTTAGCTTTAGCTTTAGTCGCTTATATATTATCACTGATTTAACTTATTTTTAATTTTAACTACGTTTTCTTTTCATATATCTTTTAATTTAACCTGCACTTATCTCTTCCATTAAAAAATGCTATGTTATGCTAAGCAAGTAGTTTATATGAATAAGTTAAAAAGTATATAAAGTTGTAGCTGCGTAAAGCAAATGCATCTAGGTTATGTGAATATGTGAATCTTATTTTTGTTTTACAAATCCATTGTGGGTAACTGTGTATCCTAAGTATTAAACAACTAAAAAGTATTAAATGTATTTAATAGCTATATTTTCTGTTCTTTTTCTCGAACTTTTAGCTTAGAAGAAATTTAAACTTCTTGATGTTAAATTTATAAGATGAGAGATTTTTTGGGAGCTTTATTATTTTTGATTTTCTCCTTAATTTACCTCAGTATCAAAAAGACATAGTACCTGCGTGATAAAATATTTACGATATGGCTTGTAATACACGTCAAGCTAACAGGAAGTTCTGATTTTTTTACTGTTTTGTAGCAACAGCAGCGTGCTAAGAAAGTGGAGGAAGAAATGAAGTTTGGAAGTAAACCGGTGTCAGCGACAGTTAAACGGATACATGGCACGCCATCTAAGTGTTCATCTATTAAACAGAGAAGAGTAGGCAATTATTTTTTATTATTTATTAATTATTGATATATCACGTAAATGCTTTCTGAGTTTTATGGTATACCTGTATTGATATTTTTAAGCTCTAAATACTATATTCACACTATGGTATTTTTTAAATTGTTTTCGTCTTATGGCTTAAAGCTTAGATGGCCAACTTGATAGGAATGATACCAGATTATCAGGAGGTCACAGGTTCAAATCCCAGCCGGGCCGCCTCTGACAATGTTCCTATTTTATAGAAGCAGATGTAAAGCAGTAGCTAAAATTGAACATTAAGCGCTGACAATGAATTTATAAAATTTTATGCGTTGTTTATTCTTGTGTCTATGATTATATTTTTATTAGATTGCATTTCATTGTTTCCTTAATGTTAAGATATTGCATGATGAAGGCATTGAAGTAATATCGGATGTTTTAACGGTATAACATGTAAGACTAGTATTGTTTCTCTACCAGGTAAGCCCCAACCTTGCTGATATAAGACATGTATTGTTTCTCTACTAGGTAAGCCCCACCACTGCTGATATAAGATATGTATTGTTTCTCTACCAGGTAAGCCCCACTCCTGCAGGGCGTGCTGATAACGCTGCCATCCTGACTCCGTCGTCAAGAGTCAACAAAGCGATGGCCACCGTTGCCCCGCTAGAGAACAAAGCTGCGGTAGAAGTCAAGGCCGTGGCTAGTGTGGCGCCCCTGGAGAAGAACGGAATGTTCAGCGAGACGACGGTCAGCAGTGGAGAGATACAGCTGTGTGACCCCGAGGCTACCATCGCTCCCGTCGTCCATTATCAGGACTTTGCTGTGAGTATCTCGGCGTCCTAGCGTCTCTTTCTTCGACTGGTTGATTTCGCTTTTACGTTTAACAGATTTATTGCTGCTCAAACGCAAAAGATTAAAAGAAATGTCATTTTAATCTATTCTTATTAATTCAATATTGAACCGGTCAGCAATTACTTGTATGTGTATGCTTAATTTGAATTGATAACATAAAATCTATTTATTTTAGATTTAAAATTATTCTATGTAGACTTGAGTGTTTAGTTATTTTTTCTCAATAGCTAAGCAGTTTGTAACTGTTTAACAGTTTTAACTGCTAATTAATTTTGTTATATAGTTTGTAAGATCAGTTTAGAACTCTGCTGTAAAGCTACTAAGACTGGAATTCCTTGCCATTTGGCAGAACACTGAAAAAAGAGAGAGAGCGATTTATAAAGTTAGTGATGAAGACATTATTATCATGGTATTGACAAATATTATATGTTGTTCATTCATGTTTACAGGCTGCGATGAATGAAAACATTAGAACAAATTGTCGAAGCAGTGTTTTACCGCCCTTACAAGAAGACAAACGAAATTCTGATTGAACGCTACTGGTTAATCATTTATGTTAATAATTGGAATGTTCTGAATTCTGTAGAAGCAGTGTTTCAATGTTGTAATATTTAAGGACCTGTGTGGTTTGAGATGAGCGTGCCTGCTCTTGGTATTAGCTGACTATGCGTTAAGGTCGTGCAAGAATGATTTTATTAAATTTTTGTAAATTTTGTACACTAATGCATTCATTCTGAACTCATCCAGTTATACCTGACACAAGATTTCATACATTTAATAGTGTTGATAATTAAATGATACCTTGAGTTTTTTAACGTTGTTGAATAGATCATAGTTTGAATGGCATTTCATTGGATTGTAGTTGTAGAAGGAGTTGTGTAGTGTTTAATTAGTTTTTATGCTATTATTTTTCTGTGAAGGTGAAGATAAATCTTGTTATTGAGTACATATTGTGCAAAACTAAGTGATGCGAAGAGCTAGTAAATACAGTGAAGACTGGTGATAAAAAATAGAATTTTTACATTTAAACAATAATATCATTTAAAATAGAATTTTTACATTCAAACTATACAACACAATATAAACTAAAATTGTACAAGATCTGGGTGGAGCCAGTGACGAAGGCTGTCAGATATTCGATCACAGATAAGTATGTGCGGGATTATACATACATTAGCTTTTACCAGATATTCGATTGCGGATCAGTATGTGCGGGGTTCAAATCTTGGGCTCGTCCGTCACTGACATCGCTTTTGAGTGAGAAAACTGACGTTAACATTAGCTTTTTACATCACTAGGTACAACAGGGGATATATCCATAGTTTAGCATGATCTTGTGAGATAATTAAGTGCGTGCAAATAATTGTTCTCTCGACTATCTGAGATGAAAATCTTTAACGTTTTCTTGTTGACCTGAAGTTGGGGTCAACCTACTTGAATCCTGGATAGACAGCGTCTAGAATGGAACCATTTTGGTACTGAAACAAGCGTTAAAGGTAGCTTATAGCTTAAGCAGCCTTTGAGAGACTGTTAACTCTAACCTGCTGTTGGGATTTGCACATAAAGCTTGCTGAAGGCCGTATCATCAAAAGTTGTGACTGTAGTTTGAACCTTAATTATCAGCAAGCTTTGTTTATGGTATTTATGAAATCGGCTTGTGCTACCTCCAGATCGATTTCTACTATTATTAAGCAGTGAATTAAACTTGTGCATTTTTGTGATGCAGTCATTTCATGCGTACTTCTCTCTCACTCTCTCTCTTGTATTAGACGAAATGGCATAATCATGGTTCATATTTCTCTACAGTAGACTACTACGCAGTACTAGGTTTAAAATAACTAAAAATCACTGAGCTAGTAGCACTGTGGTTAAGCATCTAACTGCCAAGTAGCAGGTGAGCAGTTCAATCCCAGGTCTGAATCGTTGCTGATATGAAGACCACAAGCACAGCATTACTTTAGCTTTAAATCTTCTTGACATCATTACGTTAATCGTAAGGATTATTTAAAAGTTCCCGGTAATATTTGTCGTTAGACATATAAATTCTTTGTTATCTGCTGCTATTTTACTGAATGTGTTTTAGCCTCTCAGAACCATTACCTTGCATAAATAAATTTAAATTGTATTATCATGAACTTATTAATTTTATGAACTTTATTTATAACACATATGAAGCCACATTTCGAGGCAGATATCTTGCTTTCAGGCTGATTTGTTACACATAAGACTATCTAATTGGTTTGCTACAATAAGACTATCTAACTGTTTTGCTACAAATCAGACTATCTAGCTAGTTTTGCTACAAATAAGACTATCTAACTGGTTTGCTATAAATAATGTAATTCGCTACACACATATTCATGTCGGGGCTGCAATCAACGCAGCTAAGTCAGATTTAATGATAGCATCTAGCCTGATGCACAGATTGGAACCGAATGCCTACTGATCTGCAGTACAGACTCTTACCACAAGTTTGTTATTGACATAATCAAAGAACATCGAACAAAATTGTTTCAGATCTTTCGAATATATTAAAAATTAAGATTTTAATTTTAATGATATTCGTCTACTAAAATAGAGTATGCTTATAAACTAGACAAACTTAAATAGCATTACTGCACAACGTCAACTGAAACGTGGCCATAACTCAAATACCATAAGCGTCTATCCAGTGTATGCCAAATATAAAAGCGATCAATTAAGTCAGGTAACACAGATGTTATAATGCGTGCATGAAATCGTTAGATTTATCAGAGAGTGTAAAATACAAATCTTCATCAGCACCGCTAAATTAACCAAATATTATTTCACAATATCCTGACCATCCGCATTACCGTAAAGATCGAAATTATAGTGAATCTTACGCCAATATAAACGATATTATATTCTAAATGCAATGTTTTACGTCCTATAAAACATAATAAATCAATCTCAGCCTAAAATACTCAATGAACACAGAAGCTCGATTCAATAGTTTTGGGTTTCTAAATGGCTTTAAATATCAATACGCAGTCGAAATGCACTAAAATATTGTATTATTCAAAATAAATATTCGCTGATTTAATGATATTCAGCCCTTGATCTTAATTAGTTTTCTCTCATGGAATAAACACTCTGTAGCTATTAGAAACATATTCTAGTATATATATATAAACCTCTAGGTCTTCATTATGAGATACCCTGTAAGTTCAAGGCAACTCCAATGACCTATTTATCAACGCAACAGATTCACTGCCAGTAGGCAGTGCACTAAGAGAGCGAACAGATATTTTATTTAATGCTATGTTTCTTCAAATTCCACGATGTTCTGCAAGCGAAATCATTTTGCGACAGGACCTATCGCATGCTTCGAGTAAACATCATAATTTCTTAAATATAAAATTTGAGTGTTTTGGTTTTTATGGAGTTTATTTATGATTTCAAGTCTCCAGTGCTCATATTTTCAGATTCAAACTTTTAATCGTTTCATAAAAAGCGGGAATTACTTAGGTTTATGCCAGGGTTTTTTATCTATCCCTTTGTGTTCCGGTATGTGCAGAAATCGACAATTGTCTGAGAACTGACATCCAGTTGTTCTCCAGAAATAACACTCATTGCCGTTGACTGGTCCCGTCACCTTGCCGTCGCTTGTTTTGTCCACTTTACTCACTCGTGGCTCCTTCACAGCACGCGGTGGTCTAACAGTGGACACACAAAGAAATTACACGTCAAGTTATAGTATATAGTAAAAGTTTAACGTCCGTTTCCTCTTAAAAGGATGATGTCAAGGACGTCCCCCATCACATGTCAATACTAATTGATTCACTCCAAACGATCTGGAAAAAATGTGCTGAAGAGAAAGAAAAAGATCCTAAACGGTGCCGTTACAGTGATCAAAAATTCTACTGATATATTTATCTCATCAATACAGAAAGAAGAGTTTAGTTAAGAAATGGGATCTGGATCTACGCAACACAGTACGTTCGAGTATAAAGGCTGACTTCATGTCGTTAAAGCAAAAAGCAGGATAAGTAGTTGAAATTTCTTTTTAATTACAAAAGTTCTATATGGAAACTTTTAATGCAAATACTGGAAAGTTATCTACAATTTTACCGTATTATTTCACAGCATTTAAAGGAAAGGTTAATTAATAGTAAAACAAATAATACTCAAAACTTTAATAAGTTGTGAGCTCTATTTATAGGCTACAGGAGGCTAGAAGTAACCACCTCCAGCCTCGTAATTACACACTCTTTGTGTCAAAAAATTGCTGTAGTGAGTAATTGATGCAATCAATAAAGTAATTTTTAACATAAATAATTAAGATTATATTTTAGAAACTATATAATTAATTACACTAAAATTCCACCTTTTTTCATACTTACAGTTTCACACTGGCAACCGGAATAGCTTCAATTTTTTCAAGTTTTCCATTTGCTTCAACAGGATGATCAGGAAACTTTATCAGTAGCCTCTGACCATGGCAATCCTTACCCTGAACGAGAAATACAATGCATAGAACATAGAATTCAAATCACAATTGAAATGGTAATTAAATACTAAAAAGTGAAATATAGATAAAATAGTGAATATCATCACACATAAAATAAATATAGATTAAACAGTACATACATATAAAATACAAAGTATAAATTGAGACAGAAATAGCTCTAAAAGTGCTTTAGAAATAAATCTAGGGCCAGCTACAACATTAGGCTAAAAGCAATAGTTCCTACTAAAACTAATTTTTCTTACTAATAATTCTCAGAGTCTACAATAAAAACACTAGACTAATTATGTAATTACAATAATTTACCTGGAGAAAATGCATAGCATTTCCAGCTGCCTCCTTATCGACGAAATTGACGAAGGCACAAAACTTGTCGGGCATGAATCGTATTCCCTGAAGCTTTCCAAACCTGTAGAACACAACAACAACGACGTTGAGATACACGCAGACACGAGCCACATAGATACATTGATCAGAGAGTTCAAATGTCAATACACTGATCAGAGAGTTCAAAAGTCAATACACTGGTCAGAGAGTTCAAATGTCAGATACACTGGTCAGAGAGTTCAAATGTCAGATACACTGGTCAGAGAGTTCAAATGTCAATACACTGGTCAGAGAGTTCAAATGTCAATACACTGGTCAGAGAGTTCAAATGTCAATACACTGGTCAGAGAGTTAGCAGGTGCGGGCACAACATAGGCTCCAGTCTTAGAAAATATTGGTTATAGAAAAGTTTCGTAATAGTCTCAGAGGACACGGCATTAGTGAAGTATGACAACAGTCACACAGAGTTTTACAAAATAACTGACTGTAAAGTTTTCACAGCAAAGATTCGTTAATATCAAAATCTTTAAGTTATATTAAGCTCGTTTTGCATCAGAAATATAACATTTTTGGGAAGCACAACAAGTCAACACTTCAATGAGTTTTGCTATAGGCATCTTAAAAGCTTTCCTAAACTTATTAATAGAGCCTTGGGATCACTCTCTAGGAGTGGTGCGAGTCTCCAGAGAGTGGAGACAGCTTTGAGAAAATTTATGGGGAAATTGGAATATCAGAAGAATCACAGAACAAAGAAGTAGTAGTAATAGTAGTAGTATGCACTTCTGCGCACCGATGTGTGCAAGCAACACTTGCAATCGTAGGTACGGGAAAAAGAAGGCAGCACACTAGTCACAATCCAAAATTAGAAGAAAAAAATTAGTAATATTTCCTGAACCATGACAGTACGGCGAGAGACCGTGAGAAAGCAAAAGTTATAAATTAGAGCTTTTAGTTGATTAGATATTCTAGGCATTATGTTATTAGAAAGCCAGCACTAGTATATACATTATGAAGCATCGACACAACTTACTGTGCAAATATATTTTGAAATTCATCCTGAGGAACGTCTGGCAAAACATTTCCCACCCAAATCGATTTTAATCCTTCTGGATTCCTCGGGCTGAACACAGCAGACAGACAGAAATAGATCGTAAGTCAATACATACAGAAATCAGATAATTTACACATAGACGTCATAAAGTCCGTTTCCTCATCCAGGGATGATGTAAGTGCTGGATATCATCATGGACGATCATTAATCACTGACTTCATTAATTCATTGAAACACAGACTGCGCATGAGAACAAGTGAATAAGGTGTGCAGAAAATTAAGACCTAAATATGTTTCATGCAAGTTTTCTTGACAATTCTCATTCACTAAAGAGAGAGAGAGGATATATCCATATACATAGTACACACACAGAGTGTGAAAAACATAATTAAGTGGGCTGATGGGTTTT
This sequence comes from Enchytraeus crypticus, assembly GCA_905160935.1. NCBI lineage: Eukaryota > Metazoa > Annelida > Clitellata > Enchytraeida > Enchytraeidae > Enchytraeus > Enchytraeus crypticus. The sequence continues at coordinate 723,421 of CAJHZI010000524.1, forward strand.
TAGGCAACTTTAAGTAAATCACATCTAACCTGATCGATAAAAACGATGTATTCTTAAAGAATTAATGCAAGATTTGATTAACTGCTCATTAACTTTCTAAGTAATTGTATTCTAAATGTAAAACTGTTCATAAATATTATATTTTTAAAAATGTTAATAAATTACAGAATTTATATGTTGGCAGAACAACGAGTTACTGCACATTGTAAACACTCGTATATACTTTACTGCAGTCCAGACAGGGGGTGGGGGAATGAGACAGAAAGAGAAACAGAGAGAGAGAGAAAGATAGAGGAGGGGTAGTGAGAGAGGTACTAATGAGAGGGAAAGAGAGAGTGAGAAAGAGAAAGAAAGAAAAACAGGTAGAGAGAGAGAGAGATAAACTGTGATAATGAGTGAGTGAGCAAATGAGACAGAGAGAGAGAGAGGGAGAGAGAGAGAGAGAGAGAACTGACTTCATCTTAACGTCCTCAGCAGTGCGCTGTAGATTCAACTGAACGTTCCTCTGAGCCTCCTCCACGTGATGCTGAGGTATTGGCAGCAGAGGAGCGGATTTCTTCTGCTTGTTCTTACCAGCCGCTGATTTCACGACAAACCCATTATCACCCTGACAGCCCGTCACAGCGTCACCACAAGTCTTAATATCAGTTCTACTAGGGGCGTGGTTTATTCCGTTGGAAACTCCATTATTTAATGCCCCACCATTGTTATGTGAGTGCGAAACCGAAGACGATTGTTTTTGCGCGGAAAAACCTTTACTGTCGCCTCCATTGCTTTCCGCTCCTCTATATGAGAATTTTTCTGAAATATGTTCATGATACTGAGTATATGGTAGAGTTTATAACTATTAAGTATTGTAATATACTATTTGGCTAAACAAAAGTCATCACTCTACAAATTGTGCTTTATTGTACAAATGAACTCCGATAAGATTGTTTCGGTACACTTCTAAACTAATTGAAAAATTGAAACCGATAAATACTTCAGTATGTAACTGTACACAATCAGTGTGCTCTATCCATAATCACATTTTCACATAACATATAAGTTTAAGTTAAATTTAAACATTTCTATGCAATTAACTGACAGTATAGAATTTAGTCTAGCTTCCACGTAGCTGTTAAACGCAATTAAAATAGTAATTACAGCGACTTCTGCTAAGCAGCTGATTCTTTATGTAATATTAATTTCCCTATTTAATCACTAATGGCTAACAGTAGAGTATTTTTGAGACGCCTCGAACATTTGATTAAATGTAAATGTAATAATAAGAAAACAAGTGAAAAATGTCCATATTCTGACCAAAACTAGCAAGAAGAAGATCAAGTGCTTGTTGTAAGCTTTCAGATCTACTCGCAGCTTGCTCTGCCACAGTACTGTTAAATCCCATCTCCTTGAAAAATGAAAATAAAGAAAAAGATAATTTAAAAATTTATAAAATAATACTAAACAACAATTAAGAGAGTCACAATACAGTGAAAGATATTAAATTAAAATATATTACAAATATTAAAGATTAAAAAATGAAAGATATTAAAGCTAATAGAAGATTCACTGATTATAATATTATCCATTTTCATTACTAAACAGCTCATAAACTAGTAAAGGAAGTTATTTATCACGATAAGATATTGAAATGAAGAAAAATGTAAACTTTAGTGTCAGAGAGTTTTTAAAGAAGAGATTGAAAAATGCTTAAAAATCAGTCTCAGAGGAGACTATTACTAAACATTCTTGCAAACCTCTGCCTGGTATAATGCACATGCTTTTACCATTTCGTCAATCAAATTGGATTATTGAAACAGTCATATAAATCAACAATTCGCACGCAGTAAATCATAACCAAATCATGAGAAGCATCAATTAATCATGTAGTACCTGCAGTGAATCTCATAATGATTAATTAATTAATTAATTGCAATTAATAATTAATTAATTATTTGTTGCTACGAATGAAGTTATTTAATATAAGCAGAAATAAGTACAACTAATAGAGACAGATATACCATTAACTGGATAACTCTAAGCTTGTGCAATTCTTTTACAGCATCCTCACACTTGTTGTCGAGTCGCAATACTTCCCTAAATGATTCTTCTGCTTTTGTATATTGCTACAAACAATAGTATTACAATTAACAGTGAAAATAAGACTACTGGAGTAGATTTTCATTGCCTTCTCATTATCTCGCGCTAGTAGGCTTGTAATGAAATTGGTTGGGAAAATATTTATGAAATATAATTATAACGTCATGACGTCTGTAGTGAAATTGGTTGGGAAAATAATTATGAAATATAATTATAACGTCAGACGTCACTGTGACGTGTGAATTATGCAAATTAAGTAAACATTGCAGTAGTATATAAGGGAAGCTTAAAAGGGAATCGGGGTCGTTGTGATAAGCCTTCTCTTGTGTTGTATTAAACCTGTCGGTGAGTTGGTACTACCAGGGTTATACATATGTACTTTGTGCATTGTGAAAACCTATTAGTGAGTTGGTACTCCTAAGGTTGTGTGTAGTGTGAAAACCTGTCAGCGAGTTGGTACTCCCAGGATTGAGTGTACACGTTTAGTATATTGTTGTGTATTGTAAAAGCTTGTTGGTGAGTTGGTACTCCCAAGGCTTCGTGCTGTGAAAACCTGTCGGTGAGTTGGTACTCCCAGGGTTGAGTGTATATGTTGTGTATTGTAAAGCCTGTTGGTGAGTTGGTACTCCCAGGGTCGTGTATATGTTCTATTCTTGTAAATGTGTGTGTGTATATATATATATATATATATATATATATATATATATATATATATATATATATATATATATATATATATATATATGTAAATTTGTATAATTGTGAAATCTGACCACTTCCAAAAATTAAATACAAATCTCAAAAGCAAATCTTTGAAAAAGGGTTAACTGCATATCTCAAGTTATTGAAAGTTACTAGTAAATAAAACCTTCCAGGACAAGGGAGGCAAATAGTAAAATTGGTGTTCGTTTAAATTAACTGTAAGGATATATAAACATGGATTCATCTTCAGAATTATCAGACGAGGGATATGTCCCTATCCTCGATCCAGGTAGAGTAAAATCTCGTACTCTGGATTCCCAAGGACACAATAGAAGAAGGAAAGGAACTATGGATTTGCCCTGTTCAAATGAACAAATGTTCAAATGAACTTCCCTCAAGTGGTAATTCCTGTGGCCCAAAACAGACCTATGTAAGAAAAGATATTATATCAAATGTGAACAAACCCGAGCATAACATTAACAACAACAACATAACGAGGGTAACTCGCACAACGCCGCCAAGGTGTAGGCCTATTACTATAACTACTACAAGGCTATTAACAGATACATGCAGCTCTAAGCCAACCTCAAATATTTCGACATTCATTGAAGTAACAGTAAGTAACATTATCATAGTTGTCGAGAATTTAAAATAATAATTTTCCAATATCTATGGACTGATGCTAAACATAGTCCAATTCACAGCAAATGATTGTATTGTCACAATACAGTAGATGTCAGCAAACACTGCTCCAGAATGGTTCATTTGTTACAAGCAGAAGTGATAAACGCTGTACAATAAGTTTGACAAAGTATAATCTCGTTGACTGCAAGTCTTCAGACAATTTTTTGGTAAATTTAGAAACGTCTACGAGTGTCTTGATGTAAGACAATTAATTCTAAACGAGACGAATGATGAGGAAACAGGATTAGATCTATAAATCAAACATAAATGGTAAATAAAGTTAAAGCCGGTAACGATTGGCAAATCATAGCAGTCGTCATGTATAGCTTGGTACACAAAATAAACAATCACAGACAACTAGCTAGATAATGAAACGAATCGTAAACTTCAATACTAATAACACTGGTCTAAAAAAAAACATTTTCGGAGCGCACAAACAATGGCATAGGGTGTCTTTAGTAGAGTTTTATATGCTGATTCCAAATCTGTTTTCCATTTTCCTCTATCACCCTCAGTTTTTGAGGTATCTCAGTTTGAAATTTTACCAACTACGCACCAAAATAAGCATTACATTAATATGTAATTCTTTAACATTTACAACCAAATTTTTATTAATCTTAGTAAAACGTTCAGATAAGGTAAAAACCTTAAGTAAACTTAGTCCAGCCTATAAATAAGTCTACAGAACTACTTATAATTTCCATAATCTCTTAGAGTTTGACTTTCTCCTATATTCGGCATCCGGGTCATCACGATACAACGTCCAGCAATAGTCCATGAGGCATTCTATTTACCTTGGTAACGTGACTCCAAGACCGATATGTCCTGATGGAAGCTTTCTCCATGTTCATCCCTAACAGCTCCAAGGTTTCTGGAAAGAAGTCAATATAGGAATCCAAGAAGTGTATTTTCAGTGACATATTGCATCCCATTAGCTGATAGCACTCCAGCATGTTCCTTACACATTTTTTGCAGTTAGGAACAAGATTTTTTCCCAGAAAACCACTAACCACAGCCTTAAAGGTTCTCTTCTGCAGCAGGTTCCATTCCTTCCATCTTGATGCCAGTAGTTCTGAATGAGATTTTGAAATAGACAATTCACACACAAGATCGTTCAATTCGTCAGTTGCGGCTCACTATTGTCATCCTGGATGTAATCTGAGTAATATATCTCCGTCGATATTCACATCAGATTCTTTCTCAGTTGCCGGAACATACGACACATGTGGTTGAGGTACTGGAAGACCCTCACCATGTGGGATTGGTCTCCTGGCTGAAGCAATATCAGGATAAGTAATATCACAACGATTCTTGACATGAAAGCCAGCTATAACGCTTAAACAGAAGTAGCAGTCGGTGCCATGATCAAGAGGCTCACGCCACACCATGGGCACAGCAAACGGCATAGATTTTCTTCTACCGCGCAACTGTTTACCGAGCGATATTGAGCATGTAGAACAGATTACATGTGGAGCACACTGTTTATCTTGATCGCCCATTTTACACCCAAAGTAAAGATGATATGCTGCTCGATCATGGATTAAGATCTTTCTCATGTTCTTCTTGGGCACAAATTATCCACAAACGTAGCAGAACTTGTCTGGATCGCTCACACAACAACGCCTAGTAGACTTTGATGATCCTCCAGTGCAGTCTGGAATTGACATTGACGTCATTTTTACAGGAGACAGAAGGTAGGAAAGTGGTATTGTGTTTAACGTCAAGGTTCAGATGCTCACAAAGGCTCTTCAGGACGATATGACACACTCGAGCTATTGTCGCAATATCTCACACACGCTGACTACAATTTGACAAGTTAGGCTAGCAAAATAATTAATATTGGCGTGTAAAGCATTTATTAATTACAGGCGAAATGAAATCGTGGTGTTTAATTAATTTACTCAATTCTATCATTGTAATGCTTATCTTGATTACATTACATTATATCGTTGAAATTACATAAAACGTAGAAATCCATTCTAATTAATTAATATTTAACATTACTTTCTAATATATAAGACATATACTAATTTTATATTACTAAATTGAAGTTATATAATTATATATATATAATACATATTAGGACTAAAATATTTGTTCAAAAATTATAATTCTCTAAAACTTTAAAATCATATAAGTCTCAGTATCTCAGCAACTGAGGGTGATGGAGCAAAACCAAAAGCAAATTTGAAATCAGCGCAAAAAAAGACACAGATGGAAGCAAAAGTACAAACAAACACACAAGGAAATTCACAGAGACGACTATATGTATGTCTGATCATCATCCTAGATCATCTATGCATGTGTGCACTACATACCTGTATAAAATGTTACACACAAGTACCACACACAGAGTTACTTATATTAGACATTGTCATACCTTCATGCTGCTTAGAGCAATCGCTCTTCTGTAGTGACCCTTTGGCCAATCAGCCGCTAGATATATTGCCTCATCAGCGTCCTTCAGGGCTCTATGAACAAGTATAAAGTATAATAAGAATAATAAGTATAGTACATGTCAGATGATAGAATGCAACCTACCAAGACTACTATTAATTTTACGTTCTTATAAAATCTTCAAAAATATATTTTCTATGCATGCCAAGAATCTACCTACTCCACGAGTCATTTACATATTATACATACAATATGTTATTATCAACAGGTACAAAAATAAACTACTGAAAGACCCTTACAACATTTTTGTATCATCACCAAAACCCTTACAAAATATATTACCATCAAACTTGAAAAAGAAATATTGTCTGCTTAGTAGTAAAGCAAAATCCATATAAATAAAGGCTAGACAGATGCAATATACCATGTTAACATCACACATTGACAAAACAAAGCAAACTGTCGAACAAAGTATTTTTCAGGACAAGTATTGTTTCTACATTCAATCAGAATATCCTATAAACCATAAAAATATGCCAGTGAATGATCAGACTATGCGAAATATGAAAGAAGAAAATCTGTGAATCTATTACTTACTTATCATATTCATTCACCTTTTCATAGCAAAAGGATCTATTTCCAAAATATCTGAAACATATTACAGCACATACATTGTAGATGGGTTAATTTAATATAAAACACAACGCTATTACATTATAAATATTAAAAGCCGGAGTACTGATACATGATCTACTATAAAAAAAGTCTTATTCTTAAATATTACAGATTGAACTTTCAAGAATGAACAGGGTCATTAGTTATCGTTAGCAATCTAGACTAGATTCAACCATTTTGACTACAAAATAAATATAGAGTAAAGCATGTGTATACTGAAAGAATCCAGAGGATATTATGACTGCTGCAAGAAGTGCATTGAATAATATAATTTCCAGGATATTGAAAGATTATTCTTAAATCTGTGCTAGCATCAATCTCAGCTACCAAATGGCAATGGTTAATAATAATCATGAAGAATGTGGGATAACAACAAAACGCCAACTCTAACAGCACTAAACATTGGAAACTAAATTAAATAAATTTCTGATACACAAATAATGCGAAATAATTAAATAGAAAGAGGCAAAGACGAAAATTCTAACCTATATTCGGCACCATTGAGATGAATAGCTTTGGTAAAACAGTCAATGGCTTCAAAAAAACTGCCTTGGCTAGCCAGAGTATTTCCTTCGACTGAATTACAACAAAAGAAAATATGAAAATGAAGTAACATAAGGCCTTCTACATTCAAGTACAGGGCAATCAATAATTGCTTAAATAGAAATACAATTCTTAGTTTAAACTGTACATCAAGTTAGATTCAATAATATTTGAAGTAAAAAACCAGAAAGTTAACGCCTTACAAGTAAATAACAATTTGTATATGGATAAACAATAACATCGACGAGTAGTGATATCATAACAATGGACAAAATTGAAAATCAAAAGCTGTATTTATACTGAAAAGAGGAAAGCAGAAGGCAGAGAAAAGTGGAGGCATTATATGCCATAGACGTGCCAGTAGGCAGTGCACTAAGAGAGAGAGAGAGAGAGAGAGAGTTTTATAAGTTAGTCTCACAGTAAACATTATAAATCTATGCTAGCTTGGATTAAAGCATGCAGTTATATAAACAATACCTTAGATCACATAGTTAATCTTACGTATGTGTAGAGAATAAAATCAACAATTTCTATACCACTAAAATGTCAGCGACATACCTGCATACTTTCGACTGAGAATAAAGTCAGGATCGTTACATATTGATACACCATTACTCTATAACATACAAAAATAGAAGACATTAATCTTTCTTACAGTATAATTTTGACAAATCAATATTAGCATGATGCTCAATTTATATTTATACACAAAAAAGGTGAAGATGAATGAGTTAATAGACCTAAACTTAACTACTAGCAAGAAGGTGATTCCAAGTATTCAAAAATAAAGATTAGCCAGGGACTAACCTGAGACTAAATTAAAGGAAATTAATTAGTTAATTACAAATTAATAGAAATTAATTAATTAATTAATATTAATATTAATGGAAAAGTCTCAAATAGGGGATTGGCTAGTGGTGTGGTGTAGGACAGGTGTAGGACAGAGAGGATATGAGACTCATATCCTGAGAGATTCATATCCCGACCCTATTTAAATTGGGATTCAAGGGAGGATGATGATGATGGTGAATAAATTAATTAATAAAGGAAATTTTCAGATTAAATGCTACAGTTCTCTCAGAATAAACAGTAATTATGCAGCAGTAAGATAAAAGACACAAGATACTTACAAATTTGCTTTAGGAATTCAGTAGATAAATCATAATAAATATTGACACGATCAATCAATCACTCAATAAGAATTTAACGGCCATTTCCTCACAATTAGGCAATATCAGGGACATTGAAATAGAATTACAATACAACTACTGTGATTGAAGAATTAGAAACTAAACTTACTTGAGATTGCTGTTGTGCAGGTAACACTTGTTCTTTTAATCTAGATCTGCAGCACATTTAAAACATACATTAACATATAAATCTATGTAAATACATTATCCTATACACTTAATTGGATGTTAAACACGTCACTCACATTTAAAGCTATACATTGTTTTCAACATTAACAACAGCACATTAAACATATCTACAATATAGAGAAGTGTTAGACACTCAAACACATCAAAAGTGCAAAATATATCCAGTAAAAGTATAAAAAGAGTTGATAAAAAATTTATGACCAGGTTAGGCTGTAGACTAAACTTTTAAATTTTGTGAAAATAAAACATATTTCTCTCTCTCTCTCTCTTTCAACTTGCTGCTCAATAGCTAATAGGAGTACATTATCTTAAAAAATGAAATTTTATATCTACTATGCATATTTACAACATATTTCTCGAGACAATTTCCTCTCACCTGCTATTATTATTTTCTTCTTCACTTCGCCTTTTGCTTTGTTCGGTAGACCCATTTGTACCGTTGGAACCATTCACTTTGTCTCTCTGAGCCTACGGATGTCACACAAAACTTAACATTCGTATATGAAGATGATTTCTGTACCATTTGATTATAACATTACACAAAATTCATAAAATATCAAGCTAATTAATAAAAATAAATATATAATGGTTGAAAATTAATAACTAATAATTGATAACAATGATAATAGCTGGTAATTAAGTTTAATTAATCTGATTACTCTATACTGGAATACAGTAAAATAAACGTTTTGATTAATTCACTAAAATAACTTCATGAATAATTCACTAAGTGGCTGATAATAAGGTTAATTAAGTTTAATTAACCTGATTGCTCTTAACATCTTCAGAAGCGTTCTTCTCCAATCTCTTTTTCTCACGTCTCTGCTTCTTTTTTGCTCTTCTCTTCTCCAACTTTTTCTTCTTTTTTTCCTCTTCAGATATTAGTTCATTAGCAACTTGTTCGCGTTGCTAAAACAAATACATTACCAGCAGCTAGCTAGTAAAACAAAAAGAAGTTCTATCTTGACACTTAAGCTTATTGAGATGTAACAGCCACCCTAAAGAAATTCAAAAACATACAGAATTTTCTCTCTCTTCCATTCTCCCTAGCATTCTCTTTTTTTAAACTAGTTTACTGAGGAATTACTGAAACAAGTGATCAATAGCATACATTCATAATGGCTCAATGACATCACATTCATCAAGGAAAACTCGCACAAGGCCAATAACTACTCTCATTATAAAGGAAGCGAACCAATATATAAAGTGTAGCTTTTAGAAGTTAAGGCTACGAAAGAAATGCTAGCGTACTTGACACCAGTGGGACACCGATGCTGGATAGACTAATTGTGTGCATGAAACATGCAGTGCCGATATTCCATAGTATCCAAGACAACTTTAGGAACATTTTTAACAGAGAAAGAGATAAGGTAATAAAAAAGAGGCTCCAAAATGTAATAACATATACAATTATACATATGCAAATATTAATATGCAATGCACAGATTTATATTTACATATAATAAACACATTCAAATAAATGATAATAAACACAAGCATATACATGAAAACCTAAAAAGAAATATCATACAATAACTAATACAACACATATTTTTTCTGCCAATAGTATCCTGAAGCTATTCATTTCCTTTCAAAATGAGGCAAAATACGTGCTGATATGTTCTTGATCGACCAAGCTATTGCACTTTTAATGCATGTAGTGCAGTCAGAGAATGTACCGATATGTCATTTTAACTGTAAGCTAACACTGCAGTTAGTAACTGATTCGCCTAGCCCACATATGCATAATGATAGGCTGCATGTACTAAAAGTTCAATAAATTCGTCAATTAAGAACATATCAGCATGCATTAGGCTTCGTTTTGAAAAGAAATGGCACTTCAATATAGCCTTGTAGAAAATAGTTGTTACACGTTCTGTATTGCTTTCATAAAGAACAGACTAGAAAATTCCCATAGTAGAAAATTCTTATTTGACTTCACTGAAAAAATTGGCTGCTGGTCAAGTCTTGTAAATTTTAAGAACAGCAGTCAACTTGTTATAACTTTATTGTAAAACAATTTTGTATTTGTCAGTGATTTGTTGTTGATGCTGAAATAAGCACATATCTCTCTCTATCAATTACAAAAGACACAGTGTACAATTACAAATTAAAATTGAACAAATAAAATTACCTATATCACTAATGTTTATTAACTAATTAAGTATAAATGTCACCATATGCTCTTATTTAAAATTGACTAGAAGAAACAAATAACTTACTTCTAATGTTAAATTATTGCAGATTTCATCATCGTCAGAGTCATTGTAAATATCTAGAAATATGAACAGGACAAAATTTATTAGTCCATGGACTTTAAAATGCAGAGCAGTCATTAAACCTGAAATTCAGTAAATATAATTACAAAACAGGAAATTACAATATCTCAAAATCATAGCTCAGGATCAAGTTAATCTGAACTTTAAAAGCCTGTTTGCAACAACAATATGATAAGAAGCATTAAATAAGAATAAATAATATTTTACAATAACAGACTTTTCTGTGTAAAGACAATAATTCAAACTCATGTTTGTTTTTAAAATGTTCACATGTGTTTGCATTTACGGGCAAACAGTTCAGAAATTTATTCATGAGCTCCAATGATCAGCAATACATTAACACAACAATATTACAGATACACTCTGTAATACTTGGGGAGGAGATATGACGTAACGGTTAGTGTTCGTCTCAGATACAAGTGGCCTGGGTTCAAAGCCCAGATAAGTCAACAAATGATGGACATCCCCATGAGCCCATAGAAGGTTAATCTTGAATCGGAATTTGCTATCAATAGCAGAGTTATGACTAACCATGAAAAGGAGTGTTCGTATATTAACCTGCCAGGAACCTATAAAGCAGTCTTGAAGATCAGACACCGGCTATGACATCGCTATAGAAATTGTTGGAGGTTATTATTATTACTATTATTATTATTATTAATTGAGGTGAAGTATTATGAGAGTATTATGGTAATGTTAATTGGAGTTTAAAATATTTTATTGTGTTAAAAAATGTAAACTCATAAATTTATTAATAATATTTATTTATTATTTGATTACTTTTTTATATTTGATTATTATTACTTGCACTGGTTGGTGGAAGCCTGAGAACAACCTGGCCTAAGATATTTGTCATTTTCATCAGCTGACTAATGTCTACCAAAGGAAAGCAATGAAACAAATATCAGCTCAGTAGTGGCTACAAACGATGCAGGATAGGCATTGATTTTTATAAAACATCCCATTTATTTCTATTCAGTTCTTTCAGAGCTGACGATGGCAATGTTAAACCACCTCAGAAGCCATAATTTTTCCAAGATATATCCTGCATTAAGGTGTGGTTAAGGCTTAGCCATTTGTGAAGGGATTAACTGATTAATTGCTCTTTATAGACACGAGCAGAATGTGAATAGGAACATGTGTCTCGGATCTACCCCTAGGCAGAACACAAGAGATAGAGAGAAAGAGTGAGAGCGATCACATTCATTAGAGAGAATTAAAATCAAGCAATTAATTTTAGTGTAGACTCCTGCTCACTGAGAGAATATGAACGTATTCCAAGCTATCAGAAAAGAAGAATAATACTACTAAAGGTTTAACGTCAGTTTCCCCATCAGAAGAGCTCTAGAGAGAGAGATATATTAGCACAAGACAAACCTTTTCTATTCTTATCTTTTCCAGGACCGAACATAGAAAATATCTTATTAGTTATCCTTTCATCGTCGTCGTCATCGGATGATGTGCAGTAATCACTCTCTGAGTCAGAACACTCTACACAAATCATATTTGTTATCAGTGTCGCTCGTATAACTGCAGCTAACTAATACTCTTCATCTCCTCGCAGAATTTACCATTAATAAACAACTTTATCATAACTTAGCTAAGGTAATGATTGAACAACAGCCAATGAATTCACTGTCTCAACTGTCTCTTTTTTGGAGTAAAACCCAACAAGTCAATGAGAGGCCCTTGCCTCTATAGTAACACAGGTTCGCCGATTTATTCAATTCTTCGTCTAATGATTGCTATATTTAGCAAGAAATAGATAAAATATGTTCAACTGCAGTCAAATCATCACCCACTGACACTGTACTAATACAAATAGACGAAAATCCAATTATCTGAAATGGACTAGTAAGAATTTACTCTCATTTAGGGCACCCATAACTAAAAACTCTCTCAGACAACCCACAGGGCAGTGTTGGTAGAGCTTTGAAAAGCAAAATTTTCTTACCAAAATATACTTACACTACAATAAACTGGCTACTGTTGGTATCGGCCCATTATGACTAAGATATCTTTCAACAGCATGAGTATCGAGTAATATTATGAATAGTAGTCTTTAAATAGACTTTCAAAAACTAGGCTAGACTAGACAGGGAGTTAAAACTAGTCAAACATCAAAGTATTTTGCAGACTTTAACTATAGCAAAATAAACGAAGTACAGCAGTGTAGCTAAATACTTCAAATAATAATAAAACAAACTGTTAACAAGTAAAACAACTACAGTAAGTCCATACGATTTTTTAGAAATTTCATTAGAGGATGTGCCATCCGGGATGGATGAAGCGTTGCTTTGTAAATATCGAGTGTTTCTTCCTGCGCGAAACAAATACACTAAGCACTTATCACAAGTAACTAATTAGAATTAATTACAGATGGGTATTTACAAAATGCTAATTATTTATAAATAATAAATATAGTTAACCAAGAAAATACAAGCATTTACGTAAAATAAACAAAAATATGAAATTTATGCGATGAAAGTCGAGCAAAAATTAAACAGTACAACAATTTTGCTAATTTATATATATATATGTTACAGGCTTTGTGCAAATTCAGGCAATTTATAAAGTGCCTGAATTTTCAGGCATTTTGTAAAGTGCTTAGAACCTTCAGGCACTTTACAAATTGCCTGAAACTATCAGGCAATTTGATCGATCAACAGATTAACTTACAAGTGTTATTGCCAATATTACGGCATCCCAATAGAATAGATAGACGAATTTACCGAAGGGATAGTCACTTTTGAATTTTTTGAACTTTTTTAAACCTGATAACTCCTCCGGCTAATTCATCATCTTAAATTCCACCAATAAAGCCTCTATCGCCTTGTTAAATGCAGCGGCCTTCACTGTTAGTTACAGCAGCTACCTGAGCGAGGAGTGGCGCCGATGTGTATGAAATTAGGCAAGTGTGAATGAAACAAACTTGTCGCTTGGCTGCTAAGATTTATCAGCCCAGGTGGCGCTAGCCAACACAGGAGTTCACAAAATGCTTAGAGTTCTTGGGAAGAACGGCATCTAGAAGTTAGGAGGCGAAAAAGGTTCATAAAATGCAAAGGGAGAAATATTAAGTAATAAAGGCAATAAAGACCCTTTCCATAACTAGTAATTGGAAACCTATATCGAAGTGCTGCAAAATTACCCATTATTGAGTAAGATTTAATAAAAGGATCAACCTACATACAGATCAATGGATTAACGTACAAGTGTTATTGAGCAAAGATTACATCAAAGGATTAACGTACAAGTGTTATTGAGCAAAGATTAGATCAAGGGATTAACTTACAAGTGTTATTGAGCAAAGATTAGATCAAGGGATTAACTTACAAGTGTTATTGAGCAAGTTTCACTGGACTTGAATAAACATTTGTAGGCCAATGTGATCTTCATAAAAGTCTGCAACAACAGTCAATCAATCAAACAACACACGTGTGAATTCTCAACAACAGCATGACCGATCTTTGCCAACTATCTTTTATCACAGGGAACTTTCCAAGAAGTAAATAGAAACACTCAGCAATCTGTAAATGCAAATACAATATGCAGAAAACAAGCCATAGAAATATGCAGAAAAACAGTCCATAGAATTGAAACTATTTTCATCTGTAAGAAATTGCCTGCATATTTAAAGATAAAATGCACACAATAAAGGTAGTCTTTAGCAGCTTAACAATACACTTCATCAGTGCGAGTCAAACAGCTGTGCATAATGCCAGGAGGACAGGAAAATCAATAAACAAATAAAGCTCAACCACGAAACAAGTTCATTTAAATAGGCCATTCTAGTCACACAAGACCGATCAAACTGTAACATAAAGTCACATTTCTAAATACTTATATTGAAACATTAATGAAACTGCATGTAGCCTACACTATTAGACTTACTACGAGACTGAAGCCAGATTTAGATTTTAAAAATTAAATAAAAGTTAAAACAACATGAAAGCTATTGAACTTACGTTTAAAGCTTCTAGTTTATTTGGATGTTTTTCTGGAGACCATTTCAATGCTAGACGCTTGTAACTTGTCCTTATTGAATCCTGGTCAACTCCTGAAATAAAACAAATAGCATAAAAGAAACTCAAAAGATACTGTATATATATATATATATATATATATATATGTGCATATATATATATATATATATATATATATATATATATATAATATATATATATTTAATATATATATATTATATATATATATACGTATATATATATATATAATATATATATATATATATATTTGCACATATATGTGCATATATATATATATATATAAAATTATATATATATATATATAATATATATTATAATATATATATATATATAATATATATATATATATATATATATATATATATATATATATATATATATAGTATATATATATATATATATATAATACATATATATATATATATATATATACTGTATATATATATATATATATATATATATATATATATATATATATATATTACATATGTACTGTATATGTACAGAATATAACAATTTAAAAATAAACACAAATAAGTTAGAAATTTTAATTTAAACACTATTTTACTGAGTTCCCTCTCGTACCTCCCCCCTTAACCACTGCCCTTACAAACATATTTACACATAGAAATTGTCATAGAAACAATAAAAATATAGTTTACAAATTTTTGTCGGTGGGCCTAAGGGGGAGCATACCCTCCCTAGGCCAACCACTGTGGAGGATGAAGGAAACGAATAGTTTGACTCACAAAATTAAAAATTAAGAAGTTCTTGTGACAGTAGGTACACTGAGACAGGTGATAAAAGTGACAATAAATAGAAAGAAAAGCTGGATAGAATATATTAAAAAGCGGAATGGTGTGCTGAGAGAAGTAATGGAAGGAAAAAGGGTTAGAGGCAGATCATGATATATGATGTTTGGTGATTTGATAATTAATTCAATTATAGAGATGAAAAGGAAGGCTGAGGATGGGTTGGAAATTACATACCATAAACCTACCAATAGGCTGTGCACTAGAAGAAGTATATTTCTGCAGACGTTTTATTTTCAAAAAGTTGTAAAGTAAAAAATAGCCAGCAAACATCAATGGAACAAAATTTATGTAACATTTAGTATAACTGCTATAATGATATGATATGTAGTTACAATGAAAATAATGTTGTTTCGACTCAGATGGTTTATTAGAATAATAGTATAATAATAATAATAATGTAAATTCTTTAACTGAGCTAAAAATGTAAAATTAAAAGCACGATAGCACTGAAATTGGGAGAGAGAGACATATGTTTATTTCGACAACAAATATCAGTGTGAAATCACATATATACAAAGTGTACAAAAATAAATAAAAGTGCAAGATTACAACATAATCAATGATGCAAAATTAAAACAATCCCAATACCATTCAATCGGTCCCTAGTGAGAGCATTGCTCTATCTAGCTAGTCGCAAATTTTTGAACTAAATTTATAGATGAATTAATGAATTTACTATTACTATACAAGCCATCCTCTCCGGCAAAATCATACACAGTTTTATTGTCTAATTCTTAAAAATCTCATAAATGGCCGATTATTTTACCTAATTATTTTTATGATCAAATATCAATATCAAATGAGTACTTAGATTAATTCTCTTGCACAAATATTTCGTCAATTGTAATTAGTCAGTAGCTCTATTCAATAGAATTTGAGATTCCTACAATTAGCAATTTATAACTTAATATAGAATGCAGTTTACCCAGTGGAAGCTCAAGGATCTTATAGGCCTCATTCCTTGTGATGTTCATAGTAGACATGGCTAATGTTGATTCATTAATTATTTCTACCGTTACGGAATCTCAAATAATACAAATATTCAACTCCAAATATCTATTCAATACCTAGATAATTAAAAAATGCTAACTCAGTCTGTAAAGACTAGTACTTCAATTCTACAAAATGAATATATGCAATAATTAAGATGAGTAGATGAAAGAAAATCAAACTCAATAATTACTGTTTGATAACACATTCTTAAGATGCCATCTGCTACAAAATCTCTTGAAAGAAATCTAGTGAAAGCTCTCCTGGTGGCATAAAAGATGGTAAAGCTAAGGTTAACGTCAGTTTCCTCACTCGAAAGCGATGTCAGTGACGGGCGAGCCCAAAATTTGAATCCAGCACATACTGATCCGCGGTCGAGTATCTTACCGACTTCACCACTGGCTCCAGCCAGATATAAGGCATATTAGCCGTACATAAGGCAGATTGAGTAAAATTACGTACCCTAGAATGAGTAATTTAAATAACACTATTTAAAGGTAAAGAGAAGGCACAGAAATAAAAATTTTGCAATAGAAATAACAATCATTATATATAATTATACGACCGAATCGTATCATTCTGCTCACTGAAGTTGTATTATATCAGGTTTGAATTTCAATTCTCACAGCATATAAAGCTTCACATTTTTAAAATCATTTAATTAGCTTTTCTTCCACACTTGCAAAAGGGCTTTGAATACTCGTAAGTTTTCTCGTAAGTTTTCTTAGCTTTTAAAAATTCATTTCCCATATATATACACCGATGCAAAAATGGAATATAATTCAGAGACAAAGGACTGCCTCTTGGTGTAATTTTTATTTTGTTAACTTTTCAAACAAACATAATGGCAACAATACGTTTAAAATTTCACTCAGATGTATAAGAAATTAAACTGTTATCAGTAATAGCTTCAGTAGGTCTTCGTTAGTATTTAATCGCTGCAGTTGTTTTAAATAGATAAATGTAATTTTAATGCCAGAAATTATGAAAAATACAGTTTTAGAAGATGATAATTAAACAAATGCTTCCCCCATCGTCATATTTACCGGATATCAGCTGACAAAAATCAGCTGCAACTAAAACGTAACTATAAAAATGGATCGTTTCAACTAAATCGTTGGTGGTATATCTTAAGAGTTATTCTAGGTAAGATCTCTATGATAGTATCTAAATTTACGAAGTAAATGCTTTTCAGTGAGCAAAAAATCAAATTGTGCATAAAGAGATGTTTTTCGCACCTGCTGTTTATAACTAAACACTTTTGGCTCTGCCATTTAAAGCTCTTTAAATTACACCCTTGCTAAACAAACATATACCTATTTAACCGCATGAAATTAAAACACGCCTCCAGTCTCTTACTAGTAGGCTCGTACAATCTGAAGTTCAATTTGCAAATGTGGAATTTCGAACTTGGTAAAAAGTTGAACTTGGAATTTGGGTGTAGGCGGAAGTAGCTGTTGAAACTTGGGATTAGAACTTAAGAGTACATAATAAAGTAAAATTTTTATGGAGATTTATACTTTAACTTTATATATTTCGAAATCAAATTTTCATATAGATTGTTTATTCATATTAGCCTTTGAGCGTTGCTATATTAATATCAGAAAATTGTCGATCCTTTCTAAACGAGTATTTGATATGATAATAATAATAACAATAATAACAACAATTAGAGTGCTACAGTCATCAGTGACAACATCGAACACTATTGAGACAAAATCAAGCCGGCGAGCAAAGAAGAAGGTCCAAAATCGGTGCAAATTCTAAAACCCAGAAATTCAGTCCAAAGTAAAGGGAGTTAAAGAAGAGGTGGTTTAGGCGCAGGTCGCTGCTCATGGACACTGGATGGAAAAGAGAGATGGAAAAGATAGATCTTCAACTGCTTATGGAACTGCTCATAGTAAAGCAAAGGCTGATGTGACTCAAATGAAGATTTCCGAAGATTGGATGGAAGAGAATTCCAGATCTGAGGTGCAGCATGCTGGAAAGAACGATTAGATAGCTTAGAGCGTGAAGGTAAGCTAGGTCTGACAAGAGTAATTAACTTAGAAGACCGAGTAACAGTAGGCTGCATCACTTTAATCAAGTGAGACATACAAGTTTGTCCAGGGATGGTGATGGACTTATAGGTTAACGAAGCTGTTTTGTAAATGATTTGCTCTTTAATCTTTAGCCAGTGTAAAGACTTCAAAATAGGCGTAAGATGTGAGTACTTGGAACTACAAAAAATTGCTCGCGGAAGAGAATTCTGAACAAACTGCAACCGATCAATCTCACAGCCAGGGAGATTTAAAAACAGGGAATTGCAGTAGTCCAACTTCGATTGCACAAGAGCAGCACCAATTGTAGCAGCTGTCTCACGTGACAAATATGGATGTATTCGATAAAGATCACAAATTATTATGCTCTCCAGATATCAGATGATATCTGGAGAGCATAATAATAATTATATATCCCTAATTATACTTTAAAATAGAGATCTAGTCCGATGGTAAGAACCACTTGGTGAACATTTAGACTATGGATCTGATATATCGGTTAGACCAGAAATCCAGAATGTTTCTGAAGGAACGGTAAACTTTTGTAGTGATAATTCAAACAGTTCTATGTAAATATACAAGCATATTAATCCTTTATCAATTTTGACAATATAAGAATATATTATGGCAAGGAACATGAAAAATATTAGGACATGGAAAATAGGGGATTATCAGATTATATGGTGTGGGACTTAGAGAATTGGATAAGGTCTATTTGCATCCTGACCCTAGTTAAACTGGGATTCAAGTGAAGATATGATCATTACTCCAAGGAACTATCATTTATATTATTAATATAAATGATACTAATTTATCTACTAATTACTTATTTATTATACTAATTTAGTTTTATTTTACTATTATTGATATTAGCCTTATAATTTAAACCTGTTATATTTGTGATTTAGGTTATATATTGACTGGCACGAGTGCAGATGTGCTACTTAAATTTATATGATCATAATTAAATTTCCAATCATTAATTCTAATTTGTGTTAACACATATAATGGCCAAGTCTTACATCTAATTTAGTTTATACTTACTTGTGTTAGATATCACTTCACTATGGAACTTGGATTGCCATCAATTGATCCATACAAACTTCTCGCTGTCAACCCGAAGGCTTCGCAAGAAGAGATCAAAAAGGCCTATAAAACTCTTGCAAAGCAGCTACATCCAGATAAAAATAAAGCTCCTAATGCTGAAGAACGCTTTAAGGAACTCAGCGCAGCCTACGAGTTGATTAAGGATCCAGATGCTCGACGGATGTATGATCATTTGCGTGATGCTGAGAAAGATAAATCTACAGCGAGTGCCAATCGTCGAGCTGGCCCAACATTTGATTCTTTCACTCGCAGCACCGCCAAGGGGCATACTACACCAGGTACCTCTTCTCGTACATCCTACAGCACTAGACGGCCTAATGGTAGCACATTCTCTGGATTTAGGATGTCTTTCAATCCTGGCGCGACTGCTTTCTCGTTTGTCTTTGACGATGATCTGAATGATTCATTTTCGGCTTTCTTTCGTAGTTCTTCATCCAGTGCTGCCGATGCATCTAAATCAAATTTTTCTCAACCTTACGCTCGTAAGAGACACACCACCTCGGAATTCATCCCGGATTCTAATCACTCAACCGCTGCAGGGGTAGGGGGGAGTCCGCTAGGACAGGGCTCCTGGTACGATAAGTTCCTAGCAGATCAGCTGAATGATGTTAGTCGCTTGCTCAATCAATTGTTCGAAGGCGCATTGTATGGTAGTGGAGATACTGAACGAAACTCGGCGAAAAGGGCTCAGAGTGAAGCACGGACGAAAGACGACGGAAGTTCTATGCTCGATCCTGCGTCTGGTGGAAAACTGAGGCAAAGAAAAAAGGAAACAATGCCGTTTGACGACATGTATGATTGGTCTGTGCCCATGTTTGATCACTTGCAGAGAAATAGGCAGAAATCGGGCGATGTGCTTGACGATGTGGATAGCGATGTAGAAAACAAACGTAAGTCGTTTACTACTAGGTATTTAGTACTATTGATTGAAATTTGCATAGTAATTTGTATGATTCGTTAACTATTTAAATGATTTTGCCAGTTTTGTAATGTCATTTCATTGAACATTTAGAACATCTATTGGATCATTGGTGGCATGCTAGCCTAATTGGTGGACTTTGCTTTTATCAAAAGAGATCAGTCTAAGGAATTTTCCATTTAAGCTATTTACCAGTTGCATCTGACTCTGAATCTAAAAAAATTGGGCAATATGCAGCATGGCAATTTATTTGGTTACGATTCATGCTAAATACTCTACGATATTCTTCAGTCTTCTTAGTAGGATTTGACTTGTTTTAATTCACCTAATTTAAATAACTATTCTATCTATTTGTGTAGTTAAAGTCTATTTTAATAAGTTCCTCTAATTGTTTGTACTATTTTTGTTATCTAAATTTAAAAACAAATAAGATAAAATTGTGATTATTATTATTAAATAATAATAATATTATTATTAAATAGATTATATTCACAATACTGACAGTGTGATCAGCTTTGTAATGTACATGTTTTGTAGGGGATATGACAAGGATAAGATTTCCTTGTATTTACTGTGGCAGGAAACTGAATTGTCAAGATCTGGTGAGTATACAAGCTACTGCTTATTTCAACATTGTATTAAACTCTTTTATAATATCATGTAGCTGGTCATGCTGTGGCTGGGATGATTGCTAAACTGTAACGTCTAGCAACACAAGTTTAAAAGCCTATAGTAATTAGTTCTTGGTGTCCCTGAAAGATTAAACACTCATTTTAGACGACTGTCAAAGTTCTGTCAAGTGCAAAACTTTTTATGTGGTAGTATTAGGTACATATGAGTTATCATGAAGAGGTCCAAAAATCATGAGCTTCAGTGAGCATTCAATAGTTTTAGTTTTGATATATAATTACTGAAAACTTTTTGACAACATAAAAAGAAAGTTAATATAATTCAAAACGTCAGAAAGAATTTTTGTATAGGAAATTTTTATTATTGGGTATTGAGTATTATTCTATAGAGTAATAATAATAATAAGAACAATAATAATAATAATATTTAATAATAATAATGTCATAGTATAATAATAATATTGTGTACTGTTTAACTTTTAGTCCTTTTTCAGTAATTCTTACTTAGTCACAATCTTGAACTTTGGTCTATGCTTCTTGGTCAAATTATTTAATATAAGTATAAATTTTATCTTCTCTGTATGGTTACCGATTATGATACTTTTTAAGAATGTTTGCAAAGTATATATATGAAAAATGCAAGTACAATTAAAAATAACTATATTTACAAGCATACATGTTAGAGCTGCAAAAGTGCTCGTAGTTGCATATTTATAATATTCCTTCCATTCAGTTCTGGTGAGAAAGAAAAACGATATCTTCATTGCATTAAACTGATGCCTTTGTTCCAGACATGGACATCTAATGAGGAATCAGAACTAAGTCTTCATTGTATTGTATTGATGCCATTGCTTTTTGAACAGAACAAGCATGAAGAAGTATGCAAGCGCTTCTATACAGCTGACAAAGCGGCTACTAGAGCATCTGGCACGGCTAACGGTGCTGCTGCTGGATCGGCTACTGCCGGTAGAAGTTCCGCTACCAGCACTGCAGCCGGCATCGATACACCAGTGCCAAACTTTAGCAACAACAGTAACTTTACCAATAGACCTGGATACGATACAGCTGGTGATTCTAATAGAGCAAACTTTGAATCTGTTAGAAATGGTTTCGATTCGGGAAGATCTGGATATGATACAGCCAGTGATGGTTATGATTCTGGTAGAACCGGTTTTGAGTCGGGTAGAAATTTGTACGAATCAGGAAGATCCGGATATGAATTCGGAAGTTCTGGAGGCCTGCTTGGTGAAAGGTCTGGTGGAATGAGTGATAAAGCAAAGTGGAATGCGGAAGATCCTCTCAACTGGAAAGCGGATGAGCCCTCGACAAGAAGAAAAAAGAAATATGCTTCTGAAATGACCGGTAGGTCCTGAACAAACTGATTTATAGTAGAGGAACTTGCATTTATATTTTAGTTTTTTTATTTCCTAAGGATCAGGTGAGTCATGAAAGATTTTTCTTGATGTCACTGTTGTTTGGACTTACAATGTATATTATTAATAATTACCGTAGGTCTTACTTATAAC
>CAJHZI010000525.1:0-17500 GCA_905160935.1 Enchytraeus crypticus
GCTGACAGCTTTGATTTAAAGCCAGTGCTGGAAATTATTTTTTTAAATGCCCTAGATGCAGGTGACCACATTAAAGGTTAGCGATTGCGAATAATCATAGAGAGGAATGAAACTACAGATGCAGAAACGTTTAAATCTGAAAGCGTTGTAATCACGTACATTCTGCCATGTGTATAATGCAATAAGCTAAAGACTCTGAGCTAACTGACTTGTGTTCTTGCAGCATACTGTAAAAATTTGTATTAATTTATGTATAAAGCTAGTTGCCAGTTGCTGGCTGTCTTCTAACTGTCGATATATAGAATTTTCAGCCATCTACTATACAGCAGTTATCAGTTAGCAAATAGTGGTTTGAAAACATTGTGTGTAAAACATACAACCTGATCATGGAGTCTAGAATGTTCTGAACGCTATCTCTGCTTGTTTAGTATGTTTGTTTTGTAATTCTGATAGATTTGGTTTGTTGAATTTTTCCATTCATGTGATAGATCAGATTTATTATATGTCTAATGTGATTTTTATGCAGTTACATTTATAGATAAAGTACTAAAACATATAACCACTACCATTTTGTCATATTTTAAAACAATGTCTTTTTAAAATGGCTAAAGGATTAAATATGACACTGTGTTGTAAACTTATATATATATATATAATGGCATTGACAATTCAAATTAGACATATAATATATCCCATTAAAACTGATAGCGTTATTAATGTTCATACAGAGGGAACGTTTCATGAACTACTACATGATGGTAAGCCAGTTCGCTAAGAAGATGACCGATCGAGTACCGCTAGTGGAGGAGTACTCAGCCAACATAGAGCAAGAGGAAGGTCGACAGCCTGTTAAAGTCAAGCGTGATGAGAAGAAATCAGATGACTCGGGGGTCAGTGGATCGCAAGAAGGCGTCGAGGACAAAGGTGCAGCGAATCACCTTCCTGGCTGCAAGCGTCCTCTGAACAACGCTGGCTCTGCTGCAGGTGTGATTTATGATGCTTTCGTTAGTAGTGTTTTATGCATGGGATAGATGGAGCTATATATTTTGAGAACTACGCAAAGCAAGTTTCGCAGCATAATTTTGTGTTTTTATGACATTATTGAAGATTATCTTTATTGGCTGGAGCCAGGGCGTAGTCGGTGAGACACTCGACCACGGATCAGTATGTGCGGGGTTCAAATCTTGGGCTCACTCGTTACTGACATCGCTTTCGAGTGAGGAAACTGATGTTAACGTTAGCTTTACCAGCTTTTTTGTATGCATTTCTCGTGTCAGAACTTAACTTACATGATGACAGGCAAGTTAGATTGCTTCAAAATCAAATACTATACAGATGCACTTGCCCTTAATATTAATATGATTTTATGATTTAGAATACATGTGCAGTATTATAGTGCAGTTGAACTTGAGTGAATAGCTATAATTAGTGGGTAAGCAATTGACTACTGGGTGTTAAATTGATAATAAATACTGAGAGTAAAATGTACGAAAATCAATTAAAAAGATTGAGAAAACCAATTGTCATTTTTTAAATGAAGTAATTTTGTCGATGAAAATAGTATAACATTAGTTTCATTAGTTTCATAGTTTAACATTTATTTCCATTAGGCAATGTATACTGCCAGAAGGACCCAAAAAATTGGGATTAAAACTAATTAATTATCTACTTTGTATTAAATAAGTTTGCTACCTATCAGGTCATTTTGGCAGGAGCCAATGGCGATGTCGGTACGATACTCGACCGTGGATCAGAATGTGCGGGGTTTAAATGCTGGGCTCACCCTTCACTTACATTGCTTTTGAGTGAGGAAACTGACGTTAACATTAGCTTTACCAGCTTTTATCTGACCTGCACAAATTATTTAATTTCAGTATAGATTAAGTTGTTAATTTTAGTAGATTAAATTAATACAAAGTCATGAATTATAATTTAAAGTGTGTTTGTTTCTGTTTCAGTTTGTAACTTATTGTGTGCTTATTGTGTTTAGGAGGTAAAATGATGAGAGCTGGATCTGTTGTCCGCAGCTTCGTTGTTGACATAGAGAAGAAGAATAAGAGTGGATCGTCATTTGAACGCGGCACTTCTCACCCTCCAGCTGGTCAGTTCTTCAAATCCGCAGCCCCGTCTAATTTTGGCAACATCGAGCATTTGGGAGATTTTAGATCAACTAACGATACAAATGAATCTAACTTGAATGATGATCGAACTGTTAGTACCTACGAAACTATGTCCACTAAAGGAAGTGTTGTGCAATTAGGGCGGTGTAGTGCGAGTAGATCAATACTTGATAAGGGGAATGAGTTTGATACGCAATTAAGCAGTACATACAAATCTGTGACAAATGGCGGGGGTGAAAATGTTATTCAGTTAGGACGCAGTAGTGGGTATAAATCAACCAAAGAGAGAAGTTTACCGGGTAGTAATCAGTATAAAGGAGTAAGTGATGGATATGGGAGCAATAGATCAGATGTTAGAGATATATCCAGTGGTAGTGCCTATGAAACTCTCCACAGCAAAGCAAGTAGTATACATTCCACAAGCTATGATAGGTACAGAGGTGAAGTCGCTAATGATACGTTTGGATGCAGAATTAACCGACCAGATGAACGATTAAGTGGCACGCGACGAGAGAATTATAGCACTGATTCGTACGATGGTGGTTTAAGAAGTGACGCAATACATCGGTCCAGTGAGAACACTGCACGAGCTGCGTCATCTGTCTGCAGAGGTGGAGTCGATAGTTACGTGACTGCTACTGAGAGGACGGCGGACCATCAAGCAAAAAGATTTAATTTTGTCGGTAGACGTACATCGGACGATATTCCGGAACATCGAAGTAGCAATCCATCGAGTGCTGGAACTTCAGGAGCTTTCTTTAAGGCAAATTCAACTGCATATAATAGTAATCGTCGAGATTCTGTCAAAAATGTTAACCCAGTAGCACCTAAAAGTCTTGCGTATCTTAGTGAGTATGGAACTGACAATGACTTGGATAATTCTGATGTCCATGCACTGGGGAGAGAACATCACAAGGCTCTTAATGGTGACTATCCCAGTACACGTGCACTTAATAATGATTATCTCAGTACACGTACACTTAATACTGGGTATTCCAGTACACGTGCACTTAATAATGATTATCCCAGTACACGTGCACTTAATAATGATTATCCCAGTACACGTGCACTTAATAATGATTATCCCAGTACACGTGCACTTAATACACGGCATTCCAGTACATGTGCACCTAATACTGATTATCCCAGTACACGTGTACTTAACACTGATTATCCCAGTGTCCGAGCACCTAACACTGACTATCCCAGTACACGTGCTCTTGATGCAGGATATCCCAACGTTCATGTATTAGGCACAGATTATCAAGGTATACATATAGGTATTAATACAAGCGCGAGATCTGATAAATTAGAGTCAGATTCGTTTTTAAGACAGTGGAATCATATAACAACTGGCAAATCTCAGCTGGCTGACAATTCTAGTAATCCAGGTAGTTTTCCTGAAAATAGGAAGCATAATCCTGGAACGTATGAATCCCTGAATCCACCGTCGTCCAGTGAAGCGAGATTTAATGGATATGAGTATATTTAGAGTTTTAATTTCTTTCAGCTGCCATTTTCACCTGATACACTTGCCCTTTGACCTGCTCTCTTTGTTAATACTTATTCCATGGACATCAGTAGAGCTTTTGATAATAAAAACTGTCGTTAAGCCTAACTTTATAGTTGATACAGATTATTGTATACAGTGAATTTGTGGATGTGTTGGTGCAAAATGGCCTGTATTCTAAATGTAGAACTGATGGTTTTTCATAAATGACAAGTTGAAGTAAATTTCCTTCTATCTACTAATTCTGATTTGTTAGCTAATTTGAGACAATGACAGAAGTTGTACTACTTAGTGAAACTGAAACGTATTTACCAATTATGTGACAATAAAATAGTGATTTGATACTTTAATTAATAGTCAATTATTATTTGTGGTCCTAGTATTTCATTTAAATTACTGACTTGGCATGTTAGTGGTTTTTATCTAATATATATATTTGTATTGTTGATTATACTTAGTAGCATTCAATAGTTGTTAATCCTTGGTATCATCTCCTGAAGTTAAGGTAAACGTTAACATACTGCTAATACAGATTGAGCTAACTGAGTGACTCTAATGTTATCATTTAAATGCATGCAAGTTAGTGTATTTCTGTGTTTCTATAATTATTAAATTAATAAATGTGTATTTATTATTATATAGAATATTGTCTACATATTTTAATCATATCTCATTTTAATCATTTCATCTAGCTGAGTAAGGCATAGAGGGCCCACCTCGTCATAAGCAGAAACCCCAAGAATAATGGTATATCAAAAGGAATGGATGATTTAAAGACCCACTCGTATGTGGACATGAAGAGGAAAACGGAGATGAGTGGAGGCGTAATATATACCATGGACCTGCCAGTAGGCAGTGCACTAAAAGAGGGATTTTAATTCTATTAGAAGCAAATGTGGCACTTTCTACGGTCACAGGATACTTCAAGAGGCAAAATTGTAGCGTCAGTGACTTCTTTATGTTGGCTCGTGTGTTTGCTCGTGTGACCACTTGCTATTCAGTGACGGCCCAGATAACTAAACCTGCAACCTTCTGCTTAGTAGCACTCCGTACTCACTGTGCTACCTGGAACATTCGATATGTCGAATTGATGTCAAAGAAGCAAACAATGTAATAACGACGAAGAGCTATTCAAAAAGAGCTGAATCGCATAGCTAAATAATAACTACTTGAAGCTGATTGGCACGTAATTACCAGTCGTTATATTCACTGTACAAAGAACATCTGAATGGAACACTAGTACAACAACACACTGATCTAGGTAAAGTACGACCTGTGTTTCTTTCAAAACGATTTCTTTGGGAAGCAATTTATTTTTATTGGAGGGAGCTCTATTGATTTTGGGTGTTTCAAATGTTGTTTTAGGGGTCCTATTTTATCTGCAGAATGCTGATGAATCTCTGCAACGGGACGGGTGAACTATTGTCCCATAGAAATGTTTGAAAGAACCACTGAGCACGATTATAAACATTTATAATTTATTCATCTGTCCATAAACGCATATACAAGCTGAGGTATGCCGTTAACTACTGATTGGATTGCAAATACCAACAATAATCTTAAGAAATAGTCTACGAGGCCTGTATAATTTTTATCTTTATGATTACTAACTGATGGACTTGCATGATGCCATGATATTAAATAATTCTAATTACATTTTTGGGTTCATTCCTCAAAGATATTACAATTTATTTTGTGAGAAAGCAATAACAGAAGAGTCGTAAGATTGCGGGTTCTTCGCTGAGCTTTGCGGGTGCTGGTTTCAAATCCCCTGTTTACCTGTCATTAATTTTTATTTGGAGACCAGAAGCTTGAAATAAAATTTCCTTTCTTATGTTAATGCCATTCCGTGTAGACGTATGTGTAGTCACATTGTAGCACACCTTTCTTTTTTTTATTTGCTGGTTGCATGTTGTCTGAGAAACCTCGGGTTTTCTGGTTGCTGGTCGCATTTTATCAAAATTTACTTTTTTCATAGCCATTTGTACATACATGTACGTACATTCACTAAGCACCCATTGAAGGTAGGCCTAATGCTTTATCTTTCATTGCTGAATTGTTCTTTAATATTTCTTCTTATAAGCTTCAACTTTTTACTTTACTCCTACACCTTTTTACAACTTAAACTTCCTCATCGGGTATGCATAGCAAACATTCATTTTATCTGTTAACTTTATATTCTCCTAATGACGAAATAATGAAAATAGATACCGAATAATATGGATAATTTTGACTTCATTCATTTCCTGTGTGCCCTTGAACAGTAACTGACAATACCTTGGTTCGAGGATCATCTGATGTTAAAAATAATTTCAAATTTCGAGCGAAGAAACGTTTACGAGTCAATGAGAATATTATTTACAAGCGTTTCTATGTTAAATCTATGTACACCGTGTAAATTTAAAATGTAACAGTAACGACTCCTGACAAATATCGCTTGCATTATTTATGACGAAGGCGGCCATCTTTGTTTAGTTCCTGTTTGTCGGTTTCTTCGTCTTCTTCGTCGTCGTCTAATTCTCCACTTCCTTTTTCGTCATCGTAATCATCTGGTTTAGAAACCTCGGGTTTAGTGACTTCTGGTTGATGACTACTGACTGGTGGTGATTGACCTTTACTAATCTCTGATTGACCCTTCAATACTTTTACCTTCTCGCCACTCATCTCTACCCGACCTTTGTCGACCTTAGCTTCCACTCCTTTGACCTCCTGATTTACTTTTGATAGACTTCCGTTGACCTCTAATTGACCTTTATTTATCAGGGGCGGACCTTTTGGAATCAGTTTGGTGAGCTCATCAATAGCGACAGGATTGGATTGCGGTGGAAGTCCCGTTGGTGGTTTTCGTCGATTGCTCTTCTTGCCCTTGTCCTTTTCGTTTTTGATCTCCGTCTCTTTGCTGACAGTACCTGTGGGCTTGAGATTTGGAAGTGCGGGGGGATATCTGGCACCCACAGGACGAGGGATGGTTTTATTACTCGAACTTGTTGCAGATATGAGATTGAGCTTTCTGTCCTTTCTTCCAATCACGTGATCATCGTCATCTAGTTCATCTCCTTCATCCAAATCTACCTCTTCTTCCACTACATCTCCGTCACTCGGCTCCACATAGCCTGCGTACAGAGTTTGGTAAAGAAATATGTATATATATTATGCACAAATGGTAATCAACTATGAATTAATAGACATAATCAATCAATCAATAAGAACTTAACTTCAGGTTCCTCACCATAAGGCAATGTCAGGGACGTCGCGTGCAGACTCTACACAAACAGGCGCCACAGAATCACACGATGACGACTAAGTACACAGAGACCACAAGAGAAAGCGAGATCAACACTGTGTGAGTCCAAGATCCAAGGCAAGCGGGCCAAAATGGTAAATGGTTAGATGAAGACCGATACATGGGATGCTGAGTGATTTGATAACTATTTCGTATGTTGATTTGAAAAGAAAAGCAGAGGATAGAAATATGTGGAGGAGTTAGTTGTAATGGACCTGCCAATAGGCAGTGCCCTAAAAGAGAGTAATTAGCTATCATCGTAAGACATAATTCATTATAGAAGTAGCACTAGTCTTGTGTGTAATTCATATACGTGTATTAATTAGGCGTAGCCTATACACTATTGAATGGACAAGCTAAATGTTCTCTGAGCCAAATACTTCTAATAAAGTAATAAGTACACTTCTTTATATAAATAAATTTGATGATTGATTATATTTAGTAATTCGATAGCAAAGATTGGGCTGCAACATTAGTCTTTAACATCATCTATGGTCGGGATACGAACAGAAGTTCTTTATTCCTCTTTGTCCCACACCGTAATAACATTTCCATTCTTTTAAAAAAAATTGTAGAAATTTCAGGGGCCTATAGTCGATCATCAACCGAATGCCTTTTCTGACGTTGCATTGGATCTTAGTGCTTTTTCGTCATTTACGACACGTGCAGTCGACGGTTGATCTACTTTTCAGCATCCCGGACACAACACGGGTAAATGATTTCCTTAGAAATACAGGGTGAGTAAAAAAATGATAACACCTGCTAGAAGTTTGAATATCTCAGGCTATTGTTAATATTTTCAAACCAAACTTTTACCAAATACTAAAGGACCAATTTCTGATTGGGTGGCCAATTTTCATCCAATTTAATGCATAGATTGGCCAGTTATGCAGGTTTCAGCAGAGCAACCCCTCCCCCCCCCCCGTTTTAACTGTAAATAAAATAATATTTTATTAAATTTTTATTTTGGCCCTGAAAAGGGCCGTTGTGGTGGTTCAGAAAGAACCAATTGTATCTGCTAGCATTACTGACTATTCGATATGTTTTCCTCCGGCTGCTACGCCGGATTGCAGTCGCTTTCGGAACGCTAGGACAGCCTTGTTGATTCCAGCTTGGGGCACTCTCTCCCAGATTGATTGTAGCACTTCCTGCAGTTCTGTCTTGTTTTTAGGCTTTGGCAGGTGTTTCTGATAGAGATGCAGCATGGTTCTCCAAACATGGTAATCCAGAGGATTTAGATCGGGAGAGTTTGGAGGCCATTCATTCTTTTAAATGAAATCCGGGTTTCTCTCGTTGATCCATTTCTGTACATGACGAGAAGAATGAGCCGGAGCACCATCCTGCTGAAAGATGAAACCATTTGGTAAAAGAGCATTGCCATCATCAAACAGCTTGGGAAGTAAAGTATTGACGTAATACTGAGCGTTCACCTTTACCTTCTCGTCAATGAAGTGCAATCTGCCCTTACCGTTGTAGCAAACAGACTGTTTGCTACAAAGTAAAACAAACAGCGGCCCAGCCAAAGTTTGTTGCAGCAGCAGCTGTGGGCTAGAGAGTAGGCCTAAAGCCTAGGCGGTGGCCTAGACAGTAGCCTAGACTTCTGAACAGCTCACTGTCTTACTGGGTAGGCTTAAATAACTTCTACGGCATAAAATTTATTCCCATCCTTAGATCTAATGCTAAATTATTTTTTAATAATCCCGTATTAGGTAAAAATGGGGGGTTGCTCTGCTGAAACTTGCATAACTGGCCAATCTATGCATTAAAATGGATGAAAATTGACCACCCCATCAGAAATTGGTCCTTTAGTATTTGGTAAAAATTTGGTTTGAAAATATTAACAATAGCCTGAGATATTCAAACTTTTAGCAGGTGTTATCATTTTTTACTCACCCTGTAGTTTGCTACATAGTTTAATGAAGTCTGAATAGAGATCTGAAACCTTGAATGTAGAACGTTTGTTTTTTCATACGGAACACATTGGATGCGACACACGTGTAATTTCCCTGGAACCTTGCCAAGAAATTCATGATGATGAGGGTAGAAGAGGTGTAGCTCGACTTGGGCTGAGACATGTCTTCCTGCTCGCAACAACATATCATACTATATCATGTATTAATTATCGATTCGCTAATCGATTGATTAATTGATTTATCGATTTTCCTATTCTGACAAAATAAATACCGTACAATACCATGTATTAATTATCGAATCGCTAATTGATGGATTGATTGATTTATCGATTTTATAATTTTGACAAAAACTTATAATTTTTTTATAAAAACTTTATAATGTTGAATAAAACGCTTACAATATTACCTCATTGAATGAATAATTGATTTGTCCTTTAATTTCCTAGGTTACGATACTGCTTAAAATGACTATAATATTAACTATTGATTCATTGATATATATTTTATTGATTTATGTGTATATTTTATTGATTTATGTGTATATTTTATTGATTTATGTGTATATTTGTTGATTATCCATTTCTAAACAGTGTCAGATTGGTGAAATATTAGCCAGTTACTTATTGAAACCCTTACTACTTCCAATACCTGATATTTAATAACTATAAATGCACATAAATGGTACGAAATACTTGACATAGGCTATCCCACACTTGTACATTGGCCTATTGATAGTGTCATTCTGATTCATCTTGAAAGGCTTCGAATAGATAATTACAATTTACTTAATATTGACTTATTCCTCTTATAAAATGACCCATAGCATAGTCAATAAATAGCAGCCTCTTATTTTAGTGGTCGAATTGGTATGAAGCTTAACTGATAAGTGACTTTAGTTTTTATAATTAAAATGTCTCAGGTTCGAATCATGGTCGGACAATCTCTGACAGTATTCTTGTGGGACAGCTAGAAACATACGTTATTCTTATCTTTAATTACCTTTATTGCTTACTTTGAGGAAGGCAACGGGAAACCTCCTCAAAAGCCATATTTGTCCTCAAGTTTAATCAACACCAGGTATTGATAAGGCAACACCTTTTGTGAAGGGATAAATAGCAAAAAAGCAGACTCAGAGTATGAATATATTTCTTGGGCCTGCCACTTGACAGAACTATATGTATAAGTATAAGTATATGTATAAGTATATGACTTACTATAATGTAGAAGTGACGACCATTACGCAGCGCTTTGCCGTTCCTATACCATCGAATGATGGGCAGGGGCTTAGTGGCCCCTCGTGTCTCACACATCAGCAGGAATGATCTGCCCGTCATGGGCTTGGGGTCAGAGCTATCCTGCGTGTGCCACTGCTTGCTGTCAAATCTCATCTTATATCCTTCCAGGTTCCACGGGTTGTCTGTAAGAAGAACAATATAATTTAAGTGTTACAATTTAACTTTAAGACCAATATAATTTCTAATTTGACATTCGAACATTAATTTAGTTATATTCAGTGCTTTCTCTGTACTCCTCTTGGAAGAAAAACCTGACAGTTAATCAACAGTTATAATTTAATCAACTCTAAATTAAGTGAAAAACTCAACTTTAAATCTATTAATAGAACAGAGAAACAGTACGGCTCAAAAGCTGAAGCTATTCATACTGTCATAGAATTACGAGCATATGATTTAGCCACTGAAATTAACGTAACCTTCCACCATAAGTGAGAATTTGTACGATACAATCGGCTGTACGAAGTTATCTAGAAAGCAGGCGTAAATCCCGGTCTCTCTTTCTGAGGCAGTCTTAATAGGAAGTCCATTACCCTGCAGAACACAAAATAATTATTAAAGCTAGTATTACTAAAGCTGATATCATATTATCTATTCATCAGAATTATTAAAGCTGATAATACACAATATACCTATAACTAAATATTTTCTACATAAATCACTAGAAAAAGATTTAAATGCTTAACAAAATCATTATGGCAAGAAGTGAGAAATAAATATGTTTTAATAAAACTAATAACTAAAGGAATCGCCCGATTAAAGGCAATAAAATACATTCGACATCATCATCTTCCCTTGAATACATCCAAGTTTAGCTAGTGGCGGGACAATAAAATACATTAAATAGTTCAATTACAATGTGCCTAAAAATCTGTTCCAATACTGTCACTGCAGTCGGACTAAGCGTGTAGCATATGGTATAGGTGAGCGCCTGCGGATCAGTAGATACAGGGTTCATATCTTGTGAAGTCCCAGTCATTGCATGACATTACTATTAGACAGAACGCTAGGACATTATAGCCTTAGCCTTAGGCTTTAGTTTTATAATAATGATAATAATTTTAATAATAATAATATTCTTATTATTATTATAGCAATATTTAAAAAAGAGTCCCCTTCTTAGGGGGTTCAATAATAATAAGAATAGTAATTCAGGTTAAACGTTAGTTTCTTCATCCAATATCGGGACATATAATCTATTTCTCATACCCAGAATTGGTAGCTTCCATCAGGCAACTTTCTGTTCCTGTCCTCTCTGGTCCAGTAGACGACAGGTTTGGGGTAGCCAGTGGCGTTACACCATAGCGTCACGTCTGTTCCTATCTTAGCTCTCATTGTGGCTGGGCTCGTCTGTGCCTCGATCTTAGACTCTAAATATCAATAGAGTGCTACCGTCATCCTTAATAGTATATATATATATATATATATATATATATATATATATATATATATATATATGACTATATATGATGCCTGACTATATATATATATATATATATATATATATATATATATATATATATATAGTCAGGCATATATATAGTCATATATATATATATATATATATATATATAGATATAGTCAGTATACCGTCATAATATAGTAAGACATCATATATAGTCAGGCATTTCAGCTAACAGTTCCTTCTCTCATAAGCTACTAAATATAAGTTTCAACGTACTACTGATTTGACGGCCAAACAATGTCTAAAAATCTTCATCTGGGCGAAAAGAACTAGATAATTGAAATAATTAAATGTGTTAATTAAATTAATTGAAATAATTTTTAATGTTTTATTTAATTTAAATAATTAAATGTGTTTAATAAATTAAATAAAATAATAAAATGTGTCAATTGAAATAATTTATCGTGTTGTTTCAATCGAGTCCAACCTGTACAACAGCTTCAAGTAATCATAAAATTGGTATATTGTTCTCCATATTTCAACTGATATTGGCCTAGAATCTCCTACCGTTGAAACCGCATTCGAGAGTCGAAATATATTGAAAACTTTAATTATTTTAGATAGTAGTCTATTAAATTAGTCAATCAATCAATAATGATTTAGTGTTCAATTCATCAGGTGATGTTAGGAAGATACACAGGAGGATGTGGGTTCTATTCCCAGTCGAATCTTCTCTCAGAGGAGACTTTATATCCTGCGGACTGTATATCATGATAACGGTCTTGAGAATCCCTTTGTATAATCGTTATATACTTTGGACTGAATTTCTGGATTTTGGAATTTGCACCGTTTTTGGACCTTCTTTTTTTGCTTGCCGGCTTGATTTTGTCTCAATAGTGCTCGATGTTGTCATTGATGACTGTAGCACTCTAATTGTTGTTATTATTATTATTGTTATCCCAACCCAAACCCTAAACTTACAATTTTAGCTTTTAAAATCACCATAGGATTTGCATTTACCACAACTACATGTATGAAGTAAAAAGGCTGGTGCCAGTGGCAATGTCGGTAAGTCATTCGACCGCGGATCAGTATATGCGGGATTCAAATCCTGGGCTCGCCCGTCATTGACATAGCTTTCGAGTGAGGAAACTGACGTTAACATTAGCTTTTAGCTTTAATGTAGCCTTTATAGTAAATTATACAGAGGCAGTCTGAGATTAGGTACGTTAGATGATTTAAAAACCCTCTCATATGCTGATACGAAGGGAAAATCAGAAGACGGAGAAGAGTGGAGGCGTTATATACCATGGACCTGCCAGTAGGCACTACGAGAGGAGGATAATAAATTATAACTAATCTAGTCTACCTGTTACGTTCAATATCATAAACTTATGACGTGTGCGAGATCCAGAAAGATTGCAGCGGTACACTCCGGCGTCTTTCTTCTTAGAGCGTCGTATAATGAGAACAGAGAGGGCGCTGTTGTGTGGTCGATACACGCGGTATCTGCTATCATCCATCATCACCTTCATCAATAAACAATTTCATAACACTTTATAACGTTTATCTCTAATCCATCTCTCGATTCCGGAGCGGATTTAGAAAAGCTGTAATAATAGCAGAGAGCGAGATTAGTAGCTAGATTACTCTCTTCAGTTAAAGCTGTCAGAGGTTAGTGTAAAATATACTGTAGTTTTACTAAATATTCAGTAATTTAAAAATAATCTAAATAAGAAACTGATGAATAAATACATTTATTATTAGTAAATATGAATATAAGTGTGTATATATATATATATACACTGTGATTTTTATAACTGATACCCCAAATTGTTTTAACAGTAAAGCCGTAAAAAGTAGACCGATGTTCTTGAAATTTACAGCACTTGACCAGCAGCCAATTCTACAAAACAGATAAATTTCGTTTAAATATCTTTAATAAAGTGAAAGTTATAGTTTTGTGAATAGGAGTGGGGTCAGATAAGAAATTTCCAGTACAGGATTACGGGCGTGTTACCGCCGCGTAAAATTATCTCTATAAAAATAATAGCGAACAAGTCACAAAATTTCAGCTAATGCTATTTTGAAGAGCAATCACTTCTTAGCAAAATGACGTAAAATACGTGCTGATATGTTCTAAATTGTCAAAGTTATTGAACTTTTAATGCATGCATTGCATGTCTGCGTACAACTGCTATCACCGCAGCCACTACAGCGGCGTTCTCTTCTTCGTTTATTCTCTTCATGCATTGAATGCATAAAAGTTCAATAACTTTGTCAATCAAGAACATATCAGCACATAATTTACGTCATTTTGAAAAGAAATGATTGCTCTTCAAAATAGCTTTAGCAGAAATTTTGTATTGCTTGTTAGCTAGTATTTTAATAGAGATAATCTACGCTAAATGTAAAATGCCCGTAATCCTGTATTGAAAATTTCTTATCTGACCCCACTAATATTCGCGAAACTATAACTTTCACGTTATCAAAGATTTTCAAACGAAATTTCTCTATGTTTTGAAGAATTTGCTGCCGGTCAAGTGCTGTAAATTTCAAGAACATCGGTCAACTTCTTACGACTTTACTGTTAAACAATTTGGGGTATCAGTTATAAAGAACACAGTATATATATATATATATATATATATATATATATATATATATATATATATATATATATATATATATATGAATATAGATCCATACCAACGTCAGAAAGGGCATTCCGTTGGTGAGAGCCTAGGCTCCAGTAATTTCCACAAAACTTAAACGAATGGATATTGTCTATTCGTATCCCGACCCTGGCTAAACTGGGATTTAAGGGAAGATGATGATGATGATGATTGTAGTAAATGTGAAGGTATGGATGTGAAGAGGAGACAGAAAACTTTGAATTACACAGAGAGACAGAGAAAAAAAAGAGAGATAGCGAGGGAGAGAGAAAAGAGAAACAATAAAAATGAAAGACAAAGAAATAAAGAAAGAAATCTTCAAACTAGACCTTCTTCCCACTAGCCACCCAAGCTGCGCTTCCATCCACTGTTTCCAGAGCCGTGTCTTTATCCAGCTCTGCTGTATCTGCCTTGGTCGTCTCCTTCATCCAATTTATCTGTTTACGCAATGTAATATTAGTGATAATAATGAAACGCTAATAATAATAATTATTATTTTGATTGTGCCACATATTAAGGCTAATAGAGTAAACATTATTTAGCCTCTTTTTTGCCTAACAACTTTAGACTCTGGGTAGTATGAAAGTTGCGATCTCTTTACTCAGCACCAGCTGTTGGTACCTTATCGCGTCTGTACCGGCGAGACGAGATACTTGCATATAATCTCTCTACTTACACACTGGACTACTTGGACGTTCTAACATGGTAGTAATAACATCTTAACTTCGTCAATTGGGCAACGAAAAACAAATTTCTAGTTCGTAATTAGTAAGTAATTAGTAAAATATCGGTAACTATAATTTCAGTAGTAAAATTACGCAGATTAAGTAGTGTTACTCAAATCACGCTGAAGATATTTCGATGAACAAGTTTAGCTGCTTACATTTCCATTTTTAAGTTGTTGGAAGATGGCGTCAAAGCTGCAATGTAGCACGGCAGTGTCTCCCACAGCCACGGTCGTCGTTCCCCAAATAAACTCTGCAGAATTTGTCACCCCGGTTTTGTCTAGCTCTTGATCCACTGCAAATATGAACAAAATAAATATGATATAGGATGC
Organism: Enchytraeus crypticus; assembly: GCA_905160935.1. Classification (NCBI taxonomy): domain Eukaryota; kingdom Metazoa; phylum Annelida; class Clitellata; order Enchytraeida; family Enchytraeidae; genus Enchytraeus; species Enchytraeus crypticus. Next base: position 15,256 of record CAJHZI010000525.1, read on the forward strand.
CATTCTTTATATAGTACATATGTTTATTTAAAGTCTTCAAACGCCGCCAAACAATTGTGAAAGCAGACAAATTAATAGTTCAAAGTATGAATCAACATAATGTAGCATCAAACAGAAAATAAAATTTGCTCACTACGGCCATCAGAGAGGGCACTGAAGTACTCTATCGAGCTGACCACCGCAGTAAACAAAGAAAGAAGAAAATAGAAGGAAGATATAATGAACTTCACAATAATAGAAATTGCATCAGCAAATCACAATTTATCAACTGAATATTAAAATAATTACAACAATTTAATTTTGCAAAAATTAAATATTTCCTTCTTAGCTACACTCTTCTCATATTACGTGTAATTAGACTGCGTCGCTCATTCACTGTTGTGGTTATACTTTATTGTTTCATTTATTATCGGAAATTATTGTCAAAGCTGTCCAATCGAACTGTTGAGGAGCATCTTATTAGTTTCGGTCTAAGGAAGGTAATGAGCGATTAAAGGCGCTTCACATTCTGAAGTGTGCAAATACAAACCGCTCGAATTTCAGAATTTACGGAGACATTGTAATATAGTTTATGATCATAATAGTGACATAGTACAACTTCAAATGCATATGGGACTTAAATTAATATTTCTGAAAATTGAATAGCAATTCTGAAAGAAGAAGTTTAAGGAGCTTCCGACTGAGTAGATTGATTGATAAATGATTGTTTGTTGGTTACATAGTTTGATTGCTTGATTTAAAAAGCTAAAAAGCTAATGCTAACGTCAGTTTCCTCACTCAAAAGCGATATCAGTGACGGGTGAGCCCAGGATTTGAACCCCGCGCAAACTGATCCTCGGTCGAATATCTTACCGACATCGCCATTGGCTCCAGCCGAAATTGATTTTATAAATTAAATTTATTGATTGATTGATTGATGGTTCATCTTTTCAATCCGATAAACATATTTCTAAGGATTATAGTCTCTAATAGATCAAAGGGAATCAAGTTTCGCTGAGTTGTCAATTTCGCTCGAAATGAATTTAATTGTATCAACTTCTCCATACCGACAAAACAACCCAACTGCGGTTGTTTCATTCTACGCGCACGCATTTATACCGAACAGAAATTATTTCATTTCTCATCTCACAACTACGACTATCAATCAAAAAGCCATTTAGTAGACGATTCGAAAGATATTTTCCATTAAACTGCATTCATCATCTGCAGAGTCGTTATGAATTCATCCAGTGGATGGTTGGATAGACATCGGCGCATCTGATGACTAAACTACAGTATAAAGTGTGTCTGTCTCGAAGGAGTTGTCCATCCATTATTCCATATTTCTGTTTTGAGCCGCTAAGCCGGTAATCCCCTCATCCGTGAAATGGTCTGTTGATTCGATTACCGGTACGGCTAGTCTCGGTGGACACTGAAACTTATCAATTATTTACTTACACCCGTGTCTATAAAAGTGTAGCAATCTCACTTCTCTTCTGCTTCTTTCTCACTTCCTTTCAATTTCTTTCTATCATATTCCATTTGCTCTACATCTTCTTTGCCAATTCGCTTTTCTACAGTGTATTTACATGTTTAGACAAAGAATGTTCCTAATATAAAAGATAGATTTACGATATTTATTTAACATTTTATCTTTGAGACTGTTTATAGTTATCACATTAGCCAAATCGAATTTAATATTAATTAACACAGAGACTAATTTGAAAATGTCATTAATTGTTAGATTAAAAGATTAAACTTCATTTTAAATTACATTAAGTAGTGTTCACTAGAAAGACCATTAAAGAATCTCCCGTTAAATGTAGCAATTAGTTAAACAGAAAAAAATGAATATTTCATGACCAACTTTAAAGTTTTAAGTATTTTCCTTGGGGGGGGGGCTATTTTGTGACTTTCCCGTGAAAATTTAAGTTTAGCAAAATTATAGTTAAATTGTATACCCTTTAGTCACTTTAGAGATATCATGTTACAAATATTGCTTAGAAATATCTTTAGCGAACATCTAAAAATAGAGTTCTGGTGTTAAACGCAGTATTTCACTTGATTAAATAAAATAATTATTATAGACGTTATAGATTACTTTAGATTATTTGCATTTAAATTAGATAACTTAATTTCATTATTACTCAAATGCGACTTGCTAACGTTTTCTTAGCATTCAGTTTCGTGCGGTTTAAAGAATTGCACTCTTGCTGCTTTCAAATGTGACGTAGTGGCCTAACTTCCCTATGGTCGCAGAATCTGC
>CAJHZI010000525.1:20000-227500 GCA_905160935.1 Enchytraeus crypticus
TTGTTCGTGTGTTCTAGTTTACCCTTAGCCTCTAAGATTAATGCAGCTTGCTTAGGGAAGCAACTGAAGGCCGACGCTACGCGGAAGCAGCAACACGTATACATTTCTTGAAAATTGCTTAAGAAAATAATAACTGAAAAAAGATAAAAATAAAATAATAATAAAATAAAAACTGAGAAAGAGAGTAAAGTATTGAATTTTCACAAATCTAACTATCTCCCTATAATTGCAGCTGCTCAACTTAAGGTTGGGACAGCGTATCCTTGAATAATGCTAATGATATATGGTCAATTTTAAAGAATGATATTTTAGAAATCAGAAACAAATTGATACCTTTAACATATAGGTCAAAAGTAAAATGCAAACGGGCAACTAAATTATGCAAAAAGTGAAGGAGAGCAAAGAGACGAGCTTGGGATAAGTATATAAAATCTGGTAGAAAATTGTCATATGACAAGGAAATAGTGCTAAAGAAACTTAGTGAAATTAACTATAATAAAAGTCCAGGTTCAGATGATCTTCATCCTAAGTTACTATTTGAGCTGAGACACCAGTTAGTTTGTCCTCTTACTAAATTGTTCAATCTTTCACTCGAAACTGGGATTGTACCTCAAGACTGGAAAGAGGCCAGGGTGTCTCCCTTGTTCAAGAAAGCTAGAAGAGATAAACCTGAGAACTATAGACCAGTTAGTGTGACTAGTATCATAGGTAAGGTGTTTGAGAGCATTATTAAGGATTGTTTAGTTAATCATTTTAATAGTTATCGATTAATAAGAGATAGTCAGCATGGATTTACCAGAAATAGACTGATCTTGTCTAACTAACATCTTGAGCTTTATGGAATCCGTCACACGGTATGTTGACAACGGAAATCCAGTAGACATTGTCTATTTGGATTTTGCAAAGGCTTTTGATAAAGTGCCATACGAGAGATGTTTTGTAAACTTGAAGCTCATGGAGTTACTGGCTCTATCCTGAATTGGATTAGAAGTTGCCTAATCTCCAGGAGACAAAAAGTTTGCATTTCAAATCATGACTCGGCTATGCGCAATGTCACTAGTGGGGTTCCACAGGGTTCAGTGTTGGGTCCAATTTTATTTTTGGTTTACATTAATGACTTAGACAACAGCATAATATCCAAAATAAGTTTGCTGATGATACCAAATTATGTAAAAATATAGGTAATCTAGTGGATATGTTATCACTTCAGAGAGATTTAAACAGTGTGCATAATTGGGCAACTACCTAGCAGATGAGCTTCAATGTTGATAAATGTACAGTTATGCATGTAGGTCACAAAAATAGTTGTAATCAATATAAGCTTGGTAACGCAGAACTAAAATCATCTATTAAAGAAAAAGATCTAGGTGTCATTATTGATAATACCCTAAAATTTTCAGGGCAGTGTAAATCAACAGTAAATTGTGCTAATCGCACTTTAGGTTTAATTAGGAGAACTATAAAAAGTCGTAATAAGGATGTAATAGTTAAATTATATAAAGCATTAGTAAGACCTAAATTAGAATACTGCGTACAAGCATGGAGACCATTTTTAAAGAAGGATGTAGAATGTATGGAAAAAGTTGAAAGGAGAGCAACTAGAATGATTGCTGAATGTAGAGGTCAAAGCTATGAATCTAGGTTAGATGTATTAGGTCTAATTAATCTAATTAGTTTAGAAGATAGACATACTAGAGGGGATTTAATTCAAGTGTTTAAAATAATTAAAGGTTTTGACAATATTGAATGTGAAGAATTTTTCAAATTAACTGATTCTGCTAGAACTAGAGGCCATAGATTCAAAATAATAAAGGTTAGATCCAGATTAGAGATTAGAAGAAATTTTTCAGTCAGAGAGTTGTCAAGATATGGAACGAGTTACCTCAGTATGTAGTAGAGGCAGAGTCAGTGAATGCTTTTAAGAATGGGCTAGATAAGTATTGGAAAGAAATACATTGAATTGATAAATTGTTTGTTTGCTTTGTGTAGATAGGCTGATTGGTTGCACATCGCGTGGGGTATTTGGTTCCTGGGTATTTATGAGTGTGGGTAAGGCTTGTATGTGTATGTATGTGTAGGTGTGTGCATGTGTGTGCACATGTGTGTATGTCTATGTACGTTGTGCATGTAAGCTTGTATGTATTGTAATGTATGACTATCGTTTGCTGGTCGTTGGTGTGCCTGGTATGTGGCTATATGCATGCTTGCATATTTATGTCTGTAAGGTCGATGTGTGTGTGTGTGTGCAGGCGGGTGTATTCTATGTGGATATATGTAGGTATATGTATAAGTGGGTATATATGTATGTGTATGTATATATGTATATGTGTATGTATATATGTATATGTGTATGTGTGTATGTATGTGTATATATGTGCGTATATGTGTGTATATGTACGTATGTATATGTATGTATGTATGTATATGTATGTATGTATGTGTATGTATATATGTGCGTACATGTGTATGTATGTATGTGTGTGTATATGTGCATATTTATGTGTATATCTGTATATATACGGATAGGGGGTATGTATGTCTGTGTATGTATATACATGTAAGTATTTGATTGTATGTATGTATTTATGTATGTGTGCATGTGCAAATGTGTGTGTGAATGTGTTTGCATGTACATGTATTTGTACATGCATGGGTACGTGTATGTATGTGTATTTGTGCACAGTTGTATACCTGTGTGTTAGTTTATATGTGAGATGGTTATGTGTGTGTGTGGGGTATGTTGGTGAGTGTTTATTTTATTTATTTATTTATTTTCTTATGTTCTTCTTTTGAAGCCTATCAGCTTGTCAAGGTTTCTTTCTTTTCTTTTCCTTCACGATCTCTATGTATAGAGATATGAAATTACGGCAAAAACTGGTGTTACAAGTCTTTGTGACTTCCTTAACCAGTATCATTATGTTAAGTTAAGTTAAGTTAAGAAGTATAATAAAGCAAAAATCTATTGTTAAACTTGCATGTATACTGTATGACTGAACGTGGCAGCGTGGCATTATATCACTCAGCATGACTCGACCAGTGGTCAGTGAGGTAATCTGATAGGAGCATCTGACTGACTGATATATTGTCGTGTCAGAGAGAGAGAGAGAGAGAGAGAGAGATAGCATGATTAAGTTAACGAGAGATAAAGAATGAGAGAGAGAAAAAATAAGGGGAGAGTGAAAAGGAGGCAAGAGAGAGAAAGAGAGACAGAGTGAGAGAGAGACAGAGAGAGAGAAAGTCTGAGAGAGTTTACGTTCAAGATAGAGAAAAGAGAGATAGGGTGACTAAGTTAACGAGAGAGATAGAGACTGAGAGAGAGAGAGAGAAAGAGAGAGAGACAGAAATAGATTGTAGTTGACTAAATTACAGAGAAACTAAGAAAAGACAGATAGAAAGAAAGAGAGAGAGAGAGAGAGAGAGAGAGAGAGAGACCATTAGAGTGTCAGACATATTTTATATAAAGATATTCTAGATGTAACGAAAATGTCAGAGATTGGTCGAAATTTAAACTCAAACAGCTGTCAACAACAACAACAACAACAGTACGATTAGAGTGCTACTGTTGTCCATGACAACAGCGAGCAATGTGTAGCCTAATCAAAACCGATGAGTAGATGTCCTATCTATTCCAAGTCCATAGCATGGAACTGCAGAAGATAAGCTCAGTGTTGATCATATCCTCACCCAGTACATCTCTAAAGTCGTCTGTGAATGAGAAAACTGACGCAAACAATTTTATTCGTTCATTAATCCTTAGATACACACTAGACTATCGGCTAATTTTTCCAATCCTGCTGCTATGCCTTGCATCCACTTCCGGTACTTTCTAATATCTTTAACAACATCATCATCATCTCATCGTTGCCATCGCTCTAGTCACGCAACGTTGCACACGCTGATGAGCGCAACAGATTCAGGAGCTAACTAGAGTCAACACGACCATCAAAAGTTACTAACTCCCTCGTTGAGTGTAAGACAACGTAAATGAGGATCCGTATTGGGTCCGGGAATGCTTTATTAGAGTTTAATCCTAAGCTGCAAGTGCTTGGTATTAGTTTATCAAGGAAGACAAGGAGAGGTCAAGCGTAAACAACCTCAGAGTCCAAATTACCACAAGTTATCGGGTTTATTTTAAGGACCATAACGTTTTTAGATGGTATCAATGTTGTTAATCCATAAGATAATATTTAGGAAGTTAGCAAGCAGACTGCCTGCTAACAGATTGGTAGCAAATTTGTACCAGTGCCGTAGAATATAATGTGTCATAAATCCAGAGATAGAGTGAATGATAGAGAGAGAGAGAGAGAGAAGAGAGAGAGAGAGAGAGAGTATACTTAGAGAATAGGAAGGAGTCGAATTCAGGCTGTTCACGTATCCACACACCATAAGAGCCAGATTATACTGTATATTTGTAGCATCAGAGCACTGACTCTCTATTGACAACACGATTATATTACGATTGCAACACTACTGCACAACTAATTCTATTAGTTTAATTATATAATTGCACTATTGGAAAATACTTTTACAGCACAAAATATCAATAATGCGATACTAAACAGCACGATATAAGTCTAATTGTACTGGAAAAAGAAAATACAATGTCACAGCCCATTCAATCGACTGTTTACACAGATGTATTCATGAGGCTCGAGATTTTTCTTTGACGAAGCATGTTGACACAATTGCGCTGCCTATAAGGACATGCACATATATTATATCATTTGTCAAATCCTGCCATAGCTTACTGTACCATTGAATCTTTTCATCATAATTGGGGAGTACCATAAACAGACCGGAAGTGAAAGGGTTCACCGATATAACCTGTCAGCTGTCAGTCTCCTCGTGTGTTTAAGATATGCCTTACACTGCATTGGTTGTAGTATAACTAATGGATAAATATTTCTTGAATTTTCTACTGACATCTACAATTCACTGTATAGCGAAAAAAGAAGATAATGAACGGTTTTAATTTTAAAGAGAGAGCCACCAGAGATAGGCCCTATCTATGTCTTTATTATATCTGTGCTTGCGAAGGAAAGACCGAATCAAATTGATACGGGTTCGCGCTGAGGCGGGTTGCTATCGCTTTCTATTTCCTAACATTTATTCAAACACGAGCCCATTTCAATATATACTTCCAATACACACATACCATGCATTGCAGATACATACATACATACATACATACATACATACATACATACGTGTATGTATGTACATACATACATACATACATACATACGTACGAACCCACATACATACATACATACATGCATGCATGCATGCATGCATGCATGCATGCATGTATGTATGACAAAAGTTGCGTGCCGTAATGCGTATTGCGTGTACAAATAAGATGAATACTATTTCGTGATGATCATACAGAGCTGCGAGGTACATGTAGGACCAGAGCCATGAAGAGGGACGAGTAGCGGTGGTGAGTCCGTTCTAATGTATTTTCAATTGTCTCTGAATCATTGCTAAGAGGAGCTGGTAACATAAAGCTAACCACGCGTGAAACAAGAAGCTGTTGAGAGCTACTGTCAGCTAGTCCCACCTCGTAATGGACTAATCATATAGTGTTGGACATAAAATGGGCCCACTAGACTAAGAATATCATTTTAGATAATCTAAATTGATATCTATATTCCCATTAGACTTGAATAATATTTCACAGAAGGTCTAAGTGAAATCCGGCTGATTAGTGTATTAAAAAGAGGGGCACTGACACATGCCATATATTAATTCTAACTGGAGAACTTTGTAGAAACGGCAAAGCACGGAAAATTGTTAACCCCTTCGTCGTAAATAGGAGAGGATCTGCGTGTAAGTTTTTAAATGTTTGTTGCGTTTGGCGTGCAACTTCGTGCGTAGCGTAGTTCTTAATGTAGAATGTCCAGACTACCGTGACTACGTCTACAATTGTTTATTAATGGTATTAATATACATTGTACGTTGAATCAGTTTTCACTACAATTATGTGTAACTATGCTACTTTTACTATTTAAATGTGTCAATTCTGTGTATCGTTGTGCATGTAGAATAGGAGATTTCAAGTATTCAATACAAAATAACTCAGTTTTTATTACTGAATATAAGTTAAAGATATAATTATAATCATTCCTGCTGGTTAAGTCTTTTACAATTGTGAAAACCTATTCCAGAGCTTTACTGTAAGTTACATATATAGTGCCTACGAATATCAATACAAACAAATAAATCACACAACATTCAAAGTAATGCGAACTTGAGCTTCTGCTGTTCAAGTTAAAATAACTTCGACGAATGATATAAACAGATTGCGTCAATGTTTATTTAAACTGTCAAAAATGAATGAACATTGTAACATATTCCAGCTAGTACTGACGAGAAATAGTCATGTTTTCTCCGTAAAGATTGTACGCTGAATGTAAGTTGTTTAACAAGGCGGGCCATTACATACAACGACTTTAAAATAAGTGAATGTTACATTAATTTTACATAAGTTTGACTTATTTAATTAATTAATTTATTTATTTAATTTTACTTCCCACAGAGCAAAAAGTAAAAGAACTTAAACTTGAAAGGAAATTATGCCGTTTTTACTTTTGGGTTGGATGATGGTAATTATTAGCTAATTGATGAATGCAGCGGAAAACTACGGGAATGTAAAATTAGGATGATATTATGCACCAAGATTCATACATTGGTACAGACAAATCTTATTTTCTTTATCACAACTTTAATACTAATCTTTTAAACCAGTGAATATGACGACAAGTATATTGATAGCCATGTAATATATAGAACATCAACTGCAATGTCTAGAGATATGTTCTTTTTCTAAGATTGGTATCACGTGTAGTCCAGTGCAACTACATCACCGTATAGCTTATTATTTGCTAAGTTCATTGAAACAAAGAGCCAATGGAGGACTTTCAACGTGTAAGCATATTACGCGTCATCGTTCATTAAATCATTTTTATTATCTTTGTCATAGTTTCGACTAGAATTTATAAAATCACTAAAAACAGAATTGAATAGTGGCTTCTATTATGAAACCTGTTGGATGAATGAATAAGGCGCAGAACTCCGATGTTAATGAAAATGACAAAGATACTCTTGAATCGAATCTTTGTGTCAGACGTTTAGATTCTGTAATACCTCGACAACCGGCGAGATTTTCTGTCATATTTGAAGCCAAATCGTTGACCAAGAGAAATATTTCGCTTATAACAATTATATTATAAAAAGTAAAGCTAATGTTAACGTCAGTTTCTTCACCCGGAAGCGATGTCAGTGACGGGCGAGCCCAGGATTTGAACCCCACACATACTGATCCGCGGTCGAGTATCTTACCGACATAGCCACTGGCTCCAGACATCAGCCATCTGTTATCTAATAGATATAGCAGAATCAACCATAGTAAAAGAAAATGTTGGACACTATGAAACCAAAACCAACCCAAAGTTCAAAGATGACAGACCTAATAAAACTTTTACTCTAATAATTATAATCTAATACCCAGAAAATCATTCAAAGGATTGAGAGATCAGCAAAATAATAATAAAATATAATAATATATAATAATAATATATAATAATAATAATATATAATAATAATAATATATAATAATAATAATAATATATAATAATAATAATATATAATAATAATATATAATAATAGATAATAAATATTAATATATAATAATAAATAATAATATATAATAATATATAATAATATACAAGACAGTGTCTCCAGTCAGTATAAGATCCCTGTCAGAAGCTGGCAGGAGGTATCATGTTTCTTGTTCATCAGTTTTCTTCCTTTCACGAACTTATCGACACTTGATCCATCAGCGATGAACCCGGAGGTACCGATCCACGTGTCGACTTTAATGCCGTGACTTATTCTTCACCAAGAGATTCTCTAAACTTATGTGATTCTCAAATCACGACACGCAAGAATCTGAATATACGCTAAGCAAAGTGTGGCAAAGATGATAAAAGTAAGAATGATCCAGAAAATGCGAAGACTTCGTAATAAAGGAAATCATATCAAATTTTATTATTTATATATCATCTATTCTTAAATGTTGAAACAGACTAGCTAAACAGAATTTGCTGATTTAGAGAAATAGCCAAAGGCTTGTCGATTGTTTTGCCATATAAACTCAGATGCAACTTTATCATTTTCAATGTATGCGCAGATTAATTACGAATTAAATTCCAAATGCTTAGACATTTACTTATTAAATATTACTTATTATTATTTAATTATGACTTATATACATTTAAACACATACATGTATACCATGGACCACATAAACATGCATATTATAGAAATTTACGAATTAAGGATAAAATACTAGTGTATAACTCTGTTTCAATGACTGTGCAATCAAATTTTTCTAGCTGAAGTTCAGTGCCTGGACTTCTCTGAATATTCCATCCATCCCTGTTCTTATAATTCATACTTATGACGCATTCATTATATCGCATCATAACATAGTAAATTAGAGCTTTCCAGTCCAACCAAAGGAGTGGATAAATATATCATCAATTATGAGATCTCAAGTTGATTTGTGTAATGGGATAATACAATTGAATACAGAAATCGGAATAATCTGTTCGGAAACAAAGAGAATTGATTCGCAGCAGGCTTCCTTAAGACATAAACTCAAGAAAAATCTAAATTGTATACCATCTAATAAGGATATACAGTAAGCTGGGTAGTCTATACACCCATTTACACAAATAAGAAACCATAAGCCAAATGTTTCGAGTATAAATTTAAATGGTTGCAACTTTATGATTCTTCGCAAAAGACAAAAAGAATAATTAATACGAATATTTGGACAAAGAATTTATTTACACTAGGCAAGCTTATAAGGCCTGAGTAGGCCTATATGTCTCGTATATATTTACTGTGGCTCAAATAATTAAGTATAAAATTGCTCTGTTAACTTTCAAAACACTTCTCTTTGGTAAACCTATATCTGTAGTATACTACCATTACTATCTACTAATGTATGTATACATATATATATATATATATATATATATATATATACTGTATATATATGTGTGTATATACATGTATATATATATGTGTGTGTGTATATACATGTATATATATATATATATATATATATATATATATATATATATATATATACATGTATATACATACTATCCTTATCATCTGATAATATACTATAAGTACTATTTGATAGTATACTTACTTTAAAGTTAATCGTATCAGTACATTGAAAATGGACTGAACAATCCCTGCAAGTATGCATATACATGTAGGAGCGATTTATAAATAGAAGCTTTTCAGTGCACAGGGTTATGCACCAAGCGACGGGTGCCAGTGAGGAAATGAGATTGATATCACCATACGGCGACGAGAAAAGGTGATAATAGTGGAGATAAATTGAGAGAAGATCGAAGATACCGAGTCTATATAAAACCATAAAATGAACTCCAAATAGGTAACTGCTACACCGAGTTTATGGCATAAATGAAATCTATGACCTTCGCTAGATGTCGAATTTTAAATCCTAAAAGTAAACATATCAATATATCACTTCGTTATTTTTAACTTATTATAAGAGATTTGACAGGAAGAGCATTCAGCATTGACCTCTGCTGAAAATCAAGAAATAAATAGTTAGTTAAAACGTTTAAGTAAAACATTACAGTAACTAAGCATCTTCCGCAGATTTCTCAAACTGTCTCTCTATGTACTGTTTATCGGCGGGACTTTTATTTAATTAGTTTATATTTTTAGACGATTTTCGAATAAAGTTTACTTTGCAGTCACGTGCTTTAAGATACGAATTAATTCTCTGAGTCGATCAAAATATAACACAACAACAATTAGAGTGCTACTGCCATCATCCATGACAATATCGAACACTATTGAGATAAATCCAAGCCTGTGAGAAAATAAAAAGTCCAATACGTGTATAATGTATAAATCCAGAAAACCAGCTTCATGATAGAGGTATTAACGTCCAAAACGGTGAAAATTCCAAAATCCAGAAACCAGTCCAAAGATAAGGGAATTATAACAGATCGCATTGAGTCCAATACTTTAATAATAATAATAACAACAATTGGAGTGCTACAGTCATCAATTACAACATCAAGCACTATTGAGACAAAATCAAGTCGGCGAGCAAAAGGAGGTCCAAAACCGTGCAAATTCCCAAATCCAGAAAATCAGTCCATTGTATCCACGGTACATGTACGTAGGAAAGTCTACGAGATTAATCGGAGTCGGGATATCTTAACGTGCTCAACGCTCCACTGAGCCCGAACTCCTTGCTCCCATCAGAACCAATAATCATCCAGTCTTCCACGAGGATAATGAAGCTTTCCACTCGAACAATTCATCGATTGTCCGGCAGGATGCTACGTCAATTTGACGGCGGACTGATCGATCCAAAATTTAACTAGAACTTTTGTCAGTCGAACTTTAAATTGTCGTGGAGATTAATTCAGGAGAAATGGAGGTTTTAATGTGGACCAAAATAATTACACTTTCTATCCTAAAACAAATCCACCGTAGAAAATGTGAATGCCATTTTAGGATTAGAATGCAATTTCCGATTGCCTTATGGTAGGGAACCGGACGTTAGATTCTTATTGATTTACTAATTGATTCTTTGTCATAAGGCAATCAACTATGCTACCAATTTGGTATATTTTTACAAATTTTGATAACAGTATCTAGAAAGCCGAAGACGTAGAGACTTTTGTTTCAGACTTGGTATGAGTGCTTCCTGTTTTAAAATTCTTTAATGAGTCTATTCATGGTATGGAAAAAACAAAAGTGAATTAAGTCTATGGGTTAACGGGTTAACATGTGGTAATGGAAAGGTTCTACAATAGAGTTCGACAGTTAATCAGAAATCCTCTAATATACAAATTATCAAATGAATCAACTCCTGCTAACTCTACCTACGGTAACAATTGCAGATAGGACGGAGAGTCGACGATTAAGTATAGGCCTAATCTAAGGAATCGTCCTGTCACGAGGATCATAATTACAGTAACATTCTATTTGACGTCCCTGACATCATCATGGTATGAGGAAAAGGACGTTAAACCATTATATTATTAGTATTTTACCCAGGGTGTAAAGAAACTGCAGTTTGATAAAAACGATTTGAGCACTATGTGCTGAATCGCCGCCCGGATACTTGAGGTCATCTAGCTGCTTAAAAGAATTGATGAGGCGGACTGCATTAAATCTTTGCAGTCATGGAAAGCCTTTGGCAAAGAAAAGAGGTCTCTCGTTTATCGCCGGTTTGCTCTGCAATAAGTCGGCCTATGCCATTAATGAAGTCAACTCCATCGGGATTCATGGAGCCCATGAAAAAATTATTATCATTGTTATTATTTACGAGGTCTTTAAAGAATAAATAATACGCAACTCTATTTCAAGAGGCAAGGTAGTTTTCATATTTCTAAAACGTAATGATTTTCTTTTCACGAATGAATCATTAAGAATAAGTGAAAACAACGCAATTCTAGCACAGGCTATTCTGTTGTATCTATAACTCTACTGTATTTCAATAAATTCTCCGAATGGTTTATTAATATTGCAGAACTACATTAAGCCTGCTCATTGATTTCTTCTGCTATCTATAGTAATGGAAAGATAATTAATCAATGACGTTTAACCGAAGCTTCCAGTCTGAAAAGATTACATCAAGAACCGGAAGGAATATCCTGATAAGGTAGGAATAACTCTTTGATTAGTGATAAGCTGTAATACTGATTTCAGCCATATTGGAAGCCGAAAGATATATTAGTTTAATAGAAATTTCTGAAATTGCTTAGGACGCTGGGTTCAGAATAAACTTTGAAATGACTTATGTTAAACAACTGGATGATTGACAAATGAAATACTCTCAAGCTAACGTCACTTACAATTACTCTCCGTCCTATCTGCAATTGTTACCGTAGGTATAGTTAGTAAGAGTTGATTCATTGGATAATTTGTATATTAAAGGATTTCTGGTTAATTACGTCAACTACTTTTTTGCCGACAATTTGATAAAAATTCTTAAAATAAACGCCTCTCAAAGCTCTGAGATATTAGACTGGTTTGCTGTACTTAATGCGTACGTTTAAAATACATTTCTACGTGCTAAAAAGAGCCTTTGATCTCTCTCTCTCTCTCTCTCTTAGTGCACTGCCTACTAGCAGGTCCATGGTACATAACGCCTCCACGCTTCTCGGTCTTCCGATTTCCTCTTGATGTCCACATATGAGTGAATCTATAAATCATCAAACATTCCTAATCTCGGCCAGCCACTGCCATCATTTTCTTCCATTCAGCCTTTTATGACCTCTTTTAATAGAGTTTCCCCATTAGAAGGGGGGACAGCCTACATGGAGGTTGAGCCTTTGATATAGGCCAATTTTTATTTTAATTTTATTTTTGTTCGAATGTTTCTAAAATCAACGGCAAAAGCGCACAGTGGTTTCTCCTGGAGACCAACAGATAACTACAGCTCTTACTGTAGAATTTTTTTCCAGTTTATTATTCAGTACTAATGAGGAGTAGGTTAATCCAGTCAATATAACATCTATTGGACCGCTAATCTGAAAGGCAGACGTTCGTAAATCAAACGCATCGTTGAACACGAGGTCGACTGCGGAAAGGTAAGAGGTTTACCAAGAGGCTGACTTGAGGATTTATCGTATTGATGCATTCTAAACTATATCAGAGTACAGGCAGAGTGACCGCTTGGTGCATGATTCACGTATCTTACGCTATTTATATCGCATAGCAGCAGTATGCTTAATTACAGCATCAAATCTTGCTGAGTCTCGGTGACACAGAAATATATCAAACATAAACTGCACGTTTCGTTAGAGGCGAAGAAGTAGAAGCTGAGAAAACGAACATGAAATCACTTCAGATTTCATTGTTTTTCTTAGCTGAAAATACGTTAAAGTTTAAAAGGCAGAAATAATAATCTTGATAGAATGACAAATTTAACGTTAATAGCTGTTAAGTAGCCTAGACTCTTTGTAGGAATATGTACATTGAACCTGTCTTTTGTTGAATACTACATGTAGATAAAAGGAAGACATTCATGTGTGCTTAGTGACTTCTTTACATATGATAGATACATAATGTAAGCCAAGTAAATGATGCTATGATGTAGCAATGATGAATTATTACCAGATCTGAGAAGTCTCCGAGATGAAGCAATGTGCACTAAGGAGACGATGAGAATTGATGAAATCCAATAATTAATCCATTTACAAGAACTAGAACAAGCCATCCTGCTCTCGATCTCTTCGCTATTTTGCTTTCTGCAAAACAAATGAAAACACTAAAGTTTAAAAGCTTATATTGAATGTCCTATTCTAGATGTATCATCCATCGAGGCCGAATGCAGTCTCAATCAGTGAAGAATCGCAAGCAATTAAATCTGCAAACGTTATCTTGTCTATTTAGAAATGGAGTGAAAGGTTCAAACTAAAGCACATCAGTCACCGATGACGACATTTAGTCCATTATTTAATTTATCTGTGGGATACATTGAATTAATTTCATATTACGAAAGCATTTACAGCAAAATTAAGGTATCTGATAGAAATCACATCTGTAATAGAATATAGACGAAGTAGAAACGTGCAATTATGCAGCTGAACACACTGTATAGCACTGAATATACCGCAAAGAGAAGGATTCCGGTCTTATGAGTAGCCTACTTAATATCCGAATAGGCCTACTATTAATCATTTAATTTCTTGACTAACTGCTGTTACATTAATTCACAAACGTATATTAATTAATGCACATATTCCAAGAGACTACTATTAATTTATTTTCATACAGATAACTATAGAAATATACGAAGGCATATTTGTTCAAATATGAATATTAAACGAGATTAGAGTAACTTACTTAAATATGAATTTCTGAACGTGCGGGTTAGAATTACTCCACGGAGAATAATCCGAGCGTAGATTTACTTGATCTTTTATTTATAAAAATATAACGACCAATAGCGTGCCGCAACTGTTTAACTGTCTTTATCAGGCTAATCTAGCTAATGTATGCAATGATGTCATATATGCAAGCATAATATACCATGAAGCAGCACATACTTCCATTTTCATATACTGTAGAACGAGTAATTGATACTTTCAATTACTCGTTCTATCTGAAAATGGGAAACATTGAAAAATCTGCTGCTTCGTGGCATGTTTATAATATTACTATGGGGATAGCAATAATTTGATTTTTTAGCCTAATTTGAAAGACTAGTAGCTTATATACAGCTTATATACTGGCTGACCCACTGGCAGTTGAGTACGTTTAATCTCTCGTCAATAAATTGATATCAATGACTTAGAACCCGCTTACACAACGAAACATCTCTACTGCGAATGTAATAGAAATTTATCGCATATCTTAAATGTACTCGATAACTTTAAAGTGGAGCACATCACCCGCGGCGTGTGTCTATAAGAATATAAGTATATAAGTTATATAAGTAAAGAAATCCATCAGTGACTTAGAACCCTCTTACACAACGAAACATCTCTACTGCGAATGTAATAGAAATTTATCACATATATTAAATGTACTCGATAACTTTAAAGTGACGAACAACACCCGCGGCGCGTGTCTATAAGTAATAAGTCTATATGTAGTCTATAAGTAAAGAAAGGCACCCACCGTACTATCGTTTCATTTAGATCTAAGCACCAAACTATCATTTAAAGCATCATGTTATCATTTAAACCATCTTGTTTTTATTTAAGATATCAAGTTATAAAATAAAACTTTTTTACTGGACAGTCAAAATCCATTTATTTGTAAGTTTGTTAAAATTATGATTGTTTTATTAACAATATGATTCAATGAATTTAAATTCCAACTTAGACTTTTCGAAGAAGTCGCCTAATAATAATCTGTCAGAATACGTTCAATAAATTTTCGTATAATTCTTTTTAATTATTACTTTTAGAGATAGTAGGACGCTTTTAGGAATAAGACCTTAACTTAAATAGTCACATAATTTAGATATAAAGGTTAAACCTAGTTTTAATTAAGTGTTTCTATTTCGAAAACTCGTCACTGACGTGACGAGCATTGCATTTGAACCCTGCACCTACCGATCCGCCATTGCATGACGTACCAATATACTACCGACACAACTCTCATGATAGCAATTTACCATAATCTAGATAATCATCGAAAATGACTACCAATGATTAGTAAACAACAGCTTCAGGTACTTACTAGTTGCTAACAGACAGCGATATTAATAACAGCACAAATTGATAATACATTAATATATCTACTACTAGAGATTTGCCAATAAATTACGATTAATAACAACTTTACTAGTGTCTAATGGACTAAAGACTAATCGGAGATTAGTCTTTTATTAAATAGGATCTAATCGGCAACTTATATCGATGTTCAATAAAATTCGCCTTAATTCGCTAATAACTAATGTTGCTAAGAACTAATATTGCCAACGAATAATGTTGCTAATAACTAATGTTGCTAATAACTAATGTTGCTAATAACTAGTGTTGCTAATAACTAATATTGCCAACGACTAATGTTGCTAATAACTAATGTTGCTAATAGCTGGTGAACGGCCGACAACTGACTGACGATTGCAGACTGCGGAGAGATAATCGACAGCTAGCCTCTTGGAGGTTACTGACGGGCTGATACGCTGATGGGTGCGTGTCTTGGCGTGAGACCAGTCCACTAAGCGCCCTGCTAAGAACCTGCCGTATCAAGTCATCGCTTAGAAGAGCACCGCTCATGATATGCTGCTGTTGCCTCGGGCTCTCTCGCTTCATCGGCATATAAATGCTTTATAATTGCATTCGTTTTGCCTCACATACACTGTATGTCTTTAGCATAGCATGCTGTAATTTCTTTATGATTTGCTACCCTGCCAAACTTAGCAAATGCAAGTTCTGGTTTGTGTGTAACTGGAACTTAGATATGCATGTCTGCAATGCATTCTGCGTTACTTGGCATTTAGACAAAGAGTAGATGATATAGTATTTTGAGTTGTTATGAGTGTAGATGTTATTATTGTAAAAAAACTGAAGGAATTAAAGAAACATTTACGACAGACCAATATCTAGTATTTAAATTTCTAGTATTCAATACTTTCTGCAAGTATTAGTTATATAATGGCATGTAATTTCTGATTTGTTCTATACGATACGACACATGAACGAACAAGTTTGTAAGGATTTTTTGTACGATTGCTATTCCAGAAAATCTATAAGTGGATATACGACATAACTACTAGTAATTTCACAATTGAAAACCCTCCTGTCATTAAACAGTCTGACTTTTAGTTAGTGTTTACTATCTAATAATTCTCAGCTAATGCAAACGAATATTTTTTTTAATTATTGCCTACCATTTAACTAACGTCAGAAAGGGCATTCGGTTTGAGAAAAAGGCTCAGGAAATTACTAAAACATATTACAAAACGAATCTAAAAAAGGTCTATTTCTATCCCAACCCTAGTTAACTTGGGATTCAAGTGAAGATGATGATGATGACTGCCAGTCCTGTAAGTGTCCAGAAGAGAAAATCGTTAGCTTCTTGTGGCTACAGGCTGCAGACGCGATTATGCTAAGCTTGGCTTCTATAAACAGCGTACATCGCTTTCGTTGCATACAAACATCTGCATATACACACACGACTAACTGAAGCATACGTCTCCTTCGTTTTGTCTGGATAGTGTCAGAGGAATTTCTTTTGCGGACACCTAAACGAAATAAACTAAAGATGTAAGAACGGCATTTATTAGAATTGAAAGCGATTGCGGTATGTTTGCCAATTATCCTGATAATTTATACAAACATAAAAAACCACATTACGATAAATATAACCACATAACTATATCCAGAACATATAATGTTGCGAACACGGCTAATCTTTAAAATATCAGTTATAAGTCGATCTAACTTCATGTTTTCCGGAAACAGATAAAAATTATCTAAAAGAAAAACTGACAGAAGATTAACCATTAGCCTTCGTAGTTTTTCATGTATAGTCTCAGGCTGTGCGCCAAGAGGGGGGCTGGGGGCTGCCTCCCCGGTATTTTACACCTATTGCCCGGACCCTGAGGAGTCTACATTGAGAAACGAAGCTGGAATTGGATGGGATTCAGACTGTTCATCATAAGACTTCAAATTAAGGGAACTCAATCCAAGATCGCGAACTTTACTCACTTAAATATATAATATTTCGACAATGATTAATGGGTGGAAATCAGAGAGAATATATGATTAACTCATATCCCAACACGCAGCACATCATGTTCGCAGTAATTAATTAAATTTGAAAGGAGTATAATTATACAAGTTTTAAAAATTAAAATTTTTCTATAATCATAAACTACTTAAGTTAGTATGTTAACTAACAATTAAACTGACAATTAATTTTCTAGTATAAACTAGTATTTGCAATTTATTTAAATATTAATAAAATTATTTTGTTTAACAGAATAATGCTGAAGCAAGAGACTAAGCTTTACTTACTAAAGGAGCCATTTGAACTCTTTTCTTTTCAAAATCGCGTAGTCTTCTTACCGTTATTTCACATCAATTAAAAAGGAAATCAACATCATCATTTAGCTTTCTGTTTCTCGCTCAAAGGTGATGTCAGGTACGCTTTAGGGAACCTTTTATGGCAGTTCCTGAAGGTCCTAAAATCAATTTCTGGTAGAGCTGATCAGAGAGTAAAATCTAGGACATGACTTTTAGTACGGATATTTTACTGAACTATCTATAATGGTTAAACATAATATACAAGTGATAAATATTATCACAGACGATCATTTCACTATAATTCGTGATTAATTTTGACTATTACCAGAGATATTCAGTTCAACAAATTTGCAAACTTCGCATGGCAATGATTCTTGGCTGGAATCGGAAATTAGCAATTTAATTATCAAGCAACGTTAGTCTGTTACCCGTCAACCTTAGAACCTGTTCGGTACAGCGGAACAGGATGCTAGTCTAAAAACGATATGATAGCATCTTGGCCAGTGCAATGTTTATATATCAGTGGTTGGAAGGTGGAGAAGCAGCTAGTTGAAACAATAGACGATGTTTTGAGCAGTTTGTTGACTTTGGAACGGTTAACGCTACCCGAGGTGTTAAGCTATGGAAATGTTTCAGAGAATCGTGTTTCACTTTGATGCCGCTCTTATTCTTTTCTATTATTTCCTGTTTCATAAACGATCCATTAGAGCAAAAGCTTTCATTTCATATTTTATAGGCTGGCGCTCTTTCAAAAGGTGTGCTTGCGGTTTTGTGAACTTTTTTAACAGTTCCTCATGCGTGCATTATGTACAAACCTACTACAAAGACAACTTTGAGAAAGCATTGAATCTGAGATTTATTGGCTGAAGTTTGCAAGATGCTTTCAGCTCAATTAAAGTCAACAGTATTTTAATGAAAATGAAATTCCTACTATATATTAAATAAATATATTTATGCTCATTTGCTTCGCTAGTTGATTTAATTATTATGCTATCCTTCTAAAATATTCTTAATTCTTAATTACATCAGTTTTGTTTGTAATTAAATATTTAGTGAATATGGTGGACGACATTGCAGGATACCCTTTACTAATTGTTGTAGAACTTTACAAAAGTTAATTAATCTATGCATAACCCAATTCTATTCTCTGGCTTATCTTATATAAAATCTTATGTACGCACTCAGTCAAGAAAGTGTGAGAGAGTTTGATACGCCGTAACTCGCAGTGGTTGCGGGAAGCCTCTAAATCATAGAGTAATGATTCCTACATGTCTTACCACATGTACACACGCAAAGAGAGAGAGAGAGAGAGAGAGAGAGAGAGAGAGAGAGAGAGAGAGTCAGTCAGACATATTGACAGACAGCCAGACAGACAGACAGACAGACATGATAGACCGAGAGAGACTGAGAGAGATAGATATATAGAGAGTGCGTGTGTGAGAGCGAATTAGAACACAATGAAACAATTCAACATTATCTCATTATTCTCGTTTCTTTTGTTAGTTTTTTCAACTAAAATACAAAATTAAAATTACTACTCTAAATGCTTCATCATTTCCACTGAAGTTACTATGCTATTTAATTTTTTATGCTACTGTGCTTCATCTTTTGTTATCTTGAAATCAATGTGACCAACAAACTCAAAGTGACTTATTTGTTTTGCTCATGCGAATTTAATTATTTCATTGTTAATGCAGAAAAGTGTTACAGTGATTTCTTTTCAAGGCGGAATCGGTTTGCTAAACAAGTGTAGACTTGTTCACGACTTGGTATAGTTTGAGAATTGCCGAAGCGAATAAAGTGCGTTCTGGGACTGACGATCATTGAAGTGGAGCCAATAAATGTATTCTCCATGGGCTCGCTCAATACTGAGCAACGCTCCATTAATTCTTGTCATGTGAGGTCGTAGATTCAAGTCAATGATACTGTAGATAGTGGAAAAATCGAGTTTGTGGCTCAGACAATTTTATGCCCACTATAAAATAAAATTTCTAGACATTCACAGAGTAGTGTTATTAATAGATACTTAATAGATTAACCTATTCTCTTAATAAATTAATCTAAACTCTTTCTCTATCTTTCTCTATCTACTGGCAGGTCCGAGGCGTTATATACCATGGATCTGCCAGTAGGCAGTGCACTAAGAGAGAGAAATAGAATAGATTAACAGCTGATAGAGAAGCTGAAAGACGAGCTTATAAGTGACAAATGAATCTAATTCGCCGATTAAACGACTTTCTAGAACTACGTATGTATAGGGTCCGTTGAAGACAAGTTGAGCAATATATGAGAGGCCAAAATGAAAGTTAAATGAATTAATAATCTATTACTATCGGTGCTCAATTGCTTATATCTAAATGTTTAAGAAATCTGAGCATCGGGTAAAGTTGCAATATGTTCAGTTAGCGATTCTGAGCACATGAGAAGAATTGGGATCCGTTCCCGTGGATTCGATTTCCGGTCGAGTAATACTCGGATATTCACAGTACCGGTCAACGGATGAAGATTAGTTAACAGCATGCTTTACGGTTTAGCATATACTACGAGTTTGAACTGTTTGAAAGTGATTGATATATCATCTGACGTAGCGCAGTAAAAATTGAAAACGTAGGGCCTACGTAAATTAAGTGTCAGAACAAGCGATTTAATTAATAATTCAACTTTATAAGGTAAATAAATCAATTCCAAAGGATTCTGATTCTAAATTTATTGTAGTTATTGTTAACTTATTATACTAAATTTAAATAATCAGTCCTATATAGCTACAATAGGCCTATATCCTCCTTAAATTTAAATAATAATTTAAAATTGAGCCTACAGGGCCAACACATGTACATATTATATAATAACACAGTCACGTCAGTTTTAATAGAGACTAAAAAAATGTAAATTAGAGCTAATTTAAAGCTTATTAAGATTTAATTATCCAGAGAAATTTTATTCCACCGCATGTATCATAATAGATTTAATTAACTGAAGATAGAGAGCATGCCATGCTGGAGCTGTGAAGCCTGTCATGAATGATCAGCGAACTTAAGGGGACGGAGCTCTTGGGCCCCAGGGATTGATCAGCCCCTGTCCATGATGATACATCTAATCTAATCATCTAAGCAATGTAAAGCTAAGGGTCCTAGATGAGATAATGGAGTCTAAGGGATATTCTGAGCGTTTTCAACTGCCTTAGTGGTAACACTGCTGTGGTTATTTAGGTCAGTGAAAGTTCAGTGGCCTCATGGAGTAAACAAAGTTTTGTTTTGCATTTGAATAGCATATAAGGTTCAGTTTTTCAGGTATTTTGTCAGCAAATAAAGCGAAACTGCAATAATTATAGAACGTAAATGTTCAAATATTTGTTTGCCATTTATTATTTAAGTTTTAGTAATGACATTTATTGAATATAGTTAAATTCTAAAACCATGCATGTAAGTTCTGCGTGACCAATCACGCAATTCAATATGTGACACAGTATATTCTCACCAGGTCAGTAAATGGACTGATGCAACTGCAGCAATCTTAATTTTAACGTGTGAAATTAAACGTCAGTGCTTGTTAGTCTTCCTTTTGTAAATTTCGCAAAATGGTTCCAGAGATCTAGCCAGGGGCTCTAACCAATAAGCCGGCTGTGATTTAACGTCTAATTCTTCTATGAAAGGCGGGGTCAGGGACATCTGAAATAGACTGTGCAACTGCAGACGTCATAGTACCACTTGAAAATGCCTACCGATGCACGGAGAGAAGAGAATATGCTGAAAATGTTAAATGCTAAATTTAACCTTGAATATAGGGCTTAAAGGTGAGGAATCAATTAAATTAGCTAAAGCCTGTATTAAGAGGAATTGTTGAGCCAATCCTATTTCACATTTCATGGCAATGCTACAAAGTTAATGAGGTACTATTTTAGCCACACTTGCAATAACAACACTATTTATTACTGCTGGCCAGTGTAATATGGAGATGAATAATAAACCAGTTGGAATGCTTACTTCTCAGTTAAATTAAATGATTTTATTTGAACTGAAAATCTATATATAGTTCAGTTACATGGTTCACATATTAGCCATTCGTTTGGAAAGCGATCTAGCGAATTACTTGCTACCTTGTTGTGAACATTTGTTATAGAAGAATTTTATTTTGTTTCTTTTTTCTATGCTATTTAGAAATATTTCAAATGTTTTAGTAGTTGCAGGTTATATTTACTCTGATAATTATGAGTGGACAAGTAAGGAAAGGAGTCGTTGAACTCCTGGGTGCTATTACTTCGGGGTAAGATAGATTATTATTCAGTTACAACTGGTTTAATCTAGTTTAGCCTAGTTTTAACTGATTTGAATTTATACATTTAGTATAAGCAAATGTAAAATAGATATATATGAAATATCTAAGTGAATGATTAATGTGAGAGAATCTGTGAATAATATTGACATAACCTCTAAAGTATTTATTTGCAAAAATGTTCATGTTTTTAAATTTACTTGAATGTTAGAACTCATTTCACTGTGAAGTGATAACTATGGATAATGTTATTGAACTATTGCAAAATGTGTGATTTGTAGACGTATAATTTGGTATTTTGCTCATATTAAACCTAAGAAAAATTATGTGTTGTTTGATTATGCAATATAATTGTGTTGATATGATTAATTGTAATATGGTATGATATATGATTTGATAATTCAGATGTAGATGTCCTGCGCATTCTCATCTGCATTCAATGTATTCATCTCCAGGTAGTGTTTATATTTCTATTATAAGTTTCTCAATTTTGTTTCATAGTTAAATTTTAAAATTTTTATCGTCCTGTTTAACGACATATATAAATCATGCATCTGCAGATCAGTGTGCAGTTTGCTATTTAGCTCTCCAATAAGCAATCCATTGACCAACAGGTTCTTTCCATCTTAGAGGATTTGCCATTTATAAACATGAAATGTAGCTTTTTACTTTAAAGTATTACCCCTCTAATAATTACCTACTGTCTTCCTCTTTATTCATGCTTTTATTCCTCTTTGTCCTATAATTTAGTTTTCTTAATTATTGGTACATCTGTGCCTATTAATTATATTCCATTTATATTGATGAGAACATTTTAGTAATTTAGAATAATTTAGTTTTAAAAAATTATATAAGCGTGTGTCTCTGTTATCATTAAGTCTCAAAAAAGCAAGTCTGCTGACAAATAAAAATACTACTTCAACTATGAACAATACAATAACTATTACCTAGTACATAAACTATTAAATTACGCTACAAATAAAATTTTACATAGAAATTAAATAACCCTATAGTAACAATAACATGACAGAAACGTCGATTATGAAGGCAGTACGACCACAAACGCGCCAAATGGATTCAAGCATATCGACAAGCGAACCCTGCAGAAAAGCAGGTTGAACGCTAAGAAAAGAAAAGAACTATTCCATAAAACTTTAATTATTAAATGATTATTAAATGACTATTAAATATGCCTCGTCTGATTGTAACAGAGTCGCGGCTGCTTGCAAGTAAGCGCCCGCCTCACATGCAGCGAGCTCCCGTTAGCGAGAAAGTTCTGACACAGAGGAGACTATCGACAAGCAAAGCTGAGCTGCATAAAGAATATGCTTTTGAGGTCTGCATTGTGTGCATGAAGACTTTTTTAGTCTCAACTGAAATTATTATTATTATTATTAACAATGAAAACTTATATAGCAGTGCCATGGCTGAACTCGGTCTTAGAGACTACTCTACAGGAAGAGTTCAATAGTAGTCATGAGCTAAATAACAATACATTTAAATTAATATCTAAAGTAGTAAAAATTTCTACATATGAGCGGAACTTTACTCTATCCAGCAACACTCGTTCCAGTCTTCATATACAAAATACTCATAATAAACAAACATACGTGTATAGTACTTTGTGTTACACCTCAGAAATTCCCTCTTTGCCTGACATTGTTCTTAATAAGAAACCAGATATTCTATCCTCTTGAAATCTGTGTCCATTTTTGCAATAGATGAGCGTGTGGTGTCACTTTAGTTTTCTTTAGTGTTTGCTTTAATTGGAGTATATTTATTTCTCTTTAAATTGTGTTGCATATGTTGATTAATAAATTTATTAATAAGATTAACTATAATTATTTTAAATATTAACTTTTTGTATGGCACTATCTTTTCTTTTTGTGATGCACAATTTTACATTTATATAAGAAGTTACTTTGGTTTGACAATTGTGTGTATTTTGTTATTCATCTCTGTACACAGATGGCTGCTTCAAACATTCGTTACGGTGAAGGAGTGACCCAGGAAGTGGGGATGGTAAGTGTTATGGACGAGTGGTTGAAAATCTCTTCTAGATTCCCTACTGATTTACACATAAACTACTAAAAGACCTTCTATTTTTTTCATATCTTTTACACCTTCTATTCAAGTCATTCAAATAAAAATCGTTAATCTGCGTAGTTGCTGAGAGCCTTAGGATTTGAGAAAGTCTGTTTGTATCCCGACCCTGGTTGAACTGGGATTCAAGGGAAGATGATGACATACTATTAGACTTTAATTTATTGTTATTCTAAAATATATTCTCGCACAGATTCTATACTTTTCAGGACTTTGAAAACCTAGGAACAAAGCGGTTGTGCGTGCTTACTGACAAGAAGTTGGTGGACCTGCCGTGTGTCAAGGTAGCCTTGGACTCTCTGCATCGGCATTCTATTAACTATGAACTGTTTAGTGATGTCCGCATTGAACCGTCCGATGTGAGGTCTCTATAATTAGACTAATTAATTATAATTAATTATTTATACTGTTATTATTTATACAATTATTATTTAGACTATTATTATTTAGACTATTATTATTTAGACTATTATTATTTATACTATTGTTATTTAGACTATTATTATTTATACTATTATTATTTATACTATTATTATTTAGACTATTATTATTTATACTATTATTATTTATACTATTATTATTTAGACTACTATTATTTATACTATTATTATACTATTATTATTTATATTATTATTATTTATACTATTATTATTTATACTATTATTATTTATACTATTATTATTTATACTATTATTATTTATACTATTTGCTATTTGTACTTTCATGATCTTACTCGAGACTAAATCTTTTTCTGCTGGCTCCTAATCCTGTTTAAATTACTCAATCTGCATTGAGCTTAGATAAAGCATGGTGCAGTGAAGGAATTTTGCAGGTGACGAAGTTCCCTGGCTAATTATAATTAAAATAAATTTTAATTTAATTATAATTATAATTGCAATTAATTATTAATTATTTATTGATTGTACAACCCTGACATCTGTTTATAATTTATTCCATTGTGAGGTGTTTACTGTGATACTTTTTTCTTGGAGTTTGCTTTACAAAAATTATGGAACAAAAGCGTTCAGGCTAAATAAAAAACCTTTTTAGTCTTAACAACATTAATTCTATGTAGTGATTGCCATTTTGTATGGTATTTAATATAATTACACTTAGTTTACTGTTTTCATTGATGCTGATTTTTGCTCTTAACATTCTTTTCTATTTTATTCACTGTTTGGTTTAATTTTACATAGCTTCAAAGCAGCTATAGATTTCGCTAGAAAGGGTAACTTTGATGGATACCTTGCTATTGGTGGAGGTTCGGTGCTCGACACTGCCAAGGCAGCCAATCTTTATGCCTCTAAACCAGACGCTGACTTCTTCGACTATGTAAACGCTCCTATTGGACGGGGCCTTCCTATCACTCATAAGCTGCAGCCACTGATTGCTAGTTAGTATTTGTATTTGCTTATGCCATGGGATGTACTTTAAGTTAGAATTATTATTTTAAATAATTTTCACTCTAATTTATGTGTTATTTCATGACTATTGTCTATATATCTCTATAGTTATATGAATCAATTTTTATATTCTTCTTCTTTACTTCTTTATTTTATGAACAACGGTTATTCATGTCTATATTGTACGTTTTGTATTTTGCATAATATTCCTTTTGAGTTGTAAGTTTTATGTTCGTCTTATTCAGTATAAGTATTTATGTTCAAATAAGTATTTGGCCACTGATAGTCTTGTGGCACTTATCGCTCTTGATCATGGGTGAAGTTTTAGTTTATTGCGATGACTCTTTGCAGAAGTTCTTGACAGCTTGGACTCTACTCTCTGCTTAAGTAAAAGCTAAAGCTAGTAAAGCTAAAGTTAACGTCAGTTTCCTCACTCAAAAGCGATGCCAGTGAGTGGCGAGCCCAGGATTTGAACCCCGCACATACGGATCTGCGGTCGAGTATCTTATCGACTTCGCCAATGGCTCCGGCCAGTGTAATAAAGAATAATTCAGTTATCTTACCATGACCACGCTGTTCATAAAGTATCTTTCTGCTCTATCTACTATGTGCTTGTGTAGCCCAAGATCACATTATAATCTGAAAACGTGTGTTCGTGTCATGTGAAGAAATATAAAAGAAATTGTAACTTTAATTTATATCCGAATTTCTATTAAAATCAGTAGTAAAAATATGCAAAAGAGTTACGCACTATGATCATCATCATCTTCCCTTGAATCCCAATTTAGCTAGTGTCGACATAAAATGCATATGGTATATATTGTGTTACAAGAATGTCTTAATAACGTAGGGGTAACGTCATGAAATTTTAAATGAGAGATCCTAAGATGAATTGAACCCTCATGGGTTCGAATCCCAGCCGCGCTGATCTGAGAGTAAAATCTCGGGCATTCTCTGGACTGGTTATACGGAGTATGGTCTAAATTGCCTAACGGTTTAAACATGTGGTATGAAAAGTGATAGATACCAACACAGTTGATCATTTCACTATAGTGCTTGTTTACTCTATTTTTTACAGTTCCCACGACTGCCGGCACTGGCAGTGAAACTACTGGAGTTGCTGTGTTCGATGTGGAAGCTATGCATGCCAAAACAGGTTAATAGAAAGCATAGTACTCATGTACTGCGTCATACGTACATGTACATTGTTACATTTCTCTCCAATTCTTCTTGTTGCATATCATTCCTCGGTAATAGGTTTATAACTTAACTTCATTTTGCTATGTGCCGGATGGATTTCCTTGATATCAACCTTGGTTGAAGAAACGAAACCTTATTGTTGTTATTTTTGGTAAATATAGAAATCCTAGCAAACTAATGTTTTAGACATCTGTTTTACACTTTTTATCGTTTTTTCTTATGTTTTTTTTATTAACCTGTGTAGAATTTGAACTCCTATTACTACCATCAACTGTGTTAAGAAATGCCCATTAACTATTAAAGCACTTCATTGATATTGTAAATTTTAATATTGTATTGTGTATGTTTCCATCTGATCTCTTGTACTCTTATGTGAATATTTCAGTCTGTGGCTATGTAATATTAAATTACAGTTGATTGAGATTCCTAAATCTTTGTCAATAGTTTACTAATTCAGTATATTCTTATATATTCTTTTTCTTAATAATGTATCTCTTCATATTGATAAGTGGACTACTGTGTGTATGTGCGTGTGTGTGTGTGTGAGTGTGTGTGTGTGTGTGTGTGTGTTTCTCTGTCATCCTGACTTGTAAAATCATGCTAAGCTTGAATTTATTGATTTCCTTTATCATGATGATATCATGGCTTGCATTTGGTGACGTCCCTGGCATCATCCTTGTATGAGAAAACGGACATTAAACCTTTTTTATTATTATGATTATTATGATTATTATTTATTGATTGCCTTTATCATGATGTCATAAAATCATCACACAAAATTATGTATGTAGGCATTGCTGGTCGTCCATTGAAGCCGCTGCTGGGTTTGATTGATCCACTTCACACGTTGAGCATGCCTGAAAGAGTTGCAGTGAATAGCGGCTTCGACGTATTCTGGTGAGCCATTAGACGTTGTAGAAATAAAAGGTTTACTAGCTCATGTGACAGAATTCTGAAACACATATTACCCTGATGATGTAGGGTAAGTGTTTTGTGGTTTTTAAAATTCAATGGATGACAAATGTTCGCCAGCTTTATAACATTTATAATATTTATAATAAATTGTCTGCAGCCATTCCAATTGTATATTACTCAAAGTGTAGAAACTACAGCAACATAATTAGAGTGCTACTGTTGTCCGCAACAATATCAATCTGTATAAAACCAAATTGCATGAATGTTTAATATACATATATTTATTCTACTGGCGCTACTACATATGTTTCTGTATATTTTTTTTTCCCAGATATTCTTCAAACAAAAATATTAAATAGTCATGAACAGAAAACATCAAATTGAGAAAGCATATACAGATGATGTGGAATCATTTGTATTGCTCAATTATTGTTGGATATGTTTAATTATTTACACTGTTGAGCTGGTATTTGCTTATGTTAATGTGCTTGTATTATTTAGTTTGTTTTGCATATGCTAAATATTGTTGAGCTAGTATTGAATATGTTTAAGGATTTATATTGTTGAGCTAGTATTGAATATGTTTAATTTTTTGTATTGTTGAGCTCATGTTAAATTGTTTGTATTATTCAGTGTGTTTTGCATATGTTAAATTATGTGTATTATTGAGTTAGTATTGAGTATATATAATTATTTTTATTGCTCAATTATTATTGGATATGTTTAATTATTTATATCTACACTAGCCATGCCCTTGAGGCGTACACAGCGATACCGTACAGTGAGAGAACCCCACGACCCAAGAATCCTCGCGATAGACCGGCGTATCAGGGAAGCAATCCCATCAGTGATATCTGGGCCAAAGAAGCCCTGAGGGTCATGAGCAAGTATTTCATTAGGTTTGTATTGTATTTAACTCACTATTTGGCTGGAGCCTGTGACGTTGCCAGTGGTTCGACCGCGTATCTTTCATATTATTTATTGGTATTTCACTAGGTATGTTTTATATTTAGCGATATTTGTATAAATTGAAGCACTTCAGTGCTTTTATTAACTATAGAGTCAAAGTTATATCTATTGCACAGCTGGTATCTTTGTGTGTAACTTTTATTTTTTGTTATGTATAAAAATCTAGCAACATTCATTGTCATTTATGTTATCCTCGTCAGTGACAGGAGAGCCCAGGATTTGAACCCCGCACATACTGATATGCGATCGAGTATCTTACCGAATTCGCTCGTCTATACCTTGTGATATTTATAGAATATATTTTAGAATAACAATAAATATAAGTCTAATAGTATATACTAATAATATATCACATATTGGATTTGGTTGACTCGTTTGGAGTGCTGTTATCATCAAGTAAATGTGTGTATGACATCACGCTTGACGGTAATCATTATATATTCCTATTCATAATTGCATGACGGCTATTTCATTCGTCGTTCATGACCACTGTCGACTCTTCTGCTGTTTTGCTGTCAATGATATCTTACTAAACACTACGCACCGATATCGTTTCGAGAGATGAAACGAATGTTGATTTAAAATTTTTAACGTGTGAATTTTTAATTAAAAGTAGATTGACATTATAGGTTGCATCACACATTATAGCGAATAAACTTCCGTAATGATATCTATCACTTTTTATACCACATGTTTACACTATTAAGCAGCTTATAGTCAATTATCCTCTTTACCTGTCTAGTGAATGTCCCAGATTTTACTCTCTTATCAGCTCAACTCGGAATTGATCCTAGGACTTGGGAACTGCCAAAAAAAATAAGTAAACACGCAATATAGTGAAATTATCAACTATGTTGATATCTATCACTTTTAATACCACATGCTTAATCCGATAAGCAATTTAGACCATTTTCCGTGTAGCCAGTCCAGTGAATGTCCGAGATTATACTCTCAGATCAGCGCGGCTGGGATTCGCCATAGGATCTGTCATTTAAAACTTCATATCGTTGCCCCTACGCTATTGAGACATTCTAATTTTTAATTGCCATTTAAAATTTTACCTCCTGACCCTCTACCGACAGAGCTATTTAACGTTGTTGTTGTTGTTACTTTGTTGTTGCTGTCAGATCTGTGAGAGATCCTGAAGACAGAGAAGCCAAGTATGCCATGCATCTCGCTGCAGTAGCGGCCGGTATAGGATTTGGTAACGCTGGCGTTCACCTGTGGTTTGTACAAAACTTATTTATTTTGTTTTATGAGATGGAGTTTAAATAATGCGTAAATAAAATGCGCATTTTATTTGAGTCTGGATGGTTGTGCTATTAGCTAAGTTGAATGAGATTCTGGGTTCCTCTTAAATTCTTTCACTTTTTTTAAGTGACAATGCGAATTGAGCCAGAAATCAGATTTGTTGTGTCCTTGTTTTTGTAGTATATTAGCCAATTCATTGTTTGGATAATTATGCATGTAGACTACCCAATTATTGAGCGAGTGCTGTGGTGATTTAGCTTAAGACTACGTTAATAGTAAAGACACTAAAGTTTATCATATCCTCTAGTGTGTCGATGTAATACACTACATAGTATCAGACTGGCTGGTATATAATTTGTCTTTCAGATCTGCTATTTAATGAAATTACTGAAGAAAGAGACTTATCATAATTATCATTTAGGTTAAGTATATGCAATATGCTGAACTATAGGACATGTCTGCAGCCCTAACATTATTTTTACATCCGATTAATGTTTACAATAATTGCAAATATTTAGAAGTCTTTTTCTTATAAATTCTGTATATTAGTTATTTATTTAAATGGCGCTTGTGTATTGTCGTAGTCACGGGATGTCGTACGCAATTGCTGGGAATGTGAAATCCTACAAATGCAAGGATTACGAGACTGATCATCCAATAATTGTAAGTAACTTGCTTTACTATTTCGACCACATTCATTTCTCTCAATACTTATATTTAGCATATTTAAAAAATGGTTTATTCAGTACCAAATTCATGGGGTTTATCCCAAATGGAAAAATGGTATTTGTGATTATGAAATCCGATTTTAAGAATCTTTATGGTTCACTGGAAATCATTAATTGTTGTATTATCATGGCTGATAACTATAATATCTGCCACTTAGGCTTTTATATCTCGTATCTGATTCACGTTTGGGTGATTCATTTAATTGTTGTTTTGTTTGTCTAGTTGCACTCATGACGGATTTACGAACAACCTTCCAACACCCTGGGGTTTTTATTCAATATAGTCGGAACTCGGTCTTCCCATGTTGGTCGCCCATCCAAGTACTAACAGAACCCGATATTGCTTAACTTCGTGTATGACACGCTCGCTCTAATGAGTGCGTTAAGCCTCCAAATAATAATTATCTTTTATAAGTATAATATATGAAAGTCTATTGGTATCCCAACCCTGGTTAAACTGAGATTTAAGGGAAAATGATGATAATGCACTATAACGTGTGCATATTTTATGTTCTAGCCTCATGGACTGAGTGTAGTGTTAACAGCGCCCGCAGTTTTCTCTTTTACCTACCCAGCTTGTCCTGAGCGCCATTTAGAAGCCGCCAGCCTGCTAGGTACGTTCTGTCTGTGTGTCTGTCTACTTGGTACGTTCTGTCTGTCTGTCTGCTAGATACGTTCTGTCTGTCTGTCTGCTAGGTACGTTCTGTCTGTCTGCTAGGTACGTTCTGTCTGTCTGCTTGGTACGTTCTGTGTGTCTGTCTGCTAGGTACGTTCTGTCTGTCTGTCTGCTAGGTACGTTCTGGTCCTATCTGTCATATATTAACAACTTTGCAATAAAGCAATTAATCAATTCAATCAAATAGACTAATGACTGGCGGCGAGTACAACGTGATAAATAAATAAGTCTGGAATAAATCAAAATCTAGATAAGTGTAAGTATACCATTAAGTAAATATATCATAGAATGTAATTGCAATATATAATGAATGTTTTCATTATATAACGTAACATATAATGAATGTTAATGTAACATATAATGAATGTTTCTATATAACAGAATGTAATTATCATTACCAAAAAAAATTAAGCTAATGCTAACGTCAGTTTCTGCGATCGAATATCTTACCGACATCGCCCCGCAATGTCAGTAAGATATGTTTAACTAAGATATATGTACACATTTTTAATATATATGTGAATTAATACTGCCAATTAATTAACGGAATTAGAGTGCTACTGTCGTCCATGACAGCATTGAGGACAGGTAGTCGAAGCATTGGACAGCTAGTGTGTCTCTGTACACAGGTACCGATGTGAGTAGAGTTAAACAGGCAGATGCTGGACGTGTGCTAGCGGACACGTGCAGAAAGTTCATGTCAGAGCTGGGTATAGATGACGGGCTGAAAGCTGTGGGCTACACGAGCAGCGATATACCTGCACTGGTGAAGGGTACAATACCTCAGGTAAACAAACAAGTATAACATAATAATAATAATAACAATTATTAACAATTATTCACAATTAGAGTGCTACAGTCATCAATGACAACATCGAGCACTATTGAGACGAAATCAAGCCGGCGAGCAAAAAGTAGGTCCAAAAACGGTGCAAATTCCAAAATCCAGATAATCTGTTCAACATAATAGTAAATCAGAACAAACATAACATAACGGCACTCCGGGTCAGGAAGCACAGATGCTTGCTTAAGGCCCATTTCCTCCTTCCTCTCCATGGTTATCTCGTGTTGTGTCTGGGCCACTGATGAATAGGTCAATAGTAAACTGCACTTGTCGTAAGAGAACACTAAGCATAAACTGAGAAAGGCAACGGGAACCAAATCAGAAGCCATTATTTTCAAGCTGTACATGAAAGTGTGAAAAGGGCATAACTTTTTGTGAAGGAATTAATTCGTTGATAGATGGAGGTAATCTTATTACACGTGATAGCAAACTGTTAATATGAATATGTACCTCGGAACTAGTATTTGGCCCTACACTAGAGAGTTATAAACTAGTTAAATCACTTAGATAAATAAAATAATGAAATAGTTGTTACCTTAGAAAATAGACTAGTGGATGATACCAACTTAGGTATTCAGGAAACTTATACATGTATATAATTATGATAATTTATATTAATTAGATATAAACTGATAAAATTAACATTTCTTCGTATTTTCAGATGGTTTAAGAGATATAATTGACTAGTGAACTCTGAAATTTGATTCAGGTCCTGTATATTTTGATTTTTAGAGAATTTCACATATTTCATAACATTTCACAGATTTTTCACTAAATTGTATGATTTAATTTGTACTGTACATGTAATTATATTTCGTCACTAATATCAAATGTTTAATTTTGATGATGATAAATGCAGCACTCGTATGCTGTTTTGTTTTAGGAAAGAGTGACAAGGTTGAGTCCTAGAGGTCAGGTTGAAGAAAATCTGAGTGAGTTGTTTGAGAAAGCCCTGAAAGTCTACTGATAAGATGGAGAATAACGCAAAATTCTAAGAGTTTAATTTTTTTATATTCGCACACTGTATGGCAATGGCTTAACGTTTGTATATTTTCTGGATTTTGGAATTTGCACCTTTTTGGGACCTTCTTTTTGCTCGCCGGTTTAATTTTGCCTCAATAGTGCTCAATGTTGTCA
Source organism: Enchytraeus crypticus (assembly GCA_905160935.1). NCBI lineage: Eukaryota > Metazoa > Annelida > Clitellata > Enchytraeida > Enchytraeidae > Enchytraeus > Enchytraeus crypticus. The sequence goes on from CAJHZI010000525.1 coordinate 53,060, forward strand.
TTGATGACTGTAGCACTCTAATAGTTGTTGTTATTATTATTATCTAATTCTGGTTATTTGACCTTACTCCCTGAAAGGTTCTGGTTTTGAGCTGATATACTTGTAAGTATTTGCAGGATCGTGCTATGTCGGCTTTTGTTTCCTTCAAGTCATATCATCATCTTGTTCCCTTGAATCCCAGTTTTGATATGGTCTGGATACGAATATTCCTTCACCATTCGATTTATAACATTTTGTAGCAATTTATGGAGCTTAGGCGCTTACCAAACGAATGCCCTTTTCGATTTTGGTTTGGATCTTAGTTCTCTGTCGCCATTTACGACGCATGCGGTCTACGGTTGGTCTATTCTTCAGCATCCCTGACACAACCCGGGTACTGAAACGAAACGGGTAAAACAACATTGCATTCTTTCATATCACAGAAGGTGCTCATTTTGTTCAGTAGTTAGTATTCTACTTCTAAGGGGGGAAAGTCTACTAAAAGAGGTCATAGAAGGCAGAATGGAAGGAAATCGAGTCTGAGGCAGGCTGAGATTTGGAATATTAGATGAGTTAAAAATTCACTCTTATGTGGACATGAAGAGGAAAGCGGAAGACAGGGAAGCGTAGAAGCGTTATGTATCGTGGACCTGCCAGTAGGCAGTGCACTAAGAGAGAGAGAGAGAGAGACAGAGTTAGTATCATCAATCAAAAATTAAATGTGCCTTTTACGGAATTAACGTCAAGGTCAGAAGCCTGATGGGTTTCTCTTCAAGACGTCAAGGGTACATCGGTTGTACCCCTGAACCCTCGATCATCGCCGTCGTTTACCTACTGACCTACCAACCAATGCAGCAGTCAGACTAAAAAAAAGTAAACACGCATTATAGTGAAATGATCAACTATGTTGATAGCTATCACTTTTTAATGCCACATGTTTAAACCGTTAGCCAACATATTCCATTTTCCGTATAACCAGTCCAGTGAATGTCCGAGATTTTACTCTGATTAGCGCGGCTGGGATTCGAACCCACGAGGGTTCAATTCACATCAGGATCTGTCATTTAAAACTAAACTAGACTGAGTGATAATCAAATTATCAGATGAGCAAAATTAAATAGACTGTTGTTTCAACATTTGATCGATAATCATGGTGCTTTGTTGTAGTAGATTCAAAATATTAAATCATTTATAAAACATTAAAGTTCGATATTCTTTTGACGGCTATCTATCTGTTGTTTCTGTTTTCTGCAAACTTTTTCTCTAAATAAATAATGTCAAATTGTATTTAAAAATAATTTTATTCAGAAATTTTAATATTATTATATTCCTTATTATTATATTTATAATATCATACTATTCTATAATTTATGTTCTCTATGTTTAATAGAAGTATCAAATGAAAGCATAATTTTTTTACGAGAGTGTATGTATGGAGAATAGTGGGAGCCTATATGCAGAATCCCTTTTATCAAAGTATAAAATCGTCATTGTTGCGTCTTGCATTCTATGATTGCTGCTGTTGTTTGGATCGACGTGATATATTTTGGTGTATATATACTGTACATGTATCGTATGTATATCAATACGTTTGATATAAATATTTTGGTGTTGATTATTATTTATTGAACATGGGTTATTGCTTAATCTCTATCAACATATTTTCTTGATCTAATTATTTTATTGAGGTTGATTTTGTCGATGATAAAACAATGAACGAAGCCCTGTCGTTTTTAAATTAAAGGAGTTTCAGACGAAATCTATTAGTTTCCGTGTATCGTGCTAATATTGTAATTTTTACGAAATTTGTTCTATAGGCCTAGATTATGTAAACAATATTACTAAATCTGTATGACACATTGACGTCTAGCTCCCAAGACAAATTATGTCATTTTAAATTTGGAATACTAATCCAAATTAAGGCGAAGCAAGAAAGGAGTAAAATCTCGAACATAAGTATTCTGCATCAGGTGCTATAGTTAATTGACTGAAGATCCAAGCTCATCAGAGTTGTAGCTTTAAAAGTGACGGATATCATTATGGAGTTTTACTGTACAATTTCTGATTTACTTCGAAAAAATTGTGCGTACGAAAAATATTATGCTGTACATTAGCAGCATTCTGACATTATCTATAATAATAGTGCTGCCAGGTGTTTTGGATAGAAGCATTGACTATACTTTGTAAAATTATATACGCGAAGTGAGTCGAGGCCTCCAGATCCTAACACATTAAATTATATAAACCTGCCCATTTAAAAATCATACAACAAGTATGAACCAAATTATTTGAGACAAACTTCGCTAAGTTCTTAAAACGCACTATCATCTACTAGTTCCGTAAAATAGAGAATTAGGCCTACTTGCATACCTCTATACTTCAATTCTTTTATGCACTAATATCTTCGACTATTACATGTAAATCAGCTGCATATCAAGATTATTTTAAAACCTCTATCTCTGAAACCCTTTGTCCAGTCCAACCATCAAGGTCACTTCTCATGACTATTTGTGTAAAAATATTAAAAAGACAAGACAAAAGGAACACCACCCTATTTCACTTCTTTTCTACTTTAGACCTTTTATACTAATTTTAAACAGTTTTGAATTTTGATTTGATAATATTTTATAGCAATTAATATTGAAAAAGAAGAATAAAAAATCCGCAAAAAGTAGGCGATGTTTGTAAACATCTTTTGTGGTTATTACTTTTATTAATCAGGTTAGAATTTTTAACTTATTTTTTACTTAATACTAAACACTTAAGTTTTGTAACTGTAGGTTTTACCAATATAAATCATAACACATGTCAAAGATTCCATAGTACTTGCTTTTATGTTATTTTAACTGATAGTTACTTAGTAATGATATTTAATAGTAAGGCCACAGTTATAACATAAAGGAAGCAATTACATGCTTGTTTAAGACTCACTAAACACTTATCTAATACCAATTAATATTAATAACTCCTCATAGTTCAATAAGAGATTGAAAACTACATTATACAAGTACATATACCAAAAAGAGCCATTGACCAACTAGGCCTATATACACAAAATTTCTATTTCTATTTATATATAGGCTTACTACTGTTGAACTGTCATGAAACTGTCATGAGATGTATACAACGTCATGAAGTTAAAATTACAGATCCAGACGTAAATTAAACTCTTGTGGGTTCGAATCCCGGCCACGCTGATTTGAGAGTAAAATCTCAAACATTCACTGGACTGGTTACACAGTAAATGGATTAAATTGCCCAAAGGTAAACTATGTAAGGGTAAACTATGTGGTATTAAAAGCGATAGATATCAACATAGTTGATCTTTTCACTATAGTGCGCGTTATATATGCATGAATATAACACACGCACACACACACACACGCACATATATATATATATATCAGGAGGACATCCATGCGCCCCAAAATGATAAGTGTGGGCACATGAAATGTGAGAACTATGGGAGAAAGGGGAAAGTTAGAAAATGTAAAGAGGGAAATGGAGAAAGGGAAAATAAATGTCCTAGGGATGAGTGAAATAAGGTGGTTGGGAACTGGAGATTGTATAAGTGATGGGTACACAGTTATATACTCCGGAGGAGATAAAAGGGAGAAGGGTGTAGCAATAATATTGGATAGAGATTTAAGTGAACGAGTAACAAAGGTTCTTCAGTGCAGTGACAGACTGATGTTTGTGCGGATCAAAGCAGATCCAGTAGATTTGGTGTTTATCCAAATCTACATGCCTACATCAGCCTCAGAGGATGAGGAAATTGAAGCGATGTACGAAAAAATAGAAGGAATAAAGGAGAAAAAGCCACAGATCAAGTGATAGTTATGGGGGATTAGAACGCGGTGGAGGGTGAAGGAAGAGATGGAAGTGAAGTTGGGGAATATGGTCTAGGAAAAGAAATGAGCAAGGACAGAAATTGGTTGACTTTTGCAATAGAATGAGATTAGTGGTGTCCAGCACTTGGTTCAAACATGAGAAGAGAAGGCATTACACATGGAAGAAACCAGGAAGCACCGAAAACGAAGGAAGATACCAGTTAGACTATATTCTATTAAAGCAACGGTACAGGATTAGTGTGAAGAATTCAAGGGCTTATCCAGGAGCCAATATTAATTCAGACCACAATCTAGTAATGGCAAAAGTAGGGCTTCAGTTGAAGAAAATACTTAAGAAGAAAAGCAGTAAGAGATGGAATTTGAACGGATTGAACGAGAAAAGAAGTCAGTTTCAGGAAGCAGTGGAAAGAAAAGTTAAGGAAATGAAGGACTACGAAAGAACAGGGTAAATGAAAGATGGTGTCAGCTAAAGGAAGCTATTAAAATAGGTGCAAAAGAAGTTTATGGCTCTCTTAAAGCAAATACAGCTAAGAAACCTTGGATCACAAGCGAGATGCTTGACAAAATGGATGAAAGGAGGAAATGGAAAAGTATTGACACCAGTCATGGCTGAAGGAAATATAGAAGCTTAAACAGTGAACTTGGAAGAATTACAGACAAGCAAAAGATCGTTGGTGGAGTGTAAAATGTGATGATTTAGCAGAATATGATAGAAGAGGGAGGTCGGATCTATTATACCAAGAAGTCAGGATATTAACTAGAACCGATAAGAAAAAGAAAGGAGATGCAAAGGACATTAGTATAATGGGTAAAGATGGGGAATTGAAGACAGAGCTGTAAGAAGTAAAAGAAAGATGGAGAGAATATGTAGAGGAATTGTAAGATAAGGCTGGGAAACCAGTTCAAGAGGATTTCAAAATAGAAGAAGAAAATATCATAGAAGACGATAAAAGGGGCCCCGATTTAATGAAGGAGGAAATTTATTCTGCAATCAAACAGTATGAAGAAGGGGAAGGCAGCCGGAATAGAGGAAATCCCAGCAGAATTCTTGAAAATGTTGGAAGGAGAAACACTCAAAAAGTTAATGGAGGTATATATGGAAGTGTACAATACAGGTATTTGGCCAGACGACTTTACCAAGTCAGCGATGATTCCAATTCCCAAAAAAGCCAATGCTGTGGAGTGTTCAGATTACAGAACAATCAGCTTAATACCTCATGCATCGAAGATCTTATTAAAGATAGTAAATAATCGCATTCAGTCGAAAGCAGAGATGATACTGAGCAAGACATAATTTGGTTTTAGGAAAGGATGCGGCACAAGAGAAGCAATAGGAGTAATGCGGGTTCTTTGCAAAAGAAGCTTAGAATATGGAAATGACGTTTTTGTATGCTTTGTAGACTTCGAGAAGGCCTTTGACAGGATTGATTGGATAACGATGAAGAAAATCTTTAAAAGAATAGGAATTGACTGGAGAGATAGAAGACTAATTTTGAACTTGTACATGAATCAAAGAGTAGTAATCAAAATCCAGCAAGAATATTCAGAAGAAGGTGAAATAAGACGTGGAGTAATCAAGGTTGTAGCATTTCGCCGCTGCTGTTTAACATTTACGCTGAGGCAATGATGGATGAAGCCATGGAAGACTTGGAGGAAGGAATAAAAGTAGGAGGGAATTTGTTAGAAGATATACGATTTGCAGATGACCAAGAAATGGTAGCGGGCAGCGAGATTGGATTGCAGAAGATAATGGATAAGCTGAATGATACGGCCCTAAGATATGGCATGAAGATTATTATAAAAAAGACCAAGGTTATGAGAGTTTCCAATAATAAAGGTGAAGTTAATATCACAATAAATGGTACAAAATTGGAACAGGTAAGGAGTTTCAAATATTTGGGTCATACTATAACCGATGATGGGAAATGTGAGACGAAATATGCAGTAGGATTGCACAAGCAAAAGCGGCCTTTGGTAGTAGAAAAGAACTATTAACAAAAAGTCTAAAGAAAGACACAAAGATAAAGATAGTGAAAACTTTGGTTTGGACCACGCTATTGTATGGATGTGAAACATGGACCTTAAGGAAGGAAGATATTAGGAAACTGGAGGCATTGGAAATGTGGATTTGGAGAAGAATGGAGAGGATTAGCTGGACTCACAAGGTTACAAATGAGGAAGTCCTGGAGAGAGTTGGCACAGATAGACAGTTGATAAATGTATTAAGAAATAGGAAAAAGAGATGGATAGGACACATTCTAAGGGGGGAAGGTCTATTAAAAGAGGTCATAGAAGGTAGAATGGAAGGAAAAGAGGCAGGGGCAGGCCGAGATTAGGTATGTTAGATGATTTAAAGACCCACTCATATGTGGAAATGAAGAGGAAGGCGGAAGACCGAGAAGAGTGGAGGCATATACCATGGACCTGCCAGTAGGCAGTGCACTAAGATATATATGATATATATATATATATATATATATATATATATATATATATATATATATATATATATATATATATATATACATCTGTGTGTGTGTGTGTGTGTGTGTGCCATGAACGTGTAGTTTTCTAGAAATGTTCAAGATGCCATCAGTGGTTATATTTTATATATTATATTCTAAGCCTCCAGATCGAATGTGAAAAATGGCTGAGGAGTCGAGTGAAGCAGGTGATGAATACTGTGCTTCAACTAGTGAAGACTGCCAGGTATATTTTATATTTATTTTACATATAAATGTTATAGTTCTGTAATCTGCTAATAAATTTATGCCTACTGATTAATCAATCTGCGGTTTGTCAGATGGATGATGGAAATAAATGAATAGATTTTACTATTATTACTATTGTTAGAATTTTTCTCTTATAGAAATTGATATCAATGTTAGTTTACATTAATGACATGTGTTGTATGTCTTTATTTGTTAGTCTTATAAATTTTATGAAAGAATTGATCTTAAATGATAGATTCTGCTACTGATACTAAAGGAAGTTATTGATTTAAATCAGCCGATTGTATCATTGCAGAGTTATTGATACTGTTTTCGAGCAAATAAGCTTACTTGAAATGTTTAGTCATGACATTTTCTTGCTCATTATCTAGCATTAAAAAGACTTGGGCGACAAATACAAGCTATATACGTATGTATACTTAGTTATTCCTTTCATGGCTATTACAGAATACTATGCCAGTCATAACAAAGGCCATTGTATAAGATATCCATACCTACCGATATATGAAATTGTAATTCCATAAAAGTCTTGAACGTATGGAGGAAAATTTATTAATATAGTAGTAATGGCTTAGAACTATTATAGGGCTTCTCAAGAGCATTCTATCACCTTCCATTGCCATTGGCTCCAGCCACTGGCGATGTCGATAAGATATCCGACTGCTGATCCATATATGTGGGGTTCAAATACTTGACTGATGTCACTTTTGAGAAATGAAACTGACATTAACATTAGCTTTACAGCTTTTTTCACAGCTTCTACCTGGTCTGCGCATTCAAAGTTTAGAATTAGTTTTTACTCCTCATTGATCAGACACTAGGGCTATTGAGATATCGCTTTCGAGAAATTATATTGGCATTAACATTGACATTAACGGCCATAACACTGTTATATAAGTTTTCATTGTTAATAATAATAATAATAATTAATATTAGCTTTTCTCTATATTTTCTACTTAGTCACAACATTCACAGTTTACAATTAGTTTATAATCTCCATGGATCAAATACTGGGGCAGTTCAAGAATTATAATTATTGGATGCACAGGTGGAGGAGGTAAGTGTCGAATGCTCTTCTAGAGGTCAGCAGCCACCTGGTGGTAAGCCACAATCATCCAAAGCTCTGAGGAGGGGTCGTAGACCTGCCAAACTGGACAGCAAGGTGAGGCTTGAGCGCAGTCAGCAGAGTGCACGAGAATGTCGTGCGAGGAAAAAGCTGCGCTATCAATACCTCGAGGAACTCGTGTCGAGCAGAGAGAAAGCTATCTATGTGCTTCGTGCTGAGCTAGATCTGGTATTTTTTTAGTACTTGACCTAAACAATGAATAGTATACTTAGTGAATAGAAGTTAACTGATACTAATAGAAAGCGTTACTTAAATTGTAGCGTGATTGTAACTGGTTACTTTGTCATTAAAAAAATTTCAAAGCACTAATTCATTTAACTCTTGAAAGTATTTCTGTCAATCCAGTTTTGATTCAATTCTGTTAGAAATTAACTTTTTTATATTAAGTGCTTTTCTTTTATGTTAAGGTATGCGTTACTATTAGCTTAACTGTATATTTGTTTTTAGGCATTAATGTAAACTGTAACTGGGCAGTTAGATTGGATCTTATCTATTTAAAAATAAACTATAGAATACAGCATGATATTGTTAGACAAAAACTTATGAAACCATCTAATAATTAATTGAATTTATGCATAGTACTAACATGCTATATTTAGTATGTATCTTGTACTTTAAAATATAACCGTAATTTATTACTATAGAACTACATTTGGAAATAAATGTTGTATGAAATTATATGTATTTTAAATATTTCAATAATTAATTTAGAACACTTTAGTACAGTGATTAAGAGGCTAAATGAATATAAATAAAATGTAGTAGTGGATTGTCTTCGTTGTATGTGTTTCAGTACAAGAAGGTTTGTCAAGATATGGACGAGGGAATCGTATCAAAGCAGCTGAATGACCTGATTAAAGAAGTTGATATGAAGAAAGAATAAAAGCAAAGAATAATATAATAATAGTTATGTCAATAGTAATTCACTTCAAACCGTCCTTTTTCTGGTTAAATGTAGCTGAAGGTTAAAGCATTGTTGATAGGGTGAGCCGAAAGTAATCCTCTATGAAATTTCTTTTGGCTATTTTTTGTGCTATTTTCTGGAATTGTAGATCAGATTATTGAACATTTTTTACCAATTTTTGTTTTAGAAAGATTGCAATGCTAAATGTTTTAGCTTAATAAATACAGGGTGAGTAAAAAAAAAGATTACACCTGCAACAAGCGTGAATATCTCAGGCTACTGTCAATATTTTCCAATAGAACTTTTACCAATTACTAAAGGACTAATTTCTGATAGTGTGGCCAATTTTCATCCATTTTGGTACATAGATGGGCCAGTTACGCAAGTTTTAGAAGAGCAACCCCCTATTTTTACCTAAAAATGGCGTTTGCTGCAACGGTAAGGGCAGATTGCACTTCATTGACGAGAAGGTAAAGGTAAACGCTCAGTATTACGTCAATACTTTTCTTCCGGAGCTGTTTGATGATTGCTATGCTCTTCTGCCAAATGGTATCATCTTTCAGCAGAATGGTACTCGGGCTCATGCATCTCGTCATGCACAGGAATGGATCAGCGAGAGAATCCCAGATTTCATTAAAATGAATGAATGGCCTCAAAACTCTCCCGATCTAAATCCTCTGGATTACTATGTCTGGGGAACAATGCTGCATCTTTATCAGAAACACCAGCCGAAGCCTAAAAACAAAACAAAACTGCAGGAAGTGATACAATCAATCTGGGAGAGAGTGCCCCAAGCTGGAATCAACAAGGCTGTCCTAGCGTTCCGAAAGCGACTGGAGTCCTGCGTAGCAGCGGGAGGAAAACATATCGAATAGTCAGCAATGCTAGCAGATACAACTTGTACTTTCTAAACCACTACAACGGTCCTTTTCAGGGCCAAAATAAAAATTAAATTAAATATAATTTATATTTTCAGTACATTAAAAAATGGGGGGTTGTTCTGCTGAAACTTGCATAACTGGCATTACTGTGTACTAAAATGGATGAAAATTGGCCACCCCATCAGAAATTAGTTGTTTAGTAATTGGTAAAAGTTTTATTGAAAAATACTAACAATAGCCTGAGATATTCAAACTTTTTCAGGTGTTATCTTTTTTTTTTACTCACACTGTATATAATGTAAATCACCGAAACTGTAATCTAGATAAAGATAAAGGTGACCAATAAAACACGATAGCATACTGTAGATAGATAGCATGATAATTTAGATGTACAGTCTGAGATCATATAGACCTAGATAGATAGCATGGTATCTTAGATAGAGAGTGTGATAGCCCAGCTCACACTATCTATCTATAGCGTGATGACATAGGTAAGTAGTGTGAGTGCACATATAACAACGTCGAGTAAATTTTGTAGCATATTACTGGAAATTGGGCATTTATTTACTTTTAGACATTTATGTGTTTTATTGTGGTTCTAAAATGGACTGTTAATCATAGAATGTTGTAAATAATTGAAGATGAAGAAATTATGCCTGTTTAACACTTTTCATACGTTAATTTCTACGTTGGTCGTTATTTGAATGCTAAATTTTAATTATTTTGTTACTCGTCTACGTGTATATATAAAGATAAATCTTTATTTAGTATTGCAATTTTACCCAAATAAATTGGTTAAGATTTTACTGTGATTCAGTATTTGTCTTGTAAATTAAGTGTTAAAATTTAATGTGTACATTTTACTTCTGATTGTAAAACACAAAGTGTAAAGTATAAAAATTTTAATAGGATAATTAATGAACTTATTCCACGAGAAGCATTTTAAGCCCTTTAAGCTATTACTACAAACCAGGTCGTACTTTCTTGGTTCCGAAATAACTTTATATAAATCTTTTGTAGGAGACTTCTCTTTGATTGAAGATAGCATTGGCCTACCTTGTTACAAGGTGAAGCTAAAAAAAATAAACACGCAATATAGTGAAATGATCAACTGTGTTGATATCTATCACTTTGTAATACAGAATGTTTAAACCGTTAAGCAATTTAGACCATTTTCCATGTAACCAATCCAGTGAATGTCCGAGATTTTACTCTAAGATCAGCGGGTTTCGAACACACGAGGATTCAATTCACCTTAGGATCTGTCACTAAAAACTTCATGACGTTACCCCTACGCTATTGAGACATTCAAAAGCTAACTAGGAAGCTAACTATGAAGTCTTAATTTCCAGTTTGCACTTTAGCTTAACTTTATCAGGACTAAACTCAGAGTTGCCGTAGTTGTGCTCTTTAGAAATAAATGAACAAGTGAGTGGTACGGACGAATTTTTTTTACAAGACTACGATCTATCGGCAAGGAATCCGATGACTGCTGAACCACAAAGTTGTGCTGATGAAACAGATGTCTCGTGTAGTATAGCACACTTTCTTGATGGCTGGAGCTAGTGGCGATGTCGGTAAGATATTGATCGCGGATCATTATGTGCGGGGTTCAAATCCTAGGCTAGCCCGTCAGTGATATTGCTTTCGAGTGAGGAAACTGACGTTAACATTAGATCTATTTTGCATCATGACTTGATGCTGTAGTATAATAGACTTCCTTGAAGCAGCCTGACCTAAAATGGGTCTCAGCTGTATGACATCTACAATAGAAGAAACTGCACCTTCTCATATACGTACTAGATTTGACTTGTACTGACCATAGCCTCCTCCTCCAAGTGTTTTGAGCGCACAACAGCGCTGTAGGATGATTTGAAATCGATAAGAGAAAAGGTCCCACATGAGCGAACGACCTCACCTGCAGGAAACCTAAAATATAGAGAATTGTTTAGAGGCTAGGGCCTAATAACTTGTCATAAAGGGATATTAAAACTGGGGGTTAAAACCTTAGCAAGGTGTCACACATCTGCCAAGGGGTTCGAACACCCCCAACTCCCCAGCAAATATAACCCTGGCGACAAATGAAATTACTGCTTGGCTGTCGTTTTAAGCCATTTTGACAGTCTTGAACTAGAACAACTGTAAGTTAAGTAATAAAGTCAATCTGAGAATAAAATCATGGATACACATGCAAGTTCTGCTGACTTTTTCTGGCCATATCGGTGAAGGTCAAATTGCCCTTGTTGAGAAGTTTCCTGTAAGTTGTTGTGATAGTGTTGAGAGAAATTTAAGCTTTTATATACTTGGTCCACGGTAACACTGTATAATGTTTACTTTTATTTATAAACAAAGCTTAAAATATATTTTAAAAATATTTTAAAAATAAAATAAATGTAAACTAGTAAAAATATTAGCCGTAGAATATCTTTTTGTAATGTAATGTATAAAAGTCTATTGAATTAAAATATAAAATTACGTGAAATAGGGCAAGTTGATCACTAATAAATGATTCAATACAGCAGGATGAATTATGGCATACAAATACATATTTAAATCATAGACCACAATTTAGAATCACACTTGGTATGGCCTTGATATGGGCGCTAGTTAGTAGCAGTTCTGTTAAAAGTAGCATTTATATAGGTTGTGTATTGAAACGCATTTATTTTTAAATGTAATAGCCGGTCCGTAGTCAGAAAATATATAATAATAATATAATTTAAAAAAATTATTATATGGTATATTTCCACACAATTGATTAATAATAAGAGTTTTTTTTACCGACGTTACTTAAACCGATATTAAACAAAATGCATAGGTGTGTATTAATCATAAATTTATGCCTTTACCTGATTGCTTCAGTAATTGGCAACTGCACTCAACAGCTGCTAAAGATCACAAATTGGCCAGTATTTGTGATAATAAATAAAATAAAATGACGCTTAACATTTAGATAATTTTTCTAGATTCTCATATATACTGTATTGATTTAAAATCAATACTATGGACGTGTAAATTACTTAGTTAAAAGACAACATAGTGCCATCAAGTTTGTTCTGTTAAGTACTAATATTGAGGATATATTCTCAGTATGCATTTGGATGAAAGATCACCCGAAGACGAAGAAGAAAACGAGCTCAGTCAAGAAGAATCAGAAGACAATGTTAATCACACGTCGCATTCAACAAATGGTCCTGATAGAGAATATAGATCACGACCCATTGTGCATGCTCCGATTGACCCGCTTCTGTGTGTGTCTTGTTTGGAATCAGACTCATTCTTTAGCGTCAGCTGCAGCGATTGTCGCGCACTGATCACGTCTGAGGAAACAACGATAGCTCATCTATTTGCTGTGCTGCGACAATGGACACCTCAGGCACAACAGGCCCTGGAGCTTGTTGTTACGCAGGTTTTTATAAATTATACTGCTTATTTATTTAAGAATTTAGTTTATATACTAGTAATTATGATTAGTGTTACTTTAACTCACTCAAGAACAATCTTTTTTGTTTTGTGTTAATTACCATTTAATTGACGAAAATCTCTCTTTGCAGGATTTTGCTGATTAAGCTGTAACATATCTACAGACTTCTACTGCTATTCAAGCGAGACCTAAAAGTTCTTTTCTGATTTTCTGATTTTTTCGAATTGAGTTTTCTGACTTTTAATCATTTGTTTTTTATAAAATTTCTTTGAAATAGTATTCATACTGATAGAGTATCTAAATTTTAGTATACATTCAGAATTAAAAATATCTACCTAAGCTATCTGTTGTTCGTTTCATGCGTAGGTAGAACCATGATCATTTATTTGTGTATGAATCAAATTATACACGATGCCTATACATCTAGACAGTACAAAAATAAAATTACGGTCAGAATGAGCACAATTGAGCTCTATCTAGCTGACTATCGGAAGCATGGAAACATAGTAGGATAGGAAAATTAGAGATAATAAAATCAATGATGAAATAGCATTAAAATGTAAAGAGCAAAATATTGCGACTAACTAAAACCGAAACCAAAGATTTGTAGAACTAAAAATGCATTAATAAATAATAATTATTAAATAATAATAAAAATATAAATAATTGCATCAACTAAATGCATTAAAATATAAATTAGGTAGATAAGTGTAAGTTAATATTTAGAATTAATAGATTTATCTCTTTCTGTTTTGTACAGATGTTGAACATAGGCGCACATGTTGATGATAGAGATGGCCTCACAGACATGACTATGCTTCACTATGCCAGTAAGGCGGGTACTCGAGGCATCGGTGATATGGACCAAGCCTGTCAAGTTGTTAGTCTCCTCTTAAAGAACTGTGCCGATCCTTATCTTCGCTGTCGATGGACCAACATGGCGGCAATTCATTATGCTACGTACTTCGACGTAGCACCAGTTGTTACACTTCTGCTTAGGGCTACCAAAGCTGTTGGTTGGTACATTTTATAACCCTCTTAATAATGTTAATCAATTGTTTGTAAGTGACATCTGGGACACTGTTAAATAGACCAACCATTAGCTGTATGAGGTGACGGAACAAGAACTGAGGAAGGCAGCTGGAAACCACCTCAGAAGCTATATTAATCCCAAGCTATAGGCTACATTAAGGTGTGGATAAGGTATAGCATTTTCTGAATGGATTAACTGATTAATGTGTAGAGTGCTTTCTAAAAAGCGTGAAAGCAGCATGTTCGTAGGAATATGTACCTTGGATCAGCTACTTAGCAGAGCACTAGAGAGATGTCTGTCAGTATATTTTAAGTGGATATCTCTCATATTTATTAAATTTTTAGTATTGCTTAATAATTTGGATGTTTTTAAGTCATTATTTTTAAAATATGCTATCTATCTAATCCTTTTTTCATTGTGAATACTTTTCAGATACTATGAATACATTTGTTAGTCGGATTTAGTTCAGCGAAATGTGGTAATGAATTCTGTGGCGTTTTCTTTTAAAATATTATTTTAATATTGTTCGTTGACTTTAAAACTGCAAATTGTATAGTTTTATGGTTTAAATATTTTGTTTTCCATGTAATATATAGTACATTACATTACGTTACATTTGTGCATTGGCCTATTTAGACGTGGACAGCCCGTGCAGTGAGTTTGATCACGGAAGTCCTCTTCATATTGCTGCTAGAAATCTATGCGTCGACTCTGCCCTGCGGCTTCTTGAGGTTGGGGCTGATCCACAGGCTAAGGACATAGAGGGGAAAACGCCTCTAGGTTAAATTTCGGAATTTTTTATATGTATTTATTTCTATTATTATTTGTATCTATTATTACTTAAATTTTATTTCTGTAACTATTTAATTCTATTTATATAACATAATATTATTTATTTCTTATAATATTATTTATTTATATATAATATTATATATATAATATTATTGCTTCTAATATTATTTACTTCTATACTATCTATTTTGTATTATCAGTTATTCTATCTCTCTATTACTCTCTATTTCCATATTATCTATCTACTATCGTTTATTTCTATCATTATTTATATGTTATTTACAGATTGGTTGCCAACTCTGGACAGTTTTCAGACCGAATCGGAAACAAGTCAACTAGTGGCAACGTTTCACAAGATTCTCTCAGAAGCAAAACCTCTCAGTGACTTGAGAGAAACCCTATATCAGCCAACTGAGGAAGAAATGGATATGTCGTTGCGGATATTACAGGGATCTGGTGTCAGCATAGGTGACAAAGTTATTGTGGGAGGCATTAAAACTGGAATTCTACGATATTGTGGTCAAACACGTTTTTCATCTGGTATGTAGGCCTATTCTAAGTCGTACAGATTTGCGGGATCGTGAGTGTGACAAATAACGTGCCAGCCTACTTTTGGAAATTAGCAATCGCAGTCTAAGTAATTTTGAAGTTTCATTAAATAAGCACTGTATAATTAACTTATTTATTTGTAAAACGAAAGTGCAGAATTGTAAATTATTTCTTTTTAATTTTTAAAGCTAATCTTTTCTGTTAATGTTTATTTTTTACAGGTTTTAATGTATGCATTATTATAGCACAATCTATTTGTAAATAATGTTTTAATGCCTATTTGGTACATAACTAAAAATATTTCCTACTGAAACAATGGCAAACAAACATCAGTTGCAACATCAGTTTTTTTACTGTGAGGAGTGTCTTTGATTGAGTAAACAAAATATTATTTACTAGAAGTTTCATTAGGAAGATATTTTCTGTATTTAAAAATTGATTAATAGAAGAATTTTAATTAAATTGACTTACTGTAGTATTGTTAACTTTAAAGCTGTTTTAAAACCTTCAAACAAATGCAGTGCAAAACTTCTAACTAATCATTAAAACAAAGAAACGATTATATGAAGCAGATGATTTTAAAGAAAGAATTCTAAATTAAGTACTTATTGAATTAAAGATATTTATCGAAGTAAAAATATTGAAGTTTTTTAATAATGTTTTTTAATGTTCTTCTATATTCCACTAGATAATGGTATTAAATGCACATATAGGTTTATGGGCCGGAGTCGAGTTGGATGAACCAGTGGGGAAGAACAATGGAAGTGTGGCTGGCATTCGATATTTTAAATGTCCTCCAAATTATGGAATCTTTGCTCCATTAAACAAGATCAGTAAACCAGGAATACTGCTGAAGAGAGGGTTATCATCTGTGTCTGCTACTGGAGGGGCCAATGGTAATGAACCAATCAGCGGATCTGTTAGAAACATTAGCAAAAGAAAAACGAACGTTAATCATGTCACTGCTAGAGTTAATACAGGTA
Organism: Enchytraeus crypticus; assembly: GCA_905160935.1. NCBI lineage: Eukaryota > Metazoa > Annelida > Clitellata > Enchytraeida > Enchytraeidae > Enchytraeus > Enchytraeus crypticus. Next base: position 69,314 of record CAJHZI010000525.1, read on the forward strand.
AGTGTAAACATTATCTATCATTTATCCAGTGCCTCTTCTAAACGTGGGTTATATAATATAGTATAGTAGTTCTGATTAATAATGTAGAAAGTGATATTTAGGGCGTTATGAAGCTTTCACAACCAAAATAATTATTAAACTTGGTACGATATTAAAAACTTTCAGGGCTCAGGATTTATCAAGAATAATAACTTATAAGATTAGTTTTATAATGTTGTATCTCTCAAAAGCAAAGATTCAGCCCTAGTTTTGATCTGCATGCCTAATCATATAAAACTAGAAAGTCTGATCACTGTGCTATTGCTCCACATGGTTCACTGAACGAAATTTCTGTATTATAGTGCATTCTGTTACACTGGCATTTAAGGGAAGATGATGATGATGATGGTGATGATGACGACGATGACGATGATGATGATAGTGCACTCTATTGTATTACAGGATTGAAGTCATCCAAGTCAGCTGATGATAAAGCAGAAGCAGCTGAGGTGGGTGATCGCGTACTGGTGGCGGGAAGACGATTTGGAGTCGTGAAGTACGTGGGAACAACGCAATTCTCTCCAGGTAACTGTCAGCTAAAGCTAAGGTTAACATCAGTTTCCTCACTCGAAAATACTAATGTCAATGACGGGCGAGCCAAGGATTTGAACCCGCACATACTGATCCGCAGTCTAGTATCTTACCAACTTCGCCAATTATTATATATATATGCGCATATATTTGCATTTATATGCAAATATATGTGCATGTACTTGTATGCGGGTTGGTTGTGATCAGGATGTCCAAGTGGATAGCATGCTTGTTTGATAGGCTGGAGGTCGTGGGGTTGAATCTCAGCCGGACCATCTCTGCGAGTATCCCTTGTGGTAATAAGCAGACGTTAAACTAAACTTTGTAGCTTTAGCTTTTTTGCATTGTTATTAATTTATTATGCTTATATATTTATGTAATGCTTGCATTTAAATACTATTTACTTGAATAGCCAATACTACTGACATATATCGAATATTTAGTAACTATATGAATTAGAATGTTCTGTGTCTAACAGAGCTTATATTGGTAGTCTGAGTTTATGTAGAGCTACATGTATTTGACTTAATTACCACTTAGTCTTTATGATCTAACCTGGATAGTTATATCGTAACTTTATAGATATACTGTAATATTGATATTAAGTAAGTAATGATGATATTTTCTTGTTATTGTAAAATTAGTCTATTGCTGCTTTATCTGTATTGCTGCTTGTATTTTCCTCGTGTTGTGTCCGGGTTGCTTGAAGAATAGACCAGCCATATAAAAATATGCACGTGTCGTAGAAGGCGACTTAAAAATTAGATCCAAACCAACGTTAGAAAGGGCATTCGGTTGGTGAGCGCCTAGGCTCCAGAAATTGCTACAAAACTTAAATGGATTGAAAGTCTATTCGTATCCTGACCCTAGTTAAACTGGGATTTAAGGGAAGAAGATGATGATGATGATGATTTGTATTGCTGCATTATATTGTATGTAACAGGCATATGGTATGGGATTGAGTTGGATAAATCAGTTGGGAAGAACGATGGCTCAGTAAATGGCGTTCGATACTTTGACTGCGAGGCCAATCGAGGAGTCTTTGCTCCTCCTAGTCGAGTTGAGAGGTAGCTTAGGCTCTCTCATCGCTTAATTCGTGGAGTCTTTGCTTCTTAAATTACTAAATTAAGTTTAATTAAATTAAGGTCTTCTAAATTAATTACTCTTGTGAGACCTAGCTTACCTTCATGCTCTAAGCTATCTAATCGTTCGTAATGCCTAATTCATGGATTCTTTGCTTCCGTTAACATAGCAGGAGTTGTTTACTAATCGAGTTTATGAATGAAACTTTGAGTTATGAAAGTCACAATTTGAAATTAAATGAAACTAATTCACTAAGTAATTATCATTGTTTTAGGCTTATGTCTGTTTGTTTTCTTCCTTTCTTTTACCGTTGCTATTTTGTTTGTAATTTGCTACTTGAGGATTAGCTATTTTATACTTCAATATATTTTATTGCGTTTCTGCATTTGGTATTAAATCTACAGTTAATCATTTGTTCAACAGATTGCGAGACGATAGTTTCGAAGTTGAGGGAGAATCATTGGACTCCAATCAGTCAGGTAACTACTATTTTTAGCAAATACAAAGATTATAGAACAGTTTCTGTTAGTTTAATTAGGCAGTATGGGTTTGTGTGAAAGCTATGAAGATGAGTTACATTTGAGTATTTTTGAATAGTAAACTATTACAATTACCTTATCTGGCTTGGTATTTACTATATTTCTCTGTATAATTTAGTTATGTTTATGATATATGAGTTTGTCTTGTTTGCGCAGTGAACTCGGCAGGAAGATTAACAAATCAAAACAGTGAAGAATGCACTCCCGTTAGAGTTATTTCAAGGTATATAGACACTGAAACTATAATACTTGCTATTTATAATGTAAGCATTTATCTCTAGTCATAGTAAGATCAATTGTTTATGTAAAATCTATGGAAGTAGATGTCTCAGTTAGGTGTGAAGTTCAAATCTTCGGTCAACCCTTCTCTCATATCGTCTTTACCATCATCTCCGATATCATCATTGATATCATGTCTATATCATCTCTGATATCATATCTGATATCTTTATATCATACCGGTCAACCCTTCTCTCCTATCGTCTTTACCATCATCTCCGATATCATCATTGATATCATGTCTATATCATCTCTGATATCATATCTGATATCTTTATATCATATCATTATCATCTCTGATACCATATTACTATCATCTCTGATATCATCTCTATATCATCTCTGCCATCCTCTCTGATATATAATCTGAGAACATTTCGAGGGTTGAAGCTGGTATTAAGATAGTATTAGATACATGTATGTTGTGGCTGTGGTCGATTCTAAGCAATTAATTCCAGCATATCTTTATCGGTGCTGGTATTAACTTATAGATTTTGATTTGAGAAAATTTTGCATCTATGATTGTTTTTGTTGTCTCCAGAGGTAGCAGCTTTAGTTGCTTCTTATAAAATACTGATAGTTTTCAAATTTAAGTTCTCTAGCTTCTGAGTCCAATTGCATGAATAATTAAAACTTTAAGAGATATTAATTAAAATTAAAAGTTAAAAATAAAAATAAGTGACACCGAAATGAAGTAATATATTAAAACATAATTGTGGTATAATTTAGCATTTCTGATTTGTTATTGATTACTTAGAGTCAAGGCGCCGAAGTCTGGTCCGGTGTTTAACGCTAGCTTCAGCAGCGCCGCTTCTCCGCTCAGTTCTAGTTTTATGTCTGCCAACAGTCCGCTCAAGCTTAGCATAGGCATGAACGTGCTGTGCTCGGGCGAAATAGGTCTGTTAACACCTATGTAAGTTATACATGTGTATAACTTATTGTAATTATTTTATAACTAATACTCTCTCTCTTTCTCTCTCTCTCTCTCTCTCTCTCTATCTCTCTCTTAGTGCAATGCCCACTGGCAGGCCGTTGGTACATAACGTCTCAACTCTTTTATGTCATCGTTTTCTCCTCATGTCCTCATACAAGTGGATTTTTAAATCATCTAACATGATATATCATTATTCTTGGAGGATTCTGCTTATGAAGAGATGGTCCCCCTATGCCTGCCTCAACTAACATTAACTGGGCAGGGACGCCATTAGTAACTAATATTAATGTAATATTAATATACTATTGTGTAACTTCGACGCCATTTTTGTTCACTATTGGCTCGTTGTTGTTATTCAGAAATGCATTTTCGTTATAGTTTTTCATGCAATATTTGCATTAGCGTCTCGTTATCTTTGCTAAGTTGTGATTTATGTGGGTATTCAGAACTGGATATCTGAAATATTTTGTCGTTATCTTTACAGTACTATCGTTACTTAATTCATCTGAATGTCTTGTGTTTTATTTGTTGTGCAGGTATAGTGCGGTACATAGGTGGCGTGGAGTTTGCGGAGGGCCTGTGGATTGGTATAGAGTTACGTCATGCTAAGGGCAAACACGACGGAGTGGTTCAGGGCCAAAGATACTTCACGTGTAAGCCAGGGCATGGGTTGATTGTACGCCCTAACAGGGTCACTGTGCGCGGTATAAATGCTTCGAAACTGCTTGATTGATTAAGTGACTGATTGATTGATACGATTGAAACATTATTTTATCGATTGATTGACAGATGGACTGATAGAGTAATTGATAGATATGTTGTTGTTGGTAATTCTTGCTGATTATTTGGTGTTTCGATGGATTGATTGATTGTTTGATTGACTGATTTGTTTATTGATTGATTGAATAAGTTGGCTTCTGTAAGAAGTATGTAATATTTTGCGGCACGTGTGTTACCATAGTAAATTAATTTGAGCCATTCATGACGGTGAGCCGCTAAAACTTTGTTTTGCGAGAAGCGGGAATAGCTGAGATTTGGCGTAGAATTAAATCAGCTATTTGAAAGTACGGTGAACTTAGATTTATACTGATATTGACATATTGAATTCCAAACAAATAAATCATTTTCCTTTTGCCTTCATCTGTGAAAATTTCAGAGCATATTGATACTCAAGTACTTCTATGTGTATGTTTTATATATTTCTATTAGTCAGACTTGTGTACGCATTTAATCAAACATTGTATGCATGGCTATCGGTTAACTTTAATGACATTCAAGTGTTTTTCTTAACTTTTATATTTGTTTTTAACTTTAACTTATTTTTTGCATTAAATTTATATTCTCTCTGCACCTTATTAATCAATTGAGTTGATTTGAGCATAATTACGCTAATTTTGTTCTTGTACTGTATAATCTCTCGCCAATTATGAGTGCTGTGTATTGGTTACATTTAGTTTAGCATTGTTTTGCTTGTTAGATTGTGTGGCCATTAGTTACTCTCAATTTTTCTGTACTTTATATTATTTATAATAATGCTACATAATTTTTGTATTCGTTGAATTGATCTTGGAAATTGAATTCTGAACGACAGTGTGCTAATTTGTAATCTGTTAATAGTTAGTGGCCTTACATTCGTACTCTATTCTCATTCTGTTAAAACTGTAAACAATTTGATGTCTAGTTAGTTATAATTATTGCTATTAACTATGTAGGCCCTAATACTTGTTTATTATATGGTATTTATATATTAAAATTTTGATGACTAATTGAATATTTTTGCTTACTAGCTATTTGTTTTATACTAGAAGTTGAAGATTATTGAATGCGTCGAGTTATTCGTCCATTGTTGGCAATCTTAGGAATAGAACGTTATTAAAAAATCATAGCATTCAATCAAGTCTCAGGATCTTGTGTTAGACAAATATTAAAAATCCCTACACCTCAGGAAAAGATTCGATAAAGATCAACGATGTAAGACGTTTAGCGCAATAAAACTCTATAGATTATCCTCATAGTACAGCTTTGATACGCGATTGGGTGGTTTCTCTAATAAGCTTGTCGTAGCTGAACAATGTAATAATCTATAGTTATATTTTCAAGACATTCGATGATAGTGGCATAGTTTATCTAATATCTCTCTAATAAGCTTTCGAAATATGTTGTGGTTCTTTCATGAAAACTATGATCACTTTACAATAATGTCGATTCAAATTGATCATAGTTATTTCTTCGCTTTAAAATACTTCTGCAGGAGAATCTGCAGAATCAAGTTCGGTGCAGTATAGACCACGGTTAATTATAAATTGTTCAATTGCTCTGTCAAGTAGTCCGTATTTAGAGGCACAGATATTGAGAAGGTTTTTAAACCTTATTGGTTGGGGCTGTTAAAACCTGAAGTCTCAATGACGGTTATTATGGACGTCCCTGACATCATCATTGTATGAGGAAACGGACGTTAAACCATTGTTATTATTATTATTAACAACGTACATGATCAGGGAGGAGACGGGGGGCTAAGCCCCCTGAACTCGATTTCAACCTCGCAACTTTCAACCACTTGTCCAAATAAGTATAGGCCTGTAGGGGCTAGAATCAAGTCTCCCATTTAGCCCCCCCCCCGCCTCCCACCAATTCATGACCGTTGTCTCGTCTCTGCATGCATCCATGCTATTGTGAATGTGAACTTTTGGCTTTGCACTAATGATATGTCACGTGACACAATTTTCTCCGTTACGAAAATCATACATACACTGTACAATACACGAGCAATTAATGCCAATTAGTAGCAACTTAAACGATCTACATATTTATGATTAACTCTCTGAACGTCATCATTATCACCGTAATTCCTCGCAGCCTCTTCGCTTTGTACATCATGACTACTTGGATTATCGTTTTTTTGTGACGTCGCTTCATCGTCATCAGTCTGATTCAGCATTATATTATCTTCTTCATGACCACGCGTCTGACCATTAACTCTCTTCTTATTACCATCAGCTCCTGGTCTATTGGCCTCGCATTTATCTACATCATGCAGCCCATCGTTCACTGCCTCTCCCGTCCGCCTGTTCCTACCGTGTGATCCCCTGCATCGTCTGTTAGCATGTGACGTCACGAACAAGACCCGGATGACGTCAGCACCTAGCTGCAGAACCTCGACGAGAGTGATGATGGACACGCCTATCCAGAGTCCCAACTGACCTCCGAGATCAGAGACGAGCCTGATGATGTCATAGTCGGGCGATTCGCTCGTCGTTATGACGTTGCTGTCTGCTATGTAGACGTTCAGCCTCGCTATGAGACGTCGTACGCTTTCCTCCATCTTGCTGGCTCCGTGGCGTCTTCCAAGTATCTCTCTCCTGTCGTCCGACAGGCCGTTACTAAAACGATCGACTCTCGAGTAGAAGGCGTTGTGCTCCTTAGAGTTGTGAGGCAGCATCGATAGGCTGTAGCTGACGTCATAAGTGACGTCACTGCAGGGAGGGTAACACTGGCAGTCGTCCATGGAGTAGGAACTCGAGTGGGATTTGAGTCCAGACGATCCAGACGTCAGAGTCCGCTCCTGTCCCAGTGTCATGTCCTCAAAGACCTCTCGTCGGCACATCATTCTCTCACGGAACTGTTTCGCTAGTCTGTAAATATAGATACAAATCATTTATAAAATAGTGATCTTTAAACTAGTGGTCTGTAAACTAGTGAATTTATAAACTATTGAATCTATAAACTAGTGATCTAACAACTAGTAGTCTGTAAACTATTGAATCTAAATACAATTGAATCTATGCACTAGTGAATCTACCTATAAATTAGTAATCTTTAAACTAGTATTCTCTACACTAGTGAATCTATAAACTTATAATCTATAAACTACTGAATCTATAAACTAGTGAATATATAAACTAGTGAATCTATTACTAGTGATCTATAAACTAGTATTCTACATGCAGCAGCTAACTTCACATGTCGACCTCCTTTTCATATTAAGTGTTTAGTATTCTGGTTTACATTGGCAAAGTCTTAAGCTTCTATTTTCGTATCAACGCTAACAGGCACATTTTAAATACGATAGAGTTTAAATTAAAATTCACTGAACTTGATATTGCCATGCCGAATCGAATCTTTACGAATTAAATAAACCAATTTATATATTTTAAGAAAAATATAATAGGTATAAAATACGGTCTCGCTTAGTGCACAGCCCACTGGCAGGTCCATGGCATATAACGCCTCCACTATTCTCTGTCTTCCGTTTTCCTCTTCATTTCCAAATGTAATTGGATATTTAAATCATCTAATATCATAATCTCGGTCTGTCTCTACTTCTATCTCCATTTGTAACTTTTTGGGACCAGCTAAACTTTTCCTCCATTCTTTTCCATATCCACATTTCCAACGCTTCTAGTTTCCTGATATCTGCCTTACGATCCACTTTTCACTCCATCCATAACGTGGTCCGTACTAAGGTTTGCACTATCTTCAGTGGCGGTTCTGATGGGTGGCCTGGGGTAGCCACGGTTACCCCAAATGAAGGGCTGGCCACCCCAGTGGCCACCCCAAAAATGGTCAACAAAAAACAGTGATTTTTATTGTTGATTAACAATAGTGCTGGATCATGAGCATCAGATGCCCATTTAAGACAATGCTTGTTTAAGATGCTTGATAAGAGTGCGACGCACTTTAATAACGACAATCGAACAGAGAATTTAAGCCACATCGTCAGAAGCCGACATCAGTGGTATGTATCATGTTACGCCCAGACTCGCACTCTGCCCGGCAGCCGGAGCCAAACACTGTTTAAAATAGAAGGGCTACTGAGCTAGAACTTAATGTGGTAGACCTTCACAATGAGCTTCATTAGCTTAGCCGAATGATGCAAGAGCAACGAAGCTAAGATCGAACAGATCAGACTCTCACCCACTTATCAATCTGCTTGATTTAAAAATTTTTTAACCAATTGCAGAAGCGTTACATGAGACATTTAGATTAGTAAATATTGCATCAGTCCTCCCTGAAAGTGTTGTCTCGTCGTGCAAGAGGAGCTTTTCTGCAACGACGCTCATAAACATACCATAACAACAACTAGAGTGCTATTGTCGCCAATGACAACATCGAGCACCATTGAGATAAATCCCAGCCGGTGTTTAAAAAGAAAGTCCAAAGCGGTGCAAATGTCAATATCCAAAAAATCAGTCCAAAGATAAAGGAAATTAAAGAAAAGAAAGTTTGAGTTCTGGTCGCAACTCATAGGCACTGGATAAAAAAGAGAGGTGGAAAAGATGGGTCTTCAGCTGCCTATGGAACTGCTCATAGGAAAGCGGAGGCCGATGTCACCGATGTAATTTAAATGAAGACTTCTAAAGAGTAGATGAAAGAAAATTCCTGATCTGCGGTGCAGCATAGTTATGGGCTGATTAAGTCAAGTAAAAGTTTAATTGAGACTCCGGAAGAATAACAAATCGGTTGTAGTAGTTTCAGTGCAAATTGTCTAATTGTTTACGATGCTACTTCCATCGAACTATAAAGCTGTTTGATTTCACGAAAGACTCCCGCAATCAACTCTCCAACTCTCGTAAAACATCCTAACCTTATATAGTTGAGTGCAAAATCTTCCAGTACGAATCTGCAAGTTGTTTAGACGTTAATTTGTTACACTGTAATTGAATCTATATCATGCACATTAAGGTTATCGACCTTAACTTGAAGTCTACCTTAGGTCGACTTCAAAGGTGTGATAAGACAATGAACACGTCTGTTAATACGTAATTAAGGTCGCTATAGCCATCTGGCTGTGAGTCTTCGAGTCGGTAGATTGTTCATTCTACTTCTCATTCAGTTTTGGGCTTCATTTGAATGCACCATAGTCGCTAAATTGTTTTATAAAGTTTTATCAATACAGCTACGATATCATTTTCTATATTTCTAGCATTTAGGCCTAAAGTACGCAATGACAATAAATATATAGATGTAATTCATATATTATGTAGGCTATTTAATGAAGGTTTCGTTCAGTTTATGATTACTTTATGTCATGAATTGGAAAAAATAAAAATGTTTTCATTTAATGCGAATTTAAAACGTTAAAGTTTACAAATTACTATGTTACTTGTTTAGCTATTTGTTTATTATCATTTATAAAACATCATAGTTGGATGAGGCCAGGGACTGCATGCACTCAAGATTTTTTTGCTTATTTAGACAGATGTGATGCTGATGAAGTTGATATATAATAGAAAAGATTTATTAATGATAAATTCCAAAAAGAAAATAATCCCATATATATATATATATGAGCATATATATATATATATGTATATATATATATATATATATACATGTATATATATATATATATATATGAGCATATATATATATATATATATATATATATATATATATATGCTCAGAAAATAGACGGTTTCATGACTATAATTTCAAAAAATTCCCCCTTCAGGGAGGGGTTTAATAGCGCCGTCCCCGAAACAACGCCTAATATGTGCCCCCCTAAATTTTTCCTTGCCACCCCTCTGGCCACCCCATTTTTCATAATCCAGAACCGCCCCTGACTATCTTTACATTTGTGGCTTCATTTAGACATCTTGCTAACAGTTCTTTCCTTTTACATAATATGCAGTATGAAAGGCAAATTAGCTAGTACGTCTCTAAATTTATGGTAGTATTCTAGTAATGCAATTAATCAATTAATGATAAAACTATCTTATTTAGAACTCACTTCTCGCACTTGGGGTAGGTTTCTGATATTACTTCTTGTATAATGCATTCTGCCGGAAGTGCTGGAAGCTGCAGACAAAATGGCAAAACATCTTCTGAACTTTCGTCTGATTCCACATTTCCCGATTGCACCGGACGTCTAACGGTGGAATGTTTGGCGGATATTTTATCTCTCCGCGTCCCGTCAGAGGTCCCGTTTAGCGTCCTGTTTCTGCTGACCGGAGAGGGACTGGTGAGAGAGCGCTGTAAGGCCTCGCTCACCAGGCTGCGGAACGACGCCGTGGGGCGCTGGTCGGCGCTGCCGCTTCGGTGAATTTTATGACTTTCGTTCTGCGGCATTTCTATCTGTATGTCGATGCACCCGCAGGTTTCCATGATGCGCCGCTGAATGCACTGGTTCTGACAGGATATCAACGAGTAGGCGTGCGGAGAGTTACCTCGGTCAACCTGGTGTATGTGAAAGAAAACGCTTTGATTAGACGAAGTTTGAAGAATTGATTGTCAACGTTAATCAATTTATTGAAATTTTAAGAAGTCCGGTGTGTTTTCTAAAATAAAACAAAATTTTTTTTCTCTCCCTCTCTCTCTCTCTCTAGTCAATTCCTTAAATGATGGCCATATTTTGATGAGAAACCGAACTAAAAATTAATATCAATTAAGTTAATTTTTAGAATAAACTTTGTTAGCATAATTTAATAGTGAATCGTGTGATTAAAAAATTACTTGACGTCCCTAACTTGGTTATCGATGATGAATATGGGTGTTAAGCCGTGTTATTATTGTTAGTATTATAAATTGCTATTAATTGCTATATATTCGCTTCATGAATTTAATTTATATAAGCTTACAAAATTGTATAAAGCGAATGGAGGAGCTTATAGGGGATTGACTGATGATACGGTATGGAACAGAGAGGAGTGGAAAAGGTCTATTCGTATCCCGACCCTAGATAAAATGTGATTAAAGGGAAGATGATGATGATGATGAAGCCTACCATTACAATGTACAAGACAATGACCAGAATCGACAACACTGTGCACCAAAAATATGCGAATGATTCGACGAACATTAGTTTGTGCTTTAAACCAAGAAACTGCTTCAAACTCTGCTTCGTATATCAAATAGCAAACACTTTTTCTAGTTCTGTAAAACTTCTAACCATTTCTTAGAAGATTCAACATTTTTCAAGCTCCCTAACAATTTAATACTCCACATAAACGACTACGAGACACATACAACCATGCGAATAATTAATGCGTCTTTTTATATTTGCTGTGGCGTGAAGACTTTCAGAGAATTCTAACGTTACATCACCGACACTTTATAGGGATGTTATTCGTGTAGGTATGAGGAGGAAGCAGGTACGCTTTCTCAATTTTTAAGAACAAAAATTGTACTAGATATCAGTATTTAGAACATTATCAGGAAATCAATTAATTTATTACGTAAATGTTAAATACTAAGTTTTATTTTGTGCATATTTATACTTTTGTATATTCGTATTAATTTTTACCTCTATATAGGCCCATAGATATTTTTAAAAATTATTCTAACATTTAATAAATTCTGCATTTTCTTTATATCCGTGATGAGAGCGCCTGTGGGCCTATAGGCCTATGAGCCTACAGGCCTATGAGCCTATGAGCCTATAGGCCTATGAGCCTATGAGCCTATGAGCCTATAGGTGTCCCTTTTCATGCACTGTACTTTGCATTATATTCGATTATTAAGGCAAAGTAAACGTGAAATGAAATATATCCAATTCAAATTTAAGTTAAAATTCTACACTGATCGTGTTTGTTTAAAGGCGACTAAATAGAAAAGTTACGAAAATTAACGAATAACAACATTTTAAGCCATATCTTTAAAATTGAGAGAGATAGAGAGAGAGCGCAGAGACACACACACACACATAGAGAGAGAGAGAGAGAGAGAGAGAGAGAGAGAGAGATAGCAAAGAATCCTAAGATGACAAAACATGAAACGATGAGCACACCTACAAGAATTACTAGTGAATTATTATGTGTTGAGTTATTTATGTATAAATTCATGCGTATAAATTTATTTGTGTAACTTTAAGTGTGTAGCCTATAGTGTGATTTATGCTGGTAAATCTACGTATATCAATTTTTGTTGACAGCTTCTGAGTATAACATTATATATAATTTTTAACCCATAACTTCATGTTTAGAACTTTGAGTATGCTAATTTTTTGTGCGGAAAATTTCTGTGTATATAACTTTGCGTGTATAAGCACAGCTAATATTAACTCTACAACTCTGTGTGGATTTTTTTAAATCTGCGTGTAAATAATAACAACAATTAGAGTGTTACTATCGTCCATGACAACATTGAGCACTATTGACTGAGACAAATCCAAGCCGGTAAGCAAAAAGGAGAAGAAGTTGTGTGCATAACTGATCTGGAAGCCTGACATTTTCTGATCCAGCCCTCTTATATACTATATAAGAGGGCTTTAGCTTTAATTTGGACTGATCTTTGGATTTTTTATTTCTTTTGGAGGGCTTTACCTTTACTTGTACCCTTTATTTTGGACTGATTTTTCTGTGTTTTGGAATTTGCACCATTTTTTGACCTTCTTTTTGCTCGCCGGCTTGATTTTGAGTCAATAGTGCTCGATGTTGTCATTAGGCTGAAGCACTCTAATTGTTGTTATTATTTTTATATAAAGGCCTATAATTGTGACTGTACATCTTTGAGAGCTCAAGTTGTACAGATCTTCACCTGAGTGCAGTTGCCGTGAGGTCTACCGATCCTCTCATTCTGTCGAGCCTTGACTCCCAGTGTCACAGAGAACCCTGAGGGAACATCGAACCCGTCTGCCTTCGGCCTGGGCAGAGTGTCCGGAGTGTGGACGACCACCCTGGCCCCTTCCCCACTCGCTAGGGCCGGATCGGTGTCGAGCATACCGGGGACCAAGTCCCGGGACTCGCCGACAGATGAACTCAGCTGTCCGGCACTTCCGGAGAACAGCAGAAGAGATAGTCCGTACTCCACTCCTGTGGTGATAAATGTTACAGTTCTTCAAAGATTTCAATAGTAAATAATAATAATAAAGGTTTAACGTCCGTTTCTTCAAATAAGGATGATGTCAGGGACTTCCACGTATCACATGTCACTATGAATCGATTCAACCCAAGCGATCTGGAAAAAACATGTAGGCTGAAGAGAAAAAAAAGATCATAAACCGCGCCGGTCCGGTGATCGTAACCGGCAATATTTGATAGAATATTGTGGTTTGAAACTGTTAAATAGAGTGAAGTAAACCTAATAGTATTTGTGCCTTTTCAACAGACTGCATGGGCTTAGAACAATAATATAATTAATGCTTTGAATACTATTGGTTTAAAAACTCATCAAACTGGTAACAATTAAACCGCACTGTTTATTAAGAGTTGCAAGTGAAAAACGAAAGACAAACATTTAAGAAATTGTGGATCATTACTTGGAACTGGGCATGACTTAGTGAGTTGCTTTCATGCTAGGCCTAATTATCAGATTAGTAAGCTCTATGAACAACAAATATTGAGACATGAAACGAAATAAGAACTAAAAAATCCTTTCTTAGAGGCGTTAAACCTGTTTATACAAACTTAATGATGATCAAATATACAGAATCAATCAAGCAATTTATGTTGATAAAATTATAAAATAAATAAATTTAAAAAATAAATGTGATTCACATGAAATGCATACAGCACAGACATTCTATATCTTTAACATGCAAACGAATCAACACATAAACGATTAGCAGGTATTGTTTGCGTATGCAGTCTATTATGACTGAATGCCTCAATCAATGATTTTCAATATAGCGGTATAACTAAAGCGACATTATAGTTCAAAGGCAGATGCCGAGATATTGAATACACTATTCCTCTGCAAGTAGCGATAAATCAATGCATTCTAAGGGTAAAACTTGTAAATATAAATCATAATTCTTGCATGAAACAATTTAATATCGCCGCTAATTACAACTAAAATTTATTTTACTTAATCCTTACTAAATTAATATCATGTCTGCATGATGAATTCATGATCATATATGTCGGTATGGAGCCGGCACCATGACAATATCGATGATTATAATACATATACGTATAGGCGGTCAAGAAAGCGGAGATTGTTTCCAATAAGATGAGTGATGAGAAGTCAGATCTAATTGACCTTGATTTAATTAAATGAGGAGAAAGACTAGTTCGAAAAAGTGACATCAAATAATTACTTTTTAATATCTTATTTGGTAAAATACTCAAATTTTAATATTAGGTTGTAAGAAAACTAGAAAACTAGATTGAAGAATTTGAATAGATATTAAAGAGCTAATAAAGCACGGAATATTATTAATTGAAAGAACTAAATATGAAATAGATCTACTCGCCTGAAAGTCTTGTCGATCTAGACTGAAGAATAATCTGAGGTTGAAACGTGTAGCAGTTGAAATAGTAGGGATCAAAGACCTTAACGAAGCTGGCCTCTATCTGACAGTCGTCATCCATAAAGCGGCAGCTGACGATGAAGTCCTGGACTCTAATCCCGGCCTTGCTGGAGAGGTTCAGTCCAACGTTGGCCACAAGACCAACCCGTGATGTTACCTGCATCATTATAGAGTACATGAGGACATGGTGCATGGATGGTATGATAATCCTGGGCTCGCCCGTCACTGACATCGCTTTCGAGCGAGGAAACTGTCGTTAACCGTAGATTTACCAGCTAAGCTTTTATGAAATTAATCTGTCTCTAATATTCCGCCCAGTAGCAGATCCCAGATATATATATATATATATATATATATATATATATATATATACATATATATATACACAAACACACACACACACATATATATATATATATATATATATATATATATATATATATATATATATATATATATACTATACAGAGCCTGTTTTCATGCTCAATATAGAGCAATCCATAGAGCAACAAATTAATCCCTCCTCAATTGAATATGCCTTGCCCATAACCTTATAGCTTATAGCTTGGGGAATATGGCTTCTGAGGTGGTTTTCAGTTATCTTCCTAAGTTTTTACTTTGTCGGCTCGTACGATCGGTGCAGCTGCCGGTTTGGTGCATTCTACATTGTTCCAGACACAATACTGGAAGTTTAATTAATGTGATTGTAATATTATGAAATAAATAACAGTTTCACTTTGGCTTACTGGTAACGGTTTGTGCTCCAAAGATTCGATAGGTGCAACTACGAAACATTCTTACGGTTCTTTTGTAATTAAGAGCTACAATCAACAAAGATCAGAGTTCTACGATTCTACCGTCGTCCATGATAACATCAAGCACTGGTAATCGAGTTCGATGAGTACATTGAAACTTATAAAGAAACACTTGTTGCGGCCCATGTCAAGAATCAGAAGGTCTAAAAACGGCTAAAAGTGGAAAAAGGAGTTCAAATGCGAATCAGTCAAACGAGGCTCGAAAACAATAAATAATCTCATTCGTCTCTCGCGACATTCTAAGCCATTCATTTAGACATTCATTTAGACTATCATTTAGACTATCATTTAGACTATCATTTAGACTATCATTTAGACTATCATTTAGACTATCATTTAGACTATCATTTAGACTATCATTTAGACTATCATTTAGACATTCATTTAGACTATCATTTAGACTATCATTTAGACTATCATTTAGACTATCATTTAGACATTCATTTAGACATTCATTTAGACTATCATTTAGACATTCATTTAGACTATCATTTAGACTATCATTTAGACTATCATTTAGACTATCATTTAGACTATCATTTAGACATTCATTTAGACTTTCATTTAGACTATCATTTAGACATTCATTTAGACATTCATTTAGACTATCATTTAGACATTCATTTAGACATTCATTTAGACATTCATTTAGACATTCATTTAGACATTTTAGACATTCATTTAGACATTCATTTAGACATTCATTTAGACATTCATTTAGACTATCATTTAGACATTCATTTAGACTATCATTTAGACATTCATTTAGACATTCATTTAGACATTCATTTAGACTATCATTTAGACATTCATTTAGACTATCATTTAGACATTCATTTAGACATTCATTTAGACTATCATTTAGACATTCATTTGGACTATCATTTAGACATTCATTTAGACATTCATTTAGACTATCATTTAGACATTCATTTAGACATTCATTTAGACGCTCATTTAGTGATGGTAAAATATTTAATCTAAAATCCCTCTTTGGTTTACCGTTAGTAGCTCTCTTTTATATAATAGACAATAGTTTATGTTAGCAGTACACACAATATTGTTTAAAATAAAAGATATACTTTTAAGAAACAAAACTAGGCCTACATGTAATAAAGCAGACAGTATATATTGAATTTTCACGACCGAATAAATGTCTGAGAGAGTCAACACATAAATATGATACGCGCCCAAGGGTGGCTGATCGACCAAATCGCGTCGAATCGTTATAACCCGTTTTCGGTATTCACAAGTTGACAATAAACGGGGTACCTTTTATAGGAAAAAAACGGCATTTGACCAAGTTCACACTGTTAACCTAAATTGTCGCAATTTTATTGGAACATGAATTGAATTTATTAGTTTCTTCAGAAGTTTTCAGAATCAAGCAAATTTCTAAGGACGACTTGAAATATCGATATATTTGATCGTCCATGCGTGTAGTCATAGTTTATAATAAACCAACAATTACAACAATACACACGCCACATATACGGCAATGTGCTTTAAATAGGTCGGCGTTTCGTCAGTAGTAATCATCAGTAGGCCTAATAAGTTTTAAATGACCGACAATTATGTGGACTAGACTCTTGTGTATTTGATTCGCGAACGAACTAATCGGATAGCAAATCACGGCCTTTCATATAATCGATAACCTATATGAATAATAATAATCAGTGGTTAAAATAATAATATATGAAGTGATATATATATATATAATAAATATTTAAAATAGCAAAAATCATAATAAATAATAGAATAATATTTACATGTAAAGTGCGAATTGAAAGCTAGGGCAACGGTCAGAATTTTTCGGGCCCCTGTAATATATTTACAGGTCTCCTAGCATATAATATGGGCCCATATCAGGGGAGTGCACCTCAGAAAAATAGGAGAAAATGCCCCCCACCACTTTAACCGCTAATAATAATGCACACGAAGAGAGATAGAGTTAACGTCACAAGAAACGGATAATTTATTTTGCATGCGAATATACTGTAGTATGACGTGACATTTAGTTAAATGCGTTCATAAAAATATAAGAGATAATTACAAACCTGGAACATATCTTTGAAGGAACTATCCTCCGGATAGAAGCGTGTGAAGGAAGTGGATTGCTCGGAGTACTTGAGATACTTATCCAGGAAGTCCTTATACTCATCTGATTCATTCCCGGACGGTTCCAAATCAGCATCGCTAAACATTCTCTCCAATCCTTCCACGGCCAGCATATCCAGGTGGTCCATGTTACACACCGTTACCGCTGGAAATGGAACGGCCTTGAGATTGACCTCGACATTGACCTTCTTCGGGTAGGAGTAGTACTGGTTCAGGAGGTTGAAGGCAGACCAGGCGAAGATAAGGAAGGCGCTGACGCAGACTAGAGCCCAGAAAGTTCTGTAGCAGAGAGAACGTGAGTTGATAATCCTCGGAACTCCGTGCAAGGACGTCGAGTTAGCGAAATCCGTTAGAGTGCCTCGAACTTCCGTCATGACGCCCAGTTGGGTCTGATTACGACGAAGATTACGAGTACAGGCGATTAATAATAATAATAACAAAGGTTTAACGATCGTGTGTTTGATCGTGTCTTATGACTAGAAAGTAATCATACAAACGCGACTTCTTATCCAAGGATGAGTACTAATTGTAATCCCTCAACAACATGATTTGTAATGTTATATAGAGCTCCGAGCATGATGATATTAAAAATTTCAATAATATTCAGTTAATAAAAGAAGGTTTAGTATGAATTTTGCAGTGAGAATGAATGACAGAGAAAGCTGATCGAAATATATGACTGCTCTCTAACTCCTGAAAGACATAATTTTGAATGTAAACTGAATTGCATGAATAGAAAATATATAAAAATATTTAAGCTTTCACATTTTACCTTGAACAAGACATGAATTTGATAACTTAAGCAGTTCTAACGACTGAAATGCCTATGATGACACAAGACTAAACAGTCGTCACTAGTTATATCATGATATAGGACTAAACAGCCGTGACTTGTTATATCATGACACAGAACTAAACAGTCGTGACTTGTTATATCATGACACAGAACTAAACAGACTTGTCGCAGCATCTCACAAATAATTTAACAGTCGCATGCTTCAAAGCCAGCTTTAGACCAGTAAAATCAATTTTAAATTGAGTCAAAACGGCAACAAGACTTATGATAACTTAGTTACTACACTACTTCTGAAACTCACAACGATTCAATCTCAATTTTATTAAAGATTAGTACCAGCAGTAGTGGTACAGCAGTGGTATAGCAGTAGTACACCAGTGGTACCGTAGTGGTACAGCAGTGGTACAGTAACGGTACACCAGTGATACACCAGTGGTACACCAGTGGTGCAGTAGTGGTACACCAGTGGTACCGTAGTGGTACAGTAACGGTACACCAGTGGTACACTAGTGGTGCACCAGTGGTGCAGTAGTGGTACACCAGTGGTACAGTAGTGGTACACCAGTGGTACAGTAGTGGTACAGTAGTAGCACAACAGTGGAATAGTAGTGGTACAGCAGTGGTGCAGTAGTGGTGTACTAATAAAATGCTAAAAAAGCTAATGTTAACGTCAGTTTCCTCACTCGAAAGCGATGTCAGTGACGGGGGAGCCTAGGATTTGACCTCGCACATACTGATCCGCGGTCGCATATCTTACCGACATCGCCATTGGCTCCAGCCAATAGCGATGCCACTGCTGTACCACTACTGTACTAGTGGTACAGTAGCGGTAAAACAGTGGAATAGCAGTGGTACAGCTATTGTGATTTAATCCAGGAGAGATTTGATACAGATAGACAGTTGCACTAAGAACTAGGGGAAAAACTGGATAGGACACATTCTAAGTGGGAATAATTAATTAAAAGAGGTCATAGAAGGAAGAATGAAAGGAAGAGAAGCAGAGTTAGGTCGAGATTAGGAATGTTAAACAGTTTTAAGATCCCCTCATATGTGGATATGAAGAGGAAGACGGAAGGCAGAGAAAAGTGAGAGCGTTACATAACTTATATGCCATGGACCTTCCAGATAGCAGTACACTAAGAAAGAAAGAGAGAGAGAGAGAGGGAGATAGCATTAATGTATTCCTTGTGTTGAACTTCAGGCAATTTAAAGCGTACAATTATATTTTTACGTAGGGGTATAATGCATTTTAATGAAAATAATTTATCACACGTCTCTTTGTAGTACACTACCTTTTACGCGTAAGTGGGCCTCCATTTCAATTAATGGAAGCCCTCTCGAAAACTTTCGTTCTCCAATTCACTTTAAAAAGCCCATGAGATAAATATTCAGCTGCGTAAAAATATCGTGGAAATAATTCATCTGGAGCTTGTAAATGTCTAATATAGGTTGTACAAAACTGCATTTTTCAGTTCTCTATTTTTGTTTCATCAACCGCAATTACGAGAATAGTATCCTAAGTGTATGTGACACTTGGGAGTTACATCAAAAATTGCGTTCACTCTACGCTGCTCCTGACTTCAACCAAACCCATTTCCGCCATTTAGATTTTCCATATCAAAGGATAAAAAGTAGAAATTATTCGCATTCTTAATTATTTGACATAATAGAAAAATATCCGTAAGGCTAAATAAAAACAACTTAAATAAGAAGTGCAAGATAAGCAATGGATATGATTGATGATTGCTGAAATGGACTATTTTTTTATCAAATTTTACCATAAGATCCCGACCCTTTCATTCTTCTAGAAGTTTTTTAGTTATTTATGTGTTCATATTTTTAAAATTGTATGTTCGAATATCCAAATAAATTCTATCTCATGAGTTTTTCTTTGCGTCTCAATTTGAGCACTAGTTATTAAATTTTATAACATCCTTTGTCTCATTCTCCCTCTAACCATTTTCACTTGCATTTTTTCTTCAGTTACATCTTCCTATAACCCATTTCCGCGTATGAAATGTCATATCTTCCTTCTCTTTATCATAAAATCTGTTATATATTTTCATTGGCAAAGTAAAGAATTAATTAGAAAACCGACTTCGCCACTGGATGGAGCCAGTGGCGAAGTCGGTAAGATACTCGACCGCGGATCAGTAGGTGCGGGTTCAAATCCTGGGCTCGCCCGTCACTGACATCGCTTTCGAGTGAGGAAACTGACCTTAATCTTAGCTTTATCAGCTTTTTCATTGCATGCCTACGTTTATTTCTCTGAAGTTCTGAACGTGTAGGTATTACCTTATGTTTATAAGGGCATGCTTTAAGCTCACTCTATTCGTTATATTGTGTACTAGTCCTTTACTTTGCACTGATTTTCTGGATTTTGACATTTGCACCGTTTTTGGACCTTCATTTTGCTCACCGGCTTATATTGTCTCAATAGTGCTCGATGTTGTTATTGATGACTGTAGCACTCTAATTGTTGTTGCTGTTGTTATTAGTTATGCAAAGTGCACGTATATAAATGTAGGCCTATGCAGTTAGTTTGAACAGATTTGATCCACTTAGATTTAAATACTAAGTTATTTCAGTTTTCTAATTAAATTGATGAAGGATGTTAAACAACATTTCTATAGCTTGGTTGGTCTATTTGAATTTTTCGTAGTCCAGCAAGTTACGGTTGAATTAGACTCTTGCGCCCGAAACTGTGGGAACAAATGTTTATACAAAAACTTCAATTTTGCAAAATCCTTATTTATGAAGCCCAAAAGAACAACTCAAAAATAAGAAGGAATTTAGATTTAAGACAATGAGAAGTCGTTTAGAGTTAAGACGATATAATAACAGACAATCGTATTATTGCTGTTGTCCAATGTTATCTTTAAATAATACTGAAGTTAATTAAACAAAGATTGCAATCGCAAGGTTAGGACCGTCTGACGAGAATGTTAAGAAAGAGTAAGACGACGTGACTGTCTAAAGAACTTGATAAATAATACAGTATCAGCACAAACCGTTACCGGCTTCTTTACTGCCGCTTTGAAACAAACTTTTTCCCGATTACATCTAAGTGCACCTTGAAATGTTAACACAGTGGGGAAAAGGCTACAGAGAGTTCAAAGCTGCAAAATACGTTTTGTTTTATCTTTTTTTTCGCAAGTGAACTAATTTTGGAACATTGTAATTTACCGAATTTCATAATTCATAATTTCGAAAGCGCGATTTCTAGTAAAAATTATGTATTTAATTGTCGTATACTACATGCATGTTATTAATATATTATTATAAAAAATTAAGATTTGATGATTATGTATATTATCATTATGGAGTAGATGATGAAGATCTTATAGAAGCTGAATTTGATAGTGTTGCATGTTAGCATGACCATTTCTCAAGTTATTATTAGATTGCCACAATTACTTGTTATTTTAGAAAGTCGAAAAAGAGATTTCCATTTACATTCTCATTTCCAAGTTAATACCAATTATATTCCACGATACAATCTTATCCGTTTAACCCACTCAATAGAAATAGAAAAACTACATGTATATAAAAATATAATTATTGCAATCAAAGCACGCATGCCTGCTATTATTTGTCTGCGAAACCCATAAATTCTCCTGATTTACAAAAATCGCTATGCTAAAAATATTGTTATGCTATGTACTTCTGTACCAAATGACCAAAGCTTTGCTAAATACCCATGAAACTATATTAATGCATAGCTAAAACGTTTTCAACATCCCATTCGAATGAGGAATCAGACGTTAAATAATGATTGATTCTATATGCACGTACAGTGTGTGTAGTGTGTAGTTAGAGCGACGCACTTTATCCTGACTAAAGTGAATCTATTGTAGCGCATATAGATGTTGACTCAGCTATGCTAATAGAAATCATAAATTGCAATAAAGGCTGGATGTTCTATCAAGGAGCATCAAAGCAATCCCTAGAGAATAATTCTCTCAGAACCAGATCTCCAAGCCACAAGACCACCGGATACATGTAGCTGTACAATATTGCTCATCTTACACTGTAGACTTATATTGAAAAAATGTCAGACGATAATCAATTCTGACCTTCTACGAATTTTCTGACCCACTTTTTCTTTTCAATTATTGCCGACAAGCTGAATAATATAGTACTTAAATTTGAGCCATCATCCGTCTCAAATATTGTGGATTTACTGAATTATTTCTTAATTAAGCTACTAATCAAGATGTATATATCAATAATCACTATAAGGTATTTTAAATTCACTAGACCCACTGCTAGTTGCTCTCAATCGTAATGCGGCAGGCCTTTGACTGTGTCGAAATCGGCTTTTTCTCTTCCATACGCTGGCATAATAATCCCGTTAGCCTTCCTCAATTCTTGCTTAATCGCCTCTTACTGTACCTTCAGCTTGTCAATTCTTCCCGGAAAAAATTACAAGAAAGACGTTTTATAAGGCATTTATTATGGATCACGTGGGTGGTGTTGGAGGAATTAGAAGATTTTTTATAGTAGATTGCTGCATTTGAATGAAGCTTCATACAGGGAATTGACTGGACTTGAGGGAATGCTAATTTACTGTACAGCTGAGATTTGAAATTTCGTTCGTAAACATTTGCAAAACTCGTTTTCATACACAATTCACACTAAATATTCATTACGCTGTGGCTACAATCTAACTTAGGGAGCAGTTTTAAACAATGAATTGACGCAACACGTAGGCCTATTAATTTAAATCTGCTACTTGTATATTGACAATGAGCTAAAGTTATGCCTAATATGAAGTTGGTTGTACTATTAAATCTCGTCTAAACACTTTAGGCGAAATTATTAACAATTATACTTGTATTAATTATTTCATTTTTATGGTTGATATCATATTATTAATATTTCTGCAAAAATGTAATGAAACTAGTTCCCAGAGAAAGTTTGCGATAGCATGATTTTGTTGTACTAAAATAAATATTATATAAAAAAACACACGCGTCACGGTGGAATGCAATTTCAAATAAAAAGTCTAACAAGTGATTCTTGTAGTTCTATCAAAGCTTGAAAATTTGTTCGACTTTTTTCTTGAGCAATCATTTTATCAACACACTCTTAAATAAAGTAATAAACGTCATCGAGCAATCAGTTATTCGTGTGGGATTCGCTAATTAAATACAAGCTTTCATTGCTCTAGAAACGTCATTTAACATCTAGCGGACTGCTTGAAAGAAATAAAACTTGATTTTAAGACTTGCTGTTGAGCTTTACGAGCCATGTTGTTAACAGAATGAGAGATGCAATGTTAGTCTCGACCTCACAGACTGATATCATCTCTTCTAGATTATATCCTAGTCCCAGTAATTCACGCTCAATGGAGGTCGCCGGGCTTCGTTATGCTATTCGCTCTGTCACGAACCAATAGTCGTAAGTTTAGTTTTATAGTCTTTTGTAACCGCCCAGTTATCGTTGAGTTGACCTGCTTTCTGATACCATAAATTTCGCTACTTTTTTATGAAAAATTATGCCAGCAGAATTTGATGGACTTTTTCCCAATAATTGACTAGCGTATGGCATTGACATGAAACGTAGGTGATTTTTGTTGATTAATTTTAAGTGTTTCATTGTTTAGGCTTTTTCACGACTGTAGGTTAGATAGCACATTTACTCTCACCGCTCAAATACACGTAGCTAGTTAGTCAGAAGCCAGAAGTTCTAATTTCAGCCGAGTCGCGGCTCGTACTTCGTAAATCTTAAAATTTACGGAGTGTAGAATACGGACGACGGCGGGGCTTATCGTTCTTGGTTTAGTTGCGCGTCAATATCGAAGTTAAGTTAAATCGGTATCGGTTAGTATTTTGTGGGTGACCACCTTGGAAGACCGAGTGTTGACAGCTTTGAAGGAAAAATTTCCAGGGTGATGGAAGGTTATTCTTAAATCTGCGCCGGCTGCAATTGATGGGCAAACAAAAGGCAACGATTACTAATAGCCATGGAGAGGGAGAAGGAAATGAGATTTAAATAAGCATCTGTGCTTCCGGACCCTATGTGCCGTTATGTTTTTTTAGTAACTTATTAAGCCTAACATTAATGAAAACACATATTTTAAAATTTAACTTTAACAGAGTGGTAGGGGAAATGTTCATAAAATGTGTGCAATTATTCTTGGTTTAGTAGCTCAACCAAATCAGTGAAATATTGGAGATATTTTACCTTCTGCTCTTTTTGCTTTAAATGCCACACAATAGAATTGTAAATAACGGAAATATAAGTTAGCAATAGTGTCACATGAACATGAAGATGAAAGCGGAAGACATCTACATGTATATGGACGTTAAGAGGAAAGCGGAAGACCGATAAGAGTGGAGGCGTTTAATTATATCATGGATCTGCCAGTAGGTAATGCACTAAGAGTGAGAAAGAGAAGTTACCTAAAAGTCAAATAGCCGAGGCCACTTGTTTATAAATATACTGTGAAAATGGACGACATTCTGGATAAGTGTACGCAGTTATTACGAAAAACTTCGGCTTTTATGGATGGAACTAAAAGCATGGTTGCTTTGAATGACGTATAAGAAATTGTCACGGACATTTTGTATTCCGAGAAAAATTGCACAATATATGAAACAAGGAAAACTTGTCGAAGGACACATGTTCTGAATTCCTAGATTATTACATTTTGTCATGAAATAACAAGAATATTTTCTTCCAAAGCGGAACCTTACCTTGAACCACTTGAATTTAAATTTAAATAATCTAACTGGATAAATCTCAAAGAAATATTCCACTAGCTTATACACACGAATTTACTGAATTGTTCTACTGCAGGCTAGTTAAATTAACGATATTTAAATATTAATTTATTCATAACATTCACGACAAACCGGTAACGGAGCACGTATTTGGTTGCATGGTTTTTATTTTAGTTATTTATCATGCAATAGTTGCAACGCATCAGGTTTAAGACATTCCACACTCTCCTTATATGAATGACATGAGCTAAGACAGAGAGTAAGAGGGCGGCATATGGGAAAGAGCGCAAGAATCCATGACAGAGCTGAATAATTAAAGACCAGAATGCCGGCCGACGTGGCATTAAACAACCGTCCATGGACGACCGAGTGACAATTAATTTTGTCATAATACTATCTGGACTCAACTCTAACAATCCAACCAGTGACCAAGACTTACGTCCTGCTAGATTTCAGTTAGAAGTTTAAGAGATGCATGCTAATTGTATACATAAGACTAAGTTCTGCAAACGGTATTAGGCATTCCGAAGGTTGGTATTTACTTTCGATGTTAACAATCTATAAATGTATTAAGATATAGGAAGAAGAATTGGAGGGGACACATTCTAAGGGAGAAGGTCTACTACGAGAGGTCATAGAAGGTATAATGGAAGGAAAAAGAGGAAGAGGCAGGCCGAGATTAGGTATGGTAGATGATTTAAAGACCCACTCATATGCGGACATGAAGAGGAAAGCGGAAGACAGAGAAGAGTGGAGTCGTTATGTACCATGGACCTGCTAGTAAGCAGTGCACTAAGAGAGAGAGAGAGAGAGAGAGAGAGAGAGAGAGAGAGAGAGTTAACATTCATCGATCGTGCCTTACCAAATTTTATTTGAAAGCTGAATCAGGCTGTGTCAGTTGGTATTCACTTTACGTTTATAAAGAGGAATTTTGACACTGCCAAAATATTCAAAATATTAACGCATATCTCGGAGATACGAAGTTTCCATATTTTGTTTTCCAAGAAATTGAGAGTTTTTTATACATTAAAATATAACGGTAAGATCCATAGTAACTTTATATGCGATCATTAGCCCCAAACGAACCACTCAAAGTATAGTTCATTGCGTAGAGCGAAAAGTAACCTTACGAAATTTTAAATAACCGTTTCAGATATCGTGGGATCAATTCCCGGTCCAGCTGATCAGCTAGTGAAATTTCAGACATTTGCAGCATAGTTAACGTGGAGAGCTGACAACAAACTGAATAACCATTGAAACATGTAAAAGTGATAGACATCATCATGGTTGATGATATTTCATAATAATGTGTGAATTTCAGTTGTGCGAATTTTGACCTTTAGCCAAAAGTATTAAACAAGGAAGGAAGCAGGCAGCGTATTAAAAGTCTTCAGATAAAGATAAAATTTGCAAGAGAAATAAGAATTGTCTCCTACGTAACATGTTACTTTCATTTAGTTTCATTTTCTTCATAGCCCTCCCTCTTGAAACTTTTCGACCGATTCTGTCAGAGTATTCAAGCTACTACAATCTCCAGCCGATACTTTCTTGATTTATCGTACAAAGAATATCAAATATTTATTGATTTATTAATTTGAATCTCATTGCGAAAGCTTACATTCAGGAAACAGTTCTCAGTCACTGAAGTTTTGATTTTAAAATTAAATCTTATCGAAATTGGTGCCACTATCTGCAACTTTTTGAATTAAATTCAGAATCGCAGGATTACAATGAATTGCATTTAACTTTTAAAGCCAATCCGCCTTCAATGATTTTCCCTTAATATGGCTCAGTACATATTAACTTTCGTTATTAGTTTACATATATATATATATATATATATATATATATATATATATATATACATATATATATATATATATATATATATATATATATATATATATATATATATATATATATATATATATATATATATATACATGTCAATTCATTTTTCGCTCATCAATGATTTTTCAATGGCAAATAAATTTAGAAAATATGGAATTTGAAAATTCGATGAACATTTTGCTCAGATATGATTGTAGCAGATGCGTAGCTAAATTAATAGTTCGGTGGCGATTAAACCCATGAAAAACAAAATTTGGATAGGGGAGACAATATTTGTCTCATTATACAGTACTTTCATCAATTGATCGGTTTTCTGGACTAAGAATAATCTTCCAAATCCTTCATTTGAGTTACTCTTCAACAAAATTTTCGAAATAGAACTAAGTTATATTGATTCTAAGGCACTTTCACTATCTAGTAGATATCTACTGCACCACAACATTCGCGGCACCGATAGATATGTTACGCGACAGACAATAAATAAATTACATATCCTCCCTCAAGTAGCGATTCTCAGATCTGAAGGGAGATCTAATGACCTCCAAACTTAAGTATCTTATAAATCTGTCATAACTGCGCCGTCACTGCCGATGTGATTACCTCGGTCAGTTCCTACGATCTCAGCGCAGAACAATAAAACCGTAATGTGCCTCGTTAGTGCCACAGGCTCAGGCATAGGCACAGATACAGGTACAGGCACAAGTACAGGTGCAGGCATAGGCACAGGTACAGACACAGGCATAGGCACAGATACAGGTACAGGCATAGGCACAGATACAGGTACAGGTACAGGCACAGGTATATGAACAGTCACATGCACAGTTACAGATGTATGCATAGGCACAGGTACATGCACATGCAGAGGCATAGGCACAGATACAGGCGGAGGCACAGGCACAGGCAGAGGTACATGCACAGGCACAGGTACAGGCACAAGTACAGGTGTAGGCAGAGGCACAGGTGCAGACTCAGACATAGGCACAGATACAGGTACAGGCAGAGGTACATGCACAGGCATAGGCACAGATACAGGTGGAGCCAACCTTGCATTTATATCTTCTTCCACTTCAGCTGAAATTGAGCATAAGCTGTTATCATTTTCGGTATAAGAGGAGGATTTGAAACTGTGCCAACTCACTATACAAACGACAGTTAAGAGTGGTCGCAATGAGAAATCATCTCATGAGATATGAGAAATCAGAGATATGACATATGATCTCACTAGATATGACATATCAGAGATATGAGCTATAATCACATGAGATATTAGAGATATAAGATATATGAGCTATAATAACATGAGATATTAGAGATATAAGAGATATGAGCTATAATCACATGAGATATTAGAGATATAAGAGATATGAGCTATAATCACGAGATATTAGAGATATAAAAGATATGAGCTATAATCACATGAGATATTAGAGATATAAGATAGCATCTCATGCAGCACTAATGATGCATCCAATAATATGATGATTCCATCATAAACTGGTTCGTCATCCACACTTCACGGTCAAACATATGGCGCTCTTATACAGAGCCGGTCTACTGATAGCTGAGAATACGTTCTGAGTCAATCGTCCATGAATTTAATCAGAACGGAAGTCCCCTGGGTCACGTGATTTGTCTGAACTATACGCTTCTATGTCCTCCTCGAACGCAATCTAAGTCAATCTAAGTCAATTTGACTAGTCAATGTCAGTATATATCAATCAAACTAATCTAGGTTAATCTCCTAACTAATCAATGCTAATCTACGCCAACTAAAAAATCTACGTCATTCTGCTCATTTTTCAACACTATTGAATACAAAGAATTGCATACTAAATAATTAAAATCATTTGAAAATATAAACAGCTCATTCAATGTGTAGGATAGGTATGAGAGATAGGAAGTGTCGTGAAATTCTAGAGATAACTGAGGTGAACTGAACTCTCGGGGGTTCGATTCCCGGAAGAGCTTATCAAAGAACTGATATCTCATAACCGGTAACATATCGATAATATAATTGCCTAAATCATTCAACAATTCAAAGACATGAACTAAAAACGAGTTATTAAAAGAGACTGTAATTCCACTTAATGTTTGCTTAAACTCTAAGTAATATGTTTTTGATAACAGAGTTTCACTTCGACTTAATGAGACTACACAGCTTAATAGGTCAAAACGATTTAGGTTCAGCATTCATACAGATGAATTTTGCAATTTTATTAGATAACTAGAAAAGTCGAAGAAAACTGTATGTCCTGCTACGGTCGATGCTTATAGACAGACCTTTTAATCAAATTTGTAAATTGTTGTAAACTGTAGCTTTATAGTCTTAAATTCAAATTATTTGTAGATATTTTAATATTTTATCTTTCGTAAATGTTTTTCGTTACTTATAGACATGATATCTAGTTTTATAAAATAATTTAAAATAAAGTTCCACAAATTTCTCTTAACAAAATCCACAGGAAGCGAAATGTAACAGAGATATAGCTTGACTGCTTAAGCCACTCCGTTGAGACTACAGCACTCTAAATTTCGAGCATTTTAGCAGAAAACAGTTAGATAGCTCAATGGATAGCAACTTTAAGCGATATGCAGGTTCTAATCTCTAACTAGACCATCTCTGGATTACATCTTAATATATAGAATCAGACGTTTAACTTAGTTGACCTTTACACTCATAAATCAGGACAAACTTCTTCCACACTTCATTGCAGTATCTGTGTCCGTCGCATCTACCAACCTACCGGTTTTTTTACCGTTCGAATTCTAGTACCAGGTATTCTAGTCCCAACGTAGGACGTTAATATTAAAATATGCAAATTGAAACGTGTTGCCGTATTGCTCGCGTTGTGTCCGAGTTACTGAAGAATAGACCAACCATGCGACAAAACACTAAGATCCAAGCCAACGACAGAAAGGACAATCGGTTTGTGAGCGACTAGACTCCAGAAATAGCTATAAAATCTTCTAATAGCAAACACTTCGAAAACAATAGAGACATTTCACGCTGTTTACTTAATGGACTTTAATGAAGCAGCACTTAAACAAGTTTAATTTTACAACAGTCTGAGATTAATTTGCAAATTATTACAACTGTTACAACTAGTAGTCTGATTTAGTGAAAATAAAACATTTGACAAGGAATGATTCGAGTCCAAATCAAACAATTATAAACAAATTTATATTGGCGTAATTTTTTTTATCAAATTAAAGTATCAAAGTAAGAAAATACCAGAAGTTCAAACAATAAATTTAATCCTTCAACCATTGTCTATTTTCTTGTCAATTAGCACGGCACAAGATTAAAGGAAATTCTCTCCGAGAATTAATATTCAAACCACAATAAAACAATTGTGGTTCATAATATTGACCATACATAGTGCAACAGCTGTCCAATTTAACGACAGCTTTATATCGCCAGTGATTTTGACATAGAAATATAAGAAATGACAACAGTGATATAAATGAAACAAGTTCATCACATTTGTTAAACATAAACGCTTATAAATAAATACTCACATATTTACAAAGGCACAATACGGCACGGGAAATACTAATGGTGTTTAAGACATTGAATTATACTACTATTAATAATTAGAATTAGTTTTAGTTTCAGTTCCAAAATCGATCTCGGCGAAACAGAACATCCAGCAGACATAGGAGATCAGTACATGACAACATGGAGCTCTTATATACATTATGTACAACAGCTATTTACAAACACCTTAATATAATGTTAGGATTAGCCTATACTTACATCCAAATATCAAACAATATCCATCCTTTAGTAAACTGCAAGCAAAGCGTTTAACGTAAAAAATTACAATTTTTATCACTTTTTCTGGAAGAGTATATTTATAGAACGTTATGTAATATTATATAGCGATTAGAATAATTGAAACAATTCTGAGTTTACCGGATTAACAACGTAGAATTAGAAGCTTTAGAGTAGCAATGCATACAACTGCAGGATCGAAACTATACACTAGTACGCAAAATGTCATCGATATGCATAGCATAACAAATATAAAATCACTACGAAAAACTCGACAAATATTACATAATCGAACAACTGTTAGAAATACGAAATAATAATTAATCGTCAGTCCAAAATTTATGTCACAAATGTTACGCTCTGCACAATAAATTAAGATTCACGTTTAAGAAAGCTTGGATGGTGACGTCTTTAAATATTACATAATATTTGACGTCTTTTAAATTATTAAATAAAACGATCAAGCAATAAATTAATCAACATGAACTTCTAGCACCTCTAACATTGCATTTAAAGCGCAGGACTTCTAGTCTACAGTCCGCAACACTGGATTAAAGAACCCTGAACAAGTGCTAGAATGCTAATCAGTGGATGAATCTAAATCACTACCAATACCTACACATGATATACAACGGACGTTAAACGGACTTTTAATTTAATCCGATGGCCGTTATAACGATTCAGCATAAGCTTAAACGTATGTAGCTCACGCTCAAGGACATAAATATTGTTCAAGTCAAATTTATGTGCATAATAACATATGAATTACCTTAATTGCTAAAATCCTTCACGAAATATTTTCTTATCTAAAAAGTTCGAAAAAGTTATCCCTCAATGTTAGATCAGATCTTGCTCTATAATGCAAGTTATATGTATCCTTCATGTCTTGTCTAGTACGTCTAATACTAATAATAACACTTGATTCAGGATTCAACACAACAGAAGAGTATACAGTTTATAAGCTTGTGCACCTAGTGACCTTTCAATAGTCATGCACCTAGTGACCTTTCAATAGTCATGCACCTAGTGATCTTTCAGTACTCGTGTACCTAGTGATCTTTCAGTATCTTTCAGTACTCATGCACCTAGTGATCCTTCAGTACTCATGTACCTAGTGATCTTTCAGTACTCGTGCACCTAGTGATCTTTCAGTACTCATATAACTAGTGCTCTTTCAGTACTCATATACCTAGTGATCTCTAGTACTACAGCACTTAATGACCTCTCAGTACTTATCCACCGACCAAGTACACAAGCACCTAGCAGTATTACAGTACCCAATGAATTTGCGACGTTTCTGAACCACTGACCTTATATTACCTCTGACTTTAGTGTTACTACAGCAACCAGTGACGTCTAAAGACTGTGGATATCTAGTGTAGTCAAAGTAGACCATCCATTAGAGAAGAACTATATCAGGACTGTGTGTAACAGCCACCGCTAGCAATAGTGGCATGTCACTCATCTAGTGTAGTCAAGGTAGATCATCCATTAGAGCAAGAACTATATCAGGACTGTGTGTAAGAGCCACCGCAAGCAATAGTGGCATGTCGCTCATGTCGAACCTACACACAAAAGAAGATGTGCTCATTTCAGCTAGCGTATGCTAAATCAGAAATACAGTTAAACATTGCAAAGTCAATATATCAGTTCAGGAAATAATGTTAAATCAGAAATACAGTTAAAATTGCAAAGTAAATATATTTGTTCTGCCAGTATATGTTAGATCAGAAATACAGTTTTATATAGCAGTCGTGTTGTTTAGAATAAAGCCTCATACAGTGGCTGGAGCCAGTGGCGAAGTAGGTAAGATACTCGACCGCAGATCAGTAGGTGCGGAGGTTCAAATCCTGGGCTCGCCCGTCACTGATATCGCTTTCGAGTGAGGAAATTGACGTTAACCTTAGCTTTACCAGCTTTCACATTTGATCACAACAACTGATTGCTAACCCATGCAGAGCTGCCAGTTCTTTCGAGTAGAGTTTTCTATGAACTTTGATGTACTCTGCCAGTATCTTACTCTTCAGATAAATCTGCTGCAGTCTATCCTCCAAATGAACTATGCACTGAATACAAGACACAACAACATAAGCAGGCATAACAACACAACATATAGTAATATACACAGAATTTATCAAAAAGAGTAAATGGATATATGTCATAACAGCACAGCATAGTAACCTAGAGAGAATTTATTAAAAGAGTAAATGGATATATGTCATAGACGGTATGCTCTTAAAGAATAGAGAGATTAGGAAAAAGTACCATAGATAATGGATATGTAATATAGCAGTATGACAAGGAGAAAAAGAAATACTAAACTGTATTATACATTATAAAGTTTAGTCAGGCATAGTGGAAAAAATTGAATAGCATAAATGATGTCCACTATGAAAAAGGATATTAATTTTAGACATTTACTACCACAAAACCGTAAATTAAAATTACTAATTTTATTGGTTAAAAACACATGCAGCTTACAAACGGGAAGAAATTAAATTGAGATAATTTTGATAACATGGACCAGCCAGTAGCCAGTGCACTAAGAGAGAGAGAATACATACGAATTCTGGGGAGACTTTAAGCTTCCACAGATCATGTATAGCTTCGACACTCTCGCACACGAGCTGTGATGAGGTGAGCTGTTGAATAGAGAGCCTTTCTGAACTGTTGTACTTACAACTGAACAACTGTACACACCTACAAACATACACACACACAGCAAGTGTACATACCTACAAACACACACACACACAACAAGTGTACACACCTACAAATAAACACACACACAACAAGTGTACACACCTACAAACATACACACACAGCAAGTGTACACACCTACAAACATACACACACAGCAAGTGTACACACCTACAAACACACACACACACAACAACTGTACACACCTACAAACACACACACACAACAAGTGTACACACCTACAAACACACACACACACAACAAGTATACACAACTACAAACACACACACATAAAACAACTGTACACACCTACAGATGTGTGAGTGTGTGTTTACACACTCACACATTTAAAACAACTGTACACACCTACAAACACACACACACACACGCATTTAAAGCAACTGTACACATCTACAAACATACACACACATAAAATTCTATACACCTAAAAACACACACACATCATAAATAACTGCACACACTAACAAATACACAACTCTAAATCAGTAATCCATATCAATATTAAACAAATTTCCAATTGGCAATTGTGAAAAGCATATAATTTAAAATGAAAAATTTGAAGAGCTACAAACCATTTATCAACATCTGCTGCAATGCACGCTGCTTCAGCCACAGGTTCATCAACAATGGAGTTCTAAAACAAAAGAATAATATTATTATTTACTAAAATATTAATGGTTAATTTACATTCAATATAATTAAATATATTATTGACTTGAAAATGAGTATATAATATATACACATGTATATTATTAATTAAAATTATAAAATGTTACCTAGAAGGAAGCCCTGAGATCAGTGTGAATCTGCACATAAGAATTATAAACATTTACCTGGACGGAAGCCCTGAGGTCAGTGTGGGTCTGCATACAAGAATTATAAACAATTACCTGGACGGAAGCCCTGAGGTCAGTGTGTATCAGCACACAAGAATTATAAACATTTGCCTGGACGGAAGCCCTGAGATCAGTGTGAATCTGTAAACAAGAATTATAAATATTTACCTGGACGGAAGCCCTGAGATCAGTGTGGATCTGTAAGCAAGAATTATAAACATTTACCTGGACGGAAGCCCTGAGATCAGTGTGGATCTGTAAGCAAGAATTATAAACATTTACCTGGACGGAAGCCCTTAGATCAGTGTGAATCTGGGTGTAGGGATTGGTGAGCACAGAACGGTCTCGAGTCCCATGAAGGATAAAATCAGGCATATAGTGACTGCACATTCCAGCCATCAAAGATCTACCAAAGTTGTAGTCATAAGAGATTCGAGCTCCCGCTGAGCCTGATTTCTTCTCAGATAAAGCAGCTCCTGTTGAAGGCCTATCAGCTGCTACAGCAGCTGCCGTAGCAGAGGCAGCAGCTGCCGCAGCTGTCGATGCTGTAGCTGTGACTGTGACGTAAGAGTCTCGACAGATGAGTGAGACGTCTTCTTCAAAATCAGCTGTGGCCAGTGAAGAGTCTCGCCTATCAATCAATCAATCAATCAATCAATCCATCAAATCAATCAATCATGCAACCAATCAATCGATAAATTAACCAACCAATCAATCGATAAATTAACCAACCCATCAATCGAAAATCAGCCAACACGATTCAATAAATCAATCACTCCAACAAAACATCATTCAATCAGTAAATCATTCACTTGATCGTTTAATCAAACTATCAATCCATCCATCAGTCAATTAATCCATCAATCCACACTTCAGAACAATTGAATGGCTTGTTATAACACTGCTTCCTCTGGCAATGAATCTCACCTACAGACGTAATAGTTATAAATCCATAAGTTGACATAAGAGTCTAATCATAACAGAATTTCAAAATATTTTATCTCAAAATTAAGAAATATTCTATTCAAGAATATGAACCACACTAATTAATAAAAGCATGCTTCGGCAAGAGACATCATGGAGATAATAAACAAAATAGTAATAGTAATAATAATAATATTAATAAAGCTAATGCTAAAGTTAACGTCAGTTTCCTCACTCGAGAGCGAGTTTTAATAATAATATTAGTATTAATAATAATAATAAAGGTAATAGAGATAGCAGACACAATATGGATGTAAGACGCAGCACTACACACATGACTAGCGGCAGTTCGGTGAAGTTGTTGAAGGCAGTAGGACATGAACTCTCAGGACAGTCTGTAGTATTGCTTGCCACTGACGTACATCTGCATAAACCTCCAAAATCTGTCGGGCTTGATGATCTACAAATACACAGCATCATACATCAATACGTATTGGTGCGTACTTGCAAAGTATTGCAGAATTACACACAAAGT
Source organism: Enchytraeus crypticus (assembly GCA_905160935.1). NCBI lineage: Eukaryota > Metazoa > Annelida > Clitellata > Enchytraeida > Enchytraeidae > Enchytraeus > Enchytraeus crypticus. The sequence continues at coordinate 105,006 of CAJHZI010000525.1, forward strand.
GCTGGTAAATTGTAGAAATGCATTAGTTAAATTAATTTACACTTTTACTTTTACATAAAACTAATAAAGTTGTAATAATTAATTTATGTGTTAGCAATTAATTAGAGCGCTGACAAAGGGTTTGAAAATAATAATATACTACTTGAGGATACAGTAAAATCGTGCTTGGCATAAAGTACAAAACATCGCTATAATCGTAAAAGCTATAGAGAGTTCTTTAGTGGCCTCACCGAGAATTCTTGGGAAAACCTGAGTAAGTGTAGTGTCTAGTTTAACCCTAACAAATTTATATTTGTACTTATTAAATTATTACAGACTTAACATACACATAACCTGAAAAACTCTTATAATTAATCTACACATTATTACATATTACCTGCTCTTTTAAAGCAGGTAAAACTTACCGACATCGCCACTGGGTACAGCCAGGAGCCAGTGACGATGTCGGTAAGTTATTCAACCGCGAATCAGTGTGAAGTTCAAATCCTGGGCTCGCCCGTCACTGACATCGCTTTCGAGTGAGGAAACTGACGTTAGCATTAGCTTTACCAGATTTAAACTGTTGAGATTAAACTCAGTCTAATTTCGCATCATATGACGTGAAATTTACCTCTTAGCTAAATCTCAACAAACAGGACATTAGTTAAGAGCAGGTCTCACCTGCACATGACAGAGCTGGTCTGTGATTGGCCGCTACTATGTCGCTGTCTGCGCTGACTTGCCACGTCTTTCATCAGCTCTATGGTGCTGCGCAGCTGACTCGCTGACTCACTGACTGGCAGCTGATCAATAATGTCAGGCTCCACCCTCTCTCTCCTCGCCTCTATTGACACGGACGAGAAATGTTCAGCGGAAATGCCCGAGTCATCTTCCACGTCCAAGTCGTCGTGACACGTAGCCTCGCAGCTGTGGATTCGCTTGCCTCTCTTCGTTCTGCAGAAATCATCAGTGGAATCAGATGCTTCGCTCCGTCCACTGAACGAATCCATCAGATTCAGGAGCAGATCAGAATCTACTCGAAGCGAGTCGGCTGTTGAAGTCGTAGAATATTCGATGGAGCTTTCGATTGTAGACTGCGGGATGATGGAGGTGAGATCAAGTTTAGGATTATCGAATAGATCGTCGAACATGCTTGTACCTCTCTGAATACCTGAAAAACTCGACCGAGACTGTCGAACTGCTGTTTCGACAGAGCTTACATTGGAATCTGAGGATCTGGAATTTTCCTGGCTACAGCTTGTCTGTTTAGATGTTTCACTTGATAGTTTAATACTGCTTAAAGCTTCATGCAGGGTGTTGCCTATGGATTCTACACCACTATCCGTTTCCAGATCCGGCCAGAATGCAGAATCACTCGTTAAAGATTCCCTGGAAACTATCGATTCCCTACCACCGTCACATTTCAAAGTTCTGTTTACAGTTACGTGGGTCCTACTACAAGAATCAGTTTCGATAGTCCGTTTATCGCTTTCTTCACCTACTACAGTCAACTTCGGTTCTTGCTTACTCGGCTCTACGATATCTACTCCATCAGACTGCAAAGTCCCACTGCTACCTGCACTCTTTAGAGTAGTAGAGGGGGATGTAGAGGAGTTGCTCGACGGGTTTCTAGAAATCCTTACATTAGGCACAACAACAACAACACGTTCAGGGCTTGGCGCAAAATAGCTGCTGATCTGACTAGGCGACAGTTCGCTCATATCTCCATGTACTTTACTGAGATCAGGGTACAGTCGCTGACACAGTGGAAGTCTGTGCTGACTAAGAATGCCAGAACATTCTTCTAACTCGCTGCTAATCCCTGCAGCCACTCTATTCTGGGATAATGTTCCATCCGGTGATAAATGCTGTGAACCAGATATAGCATTGCTGTTACTGGCAAATGAAATATCACACATGGATTGAGTCATTGAAAGCAGCTGCACATTCTCTTGCCTTCTACCAGTGGATCTCAGCTCAGACTGACTGCCTGAATAGTTGACAAGCGTCTTACGATCCAGGGAGTTATCAAAGAAGCTATGCTTGGCAGGCTGGTTACCAGTCGAATTCCATCTAATCTTTTCATTCAGAGTCTGGTCTACAGTTGAGTTCTGGAGTGCAGTATGACGCAAGGCAATGTCTTCTTTCCTCACCGGGGTTTCTTGGATTAGTCTCGATTCTTCAATTATTTGATACTTTGCTAAATGACAGAGATCTCTCTGTACATTTTCTATATCGCTGCCCACTCTCTTCTGTCCATCTAGTAACATCTCGTCCAATTTTAGTTGGAATAAATCATCAATATTAACTGACTTTCTAATGTTATCTTCTTCGTAGATCTGGAGAGCTTCGCTGCATGACTCATCTAATTCAACATCTTCATTGGACTGCTCTTTAGCAGAAAATTCACTCTTGAAAAGCTTCAGTCCAGTTTTTGGCAACATGGCTTCACTCAGCTGCTTCACTACTACGCCGACAACCTTTTTGCCTAGATCACCATCGTCGCCATCTTTGCCAGCTAACGACACTGTTCGGAGAACAGGCGGTTTACCCACGGCACTCCCCAGTGAAGTTCCCTTGCCATCCTTCGAGACTTCGGGATCGATGTTCCTGTAACAGTCTAAATCAATCTCGAGTTCATTTGATTCTATAATATCACTGCAGCGAATAAAATAACTCAGCACATTGAGCAGCTTCGAGATGAGCTCCGTCTTTTGACCGATCACGATTGTTCTTGATATACAGAGAGGAAATCCAATAGCACCGCAGATATCTCTGCAAATCAAACAAAAGTGATGAGATGTTAATAAAACAGAGAACAACATTCTTCCACCATGAAAGTTACTGGTGAATAGAAAAATAGTCGATTCAACAACGACAAGTATTTATTTCACTAAGTTGAAATAATTTGTGATATTGCTCATCTGCACTTAGATGAGCAATATCACAAAAAAATAAAAGTTTCTATAGTATAATAGATAGTATTAAGTTTCTAAAATAAAGCTTAATTTAAAACATACCCAAGTTGAGCCCAAAGAGGATTGTAAGGATGTGACCTCGCCAGTGAATAAAGCTGCAAAATAAAGACATATAGGTTTTACGACTATTCCTGCAGATATTATAAACAATTACACATCTATGGATAGCTCTGATATATTCTCCAATTGTTGAAAGTAAAATATTTTACACGACCGATAGTCGTTACGTCCTTTTAAAAGTTATTTATCACAACAGCTAATATTTACACATTAAAGAATGCAAGATTTTAAAATTATCGATTAAAAAGAAATAGAATAAAAGCTACAATGATGAAAAATGGACAACTGAGCATGGATTAAACTAAATGATAAAAATACAACTACATAGCGAGTAAGTCTGAACTAGAAATCGAGATACCCAGGCGGGCATGTGTTTGTTGAGATAGGCTTTAGAGGGGCAGTCCCCTGCAGGACTGACCGTGGATACCCAGGAGAGGTGGTGAGTGAGAACTGCCGTGATGACGCTGCTCAGAAAACTATAAACATAAACACATAACAATAGTATACGTTCATCATTATCATCATCATCCTTCATCATCATCTTCAACATCATCTTCATCGTCATCATCATCATCATCTTCCCTTAATAGTATATGATATGTCAAAACACTTGAAATATATGATTGTAGTATTTTTGTTGTAAATTATTTAAACATAAAACAATAGTATATAATATGTTAGAACACTAGAAATACATGAATAGTTATTTATGTCGTAAATTATCCAAACATATAACAATAGAATATATGTTAGAATGTTAGATGAACATAAACATAGAAAATATAAAACATAAACATACATCAACATAGAAAATAATTTATACCTTATCAAAAGCATAAATATATAACAATATTAAAACTCTAAATTTCAATAAAATAATTTAAAATGGACTAAAGTTCAATCAATATATTATTAAATTAGGTTTAGATGATATTTATATTATAAGTAATTTTATTTAAATTTAATTAAAGCTGCAGAAATAAACTTGAGAGATCAGTACATGTTTTAACTGCGTGCCGAAACTCACAATTTGCTACTCTTGGTATCACACTTTTCAACAAGCCATACGAAATCCCTGAGAAATTTTTCTCCCACACGAAAGTTTGCAGAATTCTGGGTGATGAGAGAGAGCCAGACAGGGTTAGGAAGCCTGGCAGTTATGTGCAGGGATCTGATGCAGTGAAGAAACGTGTCCATAGCCTGCACAACAGCAAAAACATTGAACATCAATAGCAAATTGTGTTAGTAGCATAGTGTTCAGATAATTTATATATATAGGCGTAAATTTATATCTTCCTCCTTTCATTAAAATTAATAGTTACCAATTTTAATGAAAGGAGGAAGATATAAATTTACGCCTATATATATAAATTATAATTTATATATATAGGCGCAAATTTATATCTTCCTCCTTTCATTAAAATTAATAATTATATATATATAGGCGCAAATTTATATCTTCCTCCTTTCATTGAAATTGATTATTTATATATATAGGCGTAAATTTATATCTTCCTCCTTTCATTAAAATTGATAATTTATATATATATATAGGCGTAAATTTATATCTTCCTCCTTTCATATAATAATTTTAGTTTAGTTTGTTAGTTTTGCAAAAGTGGCTATAGAATGAAGAATGAAAAGAATGGAAGCAGATTGAGATTAGGAAGTTTAGATGATTTATTTTAATATATAGGTCATCGATTACCAATAGAAGATAAAGTTAACTTCAGTTTCATCTCTCGAAGGCGATAACAGTGACAGACGAGCCCAGGATTTGAATCCAAACATATTGATCCGCGATAGGATATCTTACCGATATCACCACCGGCTTCAGCCATATATGAGTGCATAACTTACACCAAAATAGCGCTACAACTTCTAGTCACACTGCTGTCTTACACAAATTCCAAATAATTAGAGAAATTAGATTTAAACTGCCTTAGACACAAAATATATATTGTAACTATATGCCATGCAACATCATTCACTGTTAATTAATTTATTTTCTAAGTGAATAAGTTTGGTCTTCTAGCTAACAAAGTTAATTGATAATTTAAATTGTCAAATCAGACAATTCAAGATCTAAATAATTCTTTAATTGAGCAGGTCACTGATAATTAATTATGGCTTATCATAGCTTACAAAGCATTAAACACTAAAAACAACCTACATTATAAACAAACTATGGAAGAGCAATAAGATCAGCTAACCTCACAAATGATTTCAGGGGAGTTAGATGAAGCCAGAGCTCCATCTACGGAAGTCTTCAACTTGTTTAGGTAGTTTTCAATTAAAATCATGTGCGAAAAGATGAAGTTCTGGAAGTTTCTACAAAAATACACATTGATTAATCAACAGCGTAACTCATAAATAATTTATTTACAGTATTAAACAATACTGTGTACTTTAATATAAAACATGTATACATTGCTGCTGTATATATGAAATTCCAAGGTCATGAATCAGCAAAAGAATATCAAACAAATATTTCAAATAATTAAATATTGAAAATATTTCATATTTATTTATTTTAATTTTTATTAGTATAATATTTATAGTATTATAGTGTAATATTTTTATTTTTAAATGTTTGTTTGGAGAAAATGTATTTGCGAAAATCTCGATTTGCATCAATAAATGTGCAATCCTGGAACCATAACTAATTTTACTAGTTTTAACATCTATGAATCATACTTAGTTTCAGCAGAATTGATATCAGACAGCGTGAAGATAACGCCCAATCCAGTCTTTGTCGGTCGCTTGTACAACGGCAGCAGCTACAATGCAACAGTAACTTGTAATATTATATGCCTCAAACTCGTAAAATAGTTTAATTTATACATACGAATAACAGAAAATATAAGAATAAAATTTCAGAGATAATGGATGGACAAAATATTATTACTCTGATGCACAGGCTACTTTACAAATTTTATATAAATTTATTTCAGAGAACTCTATTTTGTTAGTACAAAGAAAATCAATTAATTATTCATCAGCATCATCATCTTCCCTAGAGTCCCAGCTTAACCTGGTAAAATAACATTCAATTAATTATTTATTAAACTGCATAATTCAACCACTATAATCAGCTGAATTTCTATGGCAAAATATTAAAATTAAGTGGAAGGCATCCTACCCCAAGCTAGTTTGCTTTTCAAAAACTTATTCAGACTTCAAAATAGTTCAAAATAGTTCAAAATAGTTCAAAATAGTTCAAAATAGCTATATTCTAAAGTCTTCTCTATCAGAAGAAAAGTTAACTTAAACTATATCATTAAACATATTCCTTTCTACAGTTAACTTAAACTGGCTGGAGCCATTGGCAAAGTCGGTAAGATACTCGACCGGGGATCAGCAGGTGCAGGGTTCAAATCCAGGGCTCACCTGTCACAGACAGGGCTTTCGAGTGAGGAAACTGACGTTAACCTTAGCTTTAACCTTAGCTTTACTTACGTTAGCTGCCTCGTTCTTCAGCTGCAGTAGTTCAGGTTTGCCCTCTAGCTGCGTGGCCTGGTGCCTCAGCAGTCTGCGCAGACGATTGCACGGAATACCTAGCGCAGTGCCACAGTGAAGGTTCAGCGAAGACGGGCCGCTAGATGTTGTGATGGTGTCGAGTGCCGCAGAGGATGAAGACAGATTCAAACTGCTCGTTAAACTCAAAGCAACTGCGCAAACCACAGTGAACACCACAGTTAAAAATCGATTGCAACATTCCAGTTAAAAGAGAAAAACTGTATATTATCTCTCTCTTAGTGCACCGCCTACTGGCAGGTTCATGGTATATGATACCTCCACTTTTCTCTACCGTTTTCCTCTTTATGTCCACATACGAGTGGATCTTTAAATTAAATCATATATAACATTACTTCTAATATACCACTATTCTTGGGAATTCTGCTTACGACGAGGTGGACCCCCTATGCCTTCTTCAGCTTCGATTAATATTTACTGGGCAGAGGCGTCATTCCCTGAGTATATTTTATATACTTTTGTATATTATATATTTTAGAAATTCATAAAGATGAAATAGATCGTAATAGTTAGAACACCCTAATCATATAATTTATATTATACAGTCATCATCATCTTTCCTTAAAACTATGGTCGGGATATAACACATTATACATTACAAGTTAATAAAAAACACATAGAAAATTGACATTAACATCATCGGCTTTACAGAGCCTCATCACAGGCTTTAAATAGATAAATGTGATAAAGAAACAGCAAAACAATACCATATTATTAACAAAATCTGTCAGTATTTTATGCTTTCGAATCATCAGATGACAACATTGAGCACTACTGAGTCAAAATCAAGCCGGTTTCTTAGAGAGAGAGAGAGAGAGAGTATCATCAGTTTCTTTATCTACTTCTATCACCAGCGCCTAAACCTCCTTTTCTTTAATTTCCTTTACTTTGGACTGATTTTCTGGATTTTGTATTTGCACCATTTTGGACCATTCATTTGCTCGCCGGCTTGATTTTGACTCAATAGTGCTCAATGTTGTCACTGATGACTGTAGCACTCTAATTGTTGTTATTATTATAGTTATTAACACACATTTCGCTAACCTGACTCAGAGAGTTGATAATCCTCTCCACTGTCTAACAGGCCAGGATCTGTGACTAAACTGTTTGGAACGCTGCTCGCTAAAAGAGATAGCAAGAATATCAATTACACTATTATAATATATTATGTTAGAAATATTAATATTTTAGCAACTTAGGTAAAGAATTTAGCTAAATTTCATTAAATTGTTCACACACAGTGAAAATATATGTTTATTCCTGATGTGAGCACTACAGAGTGTCCATCTCTCTCTTTCTCTATCTCTCTCTCTCTCTATATATATATATATCTTTCTCTCTCTCTTTCTCTCTCTCGAGATCTATTTACTATATATCTATCAATCTATCGAGATCTATTTATTATATTAATACTTAGATCTATCAAGTTTACTGTCTATCTATCTCTCAATTTCGTACAGAGAATGTCTAAAGTGTACAAGCTTGCACAAGGCTTCAGTATTGTTCACAAAAGCACGATTAAATTGACAAAAAAATTTCACAAACCCTTAGTCTTCCTTAGACTCAAAATATAGACTCTAGCTTCAGTAAATTTACATACTTCCCACTTCAGTAAATTTACATACTTCTCAGTAACTGAACTAAGTAGATCTTGCAAAACATCTCCCGATTTTGGTCAATATATTGTCATGTTTCACAAACTAACTAGAAATTTTAAAAGTGTTGCTCGACAAGAATCTAATTAGTTCAAACAGGGCAGAGCATCTGTATGTGACATGTTTACATACTTCAATATAGCACAAGGTCATATAAATGATAAAATAAACATAAATAAATACAATGAATGATATAATACAACACGATATAGTAAATATATCAATGCAAAACAAACCCAGGCCACAGCTAGAAGGTGACTTAGACCCATTGGATATGCTAATAGCACTGGAGGAAGATTCCATCAACGGCGGCATACTACGATATGTGGGCGCGCTGTACTCATCAGATGGTATCGACTGAATCTTATAGAGGTCATAGCTCTGATGCTCTCTACACAGATCAATGAATAAAACAGTAAAGCAATACACCAATCTATCAACCAATTTATCAATCAATCAATTAACTGCATCCAAAGGCATTGCTACAAACACAGCAAAACCTATGTTTCAGATCATGTTCAACATCTGTTTTGAGAACATGAATAGCTTAAATACTAAGATATTACAGATATCAAGTCATATAAGACCTAAAATTAAAAAATTATTCTAAAATTTAAGTTTAAATATAACATTACACACTCACACGCTTATAGCAGTGAAATACATAATACATATTCACAAAAATATAAATACATATGTCAATGCTTAATACCAAATGCTTATGATACAGTTTATAATAAGCTAAAATGATAACAAGAAATATAGACTGCACAATCCAAAAGTGGGAATTATATAAAAACACATAGATATATGTTACAAATTCAAAGGATGAAAATAAAAGTAGAATAAATATAAAAACAGCCGAAAGTCACTCACAAAGAAACTGGAGCCGAAGCAGTATAATCAGTCACTAAAGCAGCGGTAGCAGAGACAGAGGTGCATGAAGAGACAGAAGACGTTGAGGGGCCGCCCTGATTGGTTGCATGATGTGATGGTACAAATACTTTAGTTATCATCAGTTGCGGTGGAGATCTAAAAACAAATTTAGACATTTATTTTATCAGTGTTAATTCTATTTGTTGATTCTATAAATTATAATTAATAGAATTAAGAAATGGAATTAATGCTGATAAAATCTTAAAAAATTAAAAAATTATTTAATTATGCTAATTGATAATTATAATTTATGTTAATTAATTGTGATTTATGTTAATTCTATTAATTTCCTGCAAAATTCATACATACAATTGGGAAAGCAGGTCTTATCTTAATGGTCTCATATCTTTGGCATCAAAGTGTCAACATAAAAATACTGAATTTTATTGAAACAAATAAAATCACCAAATGAAAGGGAAGTAAAAAATGAGAAAAAACGTAAGATCATAAAAAAACATAAGAAAAACATATAGATCATCCAATTGTACTCCTTTATGAACTGTGCAAACTAGATACTAAATGTAAAATATTTGAAAGTAGAGAACATACAGAAAACATCTAAAATCATAATGAACCAGGCATAAGGCAACATATTGCGAAAGGCTAAATCTGGGTTGCGAGTAGAAATATTGCATCTTGGATCTGACACTTGGAATAACATGAGAGAGAGAGAGAAAGAGAGAGAGAAAAAGATTGTAGACTATATTACAAAAATTAAATTAGTATTTAAATTATTAGTATTTCCTCAGACCGAACTCCCGAATTCTGGATCGCACCGTGTTTGGACCCCACACTCTGCTCATTGGATTTGGTTTGGTACCACAGTGCTCAATGTTGTCATTGACGACAGTAGCACTCTAATCTTGTTGTTGTTGTAGTAGTAATATTAATAATTTAATAGCAATTGCTAATAACAATTATTATACATATTTTTCAGCTGCTGTCAGGAATATTCTATATAGGGTGAGGATAAGGAAATATCTCACTAAATATATCAACTAAAACAATAACAGTACATACTTGATTAAGTGAACTTTGAAAGTTGTGGCCTTGTTGCACATAGGCAACACTCCAAACATCATTTCTCCAAGAAGCTTTGTGTCATTCCCTGACTGCACCCCTCCCTATAAACAAGTGACATAAGAAAGTAAGAAGCTCAATTAAAATCTAAATACTGAATAAGTTTAATGTAGTATAATGTATAATAGCAATGTATTGTAAGCCATTGCAATATAAAATGGCAGGTTCATGGCAAATAACTCTGGTAACTATGTACAAAATAAAATACAAGCAATAAGTAAAATAATTAATACTGACTTGGAATGAGCTGGTAACATGTTGATTAAGATGTCTAACTGCAGATCAATATGCACAGGTTCAAATAAATAGATTTTTCTCTCCGACATTGACTTTCAAGATATGACACTTAGCTAGTCTTTTGACTTTCACTTACCTTGCCTTTCATTAATCTTTAGTCTTTATTCTTCTACACAATTTGATTTAAAATAAGTTAACTGACCTGACACCGTCTGCTGGATGGTTTTGGTGGAATGGCACTCTGACTGGAATCCGTTTTGCCGCTGATGGACTTTGAAATTTTGCTGCTCCTCGGAGGAGGAACTGGTGCCACAGCCTTACATGTCCTCGTACCAGAATCAAAAACTACTTCTCGACCCTTTAAGTCGTGATCCTTGAAGACAAGCAGACGTACTTTGCCCTCACCCAACATAGAGTTATCTGGACAGCATCTATATATATTAGAGAAAATTAGCACAAAATATAAATATAAGCATACCACAAGTGCTTGTGTCAAATACATAATAGTAATAATAATAATAATAATATCAGGCATTATAGTGAAATGATCAACAATGTAGATATTTATTACTTTTAATACCACATGTTTAAGCTATTAGGCAATTTAATCCATTTTTTATGAAACCAGTATTGCGAATATACGATATTTTACTCTAAAATCAGCGTGGCCGAGAATCGAACAACAAGAGATCTATTCACCTCAGGATCTGTCATTTAAAGTTTCAAAATGTTACCTGGCGCCTATATCATCTGTGCTATTAAGACATTCAATGTATTAAGTGAGATGTCTGAAAAGTTCGAAACTCGTTGACTTTAATTTGCCAAAAAAGCACGTTATCAACTGAGCCATCAGCCAGCCCAGCACTGTGAACAGAAGTAGGAGTTTAGTAGTAGTTATTTAAGCAAAACTAGAACATAACAGAACCATACAGCATAATAATGTAAACCAAATTAACTGAAATTACAGCATGAACAACTCACAAGGCAGCCTCTCAAAGAACAGTTCGATCATGATGTTGATAGGGGAATCGTTACGTTGAGCACTTTTGAAATTGTGTTAAGAAAGAAAAGTTTACTAGCAATTAATAAAATGAAATCATAATTCTTAAGAATATCTATGAAATGGTGACACCTTTTTGATGTAATTACATATTAATTATATAATAATAATAATAACACACATTATAGTGAAACGATCAACTACGTTGCTATTATCACTTTTAATACTACATGTTTAAACCGTTAGGTAATGTAATTCATTTTCTGTGTAACCAGTCCACTGAATGTCCGAGATTTTACTCTCAGATCAGCGCGGCTGGGATTCGAACCGACGACGGTTCAATTCACATCAAGAACTGTCATTTAAAACTTTATTTACATCTCTAACCATTACGCTTTGGAGACATTCTATATTTTATATATTAAACCCTAATGCAATGCTAGAGTAAGTATGAGCATGTGCAGGTATAGTGTGCGTATCGATGGAGCAAAAGTTGAACTATTTATAAAGTTAGATCAAAATATTTGCATCAATATATAATTATATATTTTATATTATATATATATTTTATTAAATACAATATTTATTTTACCTTTTATCAACTTCTTCAGTTCCTTTGCGATTTTTCTGATTTTGCAAGAACCTCGCAAACTTCTCCATTCTTTCCTGGCTTAATAAAAGGATTATAAAACATGGATACCTTTACTGACTTACACAATATCAAAGAATAATTAGGAAGCTTCTAGAAAACTCAGATCCATAAATCTTTTACAAAGAAATGCTATAAAAGAATCTAAAATCAAATAATCAACTATGTAAATTATAAAGAGTTATGGAACATTTTAAGGAGCACATATTGATTTTTATAACATATCTTAGTATGTATTATATAAATTAGTTAATTTTCAGTCAAATGCAAAGCTAAAAATGACTCAAAACTACTATGAAAGCAGTGACAAAACTATTACTGGTACAGACTAAAGCTTTTCAACCCATTTATAACATATCTCTTAATGATACTGCTTACTTTAGAAAAAAACTTATGTACACCAGAACACCATAATTTTTTAAATAATCACATGAATGAAATTGATCAGCAAGACCACTTTACACGCTCCAATTGCCAAGGGCTATTTGTCTTCTCCAAGATTAACCTATTCAACATTAATTAACAGCTAACACATCTAAATTGCTAAGTTTCGATTTTAATTGAATCCAAAAATTACATCATAGAACTAAAAAACTAGTTTAAAATAAACATATCCTGATTAAGAATAAATTTCCACAGGTACACTTAAAATCACTTTGAAACACCTGTAATATGTCTATGAGATTAATTATGTGATTAAATGTCACCGGACTTTAATTGCGAATCCTAACCCTAATCATAAGACAAGCGTAAACAAATTAGTTTCCATATGACCTTATCTTTCGTAAAATTCCCATTAAAATTTTCTAAACAATTACGACACTAATCTATATCAAGAACAGCAACTGCCATAATTAATTATATATTAGACTAATAAAATTACTTGTTAAACACTATTATTATTACTTATCGATAGAAATAGTCAATTTAAAGTCTACGCCTAAGAAATAATAACATTTTCTCTATTATTACTCACATGACTGATCTAAAAATAGCTCTAGTCCTTCTTGTTCAACCAAAATCTGTTTACTTCCATTTGGCAGTGCAGCTTTGCACACCAAACGGAGGTGCATTTGAGCTACGTAAGTAACTAAGATTCTGAAATTGGAACGATTATCTGTCAAATGAATAAATGCTAGTTATAATAATTTCAATTTAATATGATCCTTCATAGAAAAATTAGCAGAAAATAGACAGACTTGAGAAACTTTCAAATAAACTGATTAATGGACAGTACTAAAAATTACATATGTGAAGAAGTAGTTCAAAATTTCAAATATAATATGGAATATGAATGTATCTTCCACAAAACAACAACAACTGCAATGACCAACCGAAAAACTGAAGCCCAAGGCATTATTTATCCAAATGCAAATTGACGAGAAAAATATAAGCTCCATTAATGGGTGTAAAGTTAAATTGTAACAACTATTCATGGTGCTAAACTAAAGGAAGGCAAGCTTAAAAGCGCATAATTAATTCATGAATATCTCCATAGCGTAGGGGTAACGTCTTGACTTTTAAATGACAGCTCCTAAGGTGAATTCTCTGGGGTTCAATTCCAAGCCTTATAGACGCTAATCTGAGACTATAATCTCGGGTATTCACTGGACTGTTTACAAGGGAAATGGACTAAATTGCCTAACGGTTTAAACTTGTGGTATTAAAAGTGATAGATATCAACATAGTTGATCATTAATTTCACTATAGGACTTTTGCGTGTTTACTTTATTTTAAAATACATTTTAGACAACTGAAAAACTCATTTTTAAAATACATTTTAGACAATTTTTAGACAACTTTACATTTTAGACAACTGATGGAGAGTATAAACCAAATTCTATATTCCATTTGTAAGTAATCAAAATTGTATGTAGATTATCGATCAACATTGTATTTTATTTTCCACTCAGTTTCATTGATTTTTTTCTTAGAATATTACAGTGTTTCTTACGTTTTCTTAGTTGATAATAATTTGTTAACTACATTAGTTTATCAAGAATTAGGACTAGGTCTATCGGATATAGGACTAGGTCTATCGGATACAGGAATTAGGTCTATCGGATACAGGACTAGGTCTATCGGATACAGGACTAGGTCTATCGGATACAGGGATTAGGTCTATCGGATACAGGACTAGGTCTATCGGATACAGGAATTAGGTCTATCGGATACAGGACTAGGTCTATCGGATACAGAGCTGTATAATATAGTGTGCTATGTATAGTTCAGTGGCATTTCCAAATTTGGACTGATTTTGTGGATTGTAGAGTTTGCACCGTTTTTGGAACCTGCTTGTTTCTCATCGGCTAGGATTTGTCTCAATAATGCTCGATGTTGACATTGATGACAGTAGCGTTTTAATAGCATTAATTGTTGTTATATTATTTCTAAGCAGGCCCTTATATCCAGCTAGATACTGCCATTAACGGCGGAATTATGCCATCTAAAAGTATTTATACTTTAAGTGTACAAAAGCACTGTAATTTGATCTAATTGTAACCGAATTATCTCAGTAATGCAATATTTTCAATACCAAGTTTATTTTCAGCCCACAAATTATACAATTATTTATATTACAGTTGCACTAAACAGTCTGCAGCATATCATATAAACAATTATCATAGATTACTGGTAGGCCTATACATTGTATGCTTATTAAACAACAAGAGCAATAAATTACATTAATTATTATTTTCACATGACGAAATTTATATATTCAGTAGGTCCATTGTTGTTAACAGTTGCTACAACATGAAATTATGATGCGAAAACGCTACCAATTGATGTTCTATGCAAAACAAATCAATATGTAATAATTAATATTGATTACTTATTGCTAATTTATAATTGTTATATAATTATGTATTATTTGAAATTTCAATATTCATAAAGATAAAAGGAGCTTAAACATTAAAATTGTTCATACTAAAGCTACATGTAGCTAACAAACAATAATAGTATAGTTATATAGATTTTAATTAACCAAGCGCTTCTTATCTATATTTTTGCTTCAAATTTACAAATTTTCTCAATAAAGCTCAAAACGCATGAAGATCAATTTGTGCCAATGAAACTTCAATAACGCATTATATAAATTGAAGAGGTTCCTTACAGCAAAATTTGTATAAATCAACATTTGATAGGAGTCTTACCATCTAAATGACGGCAAAATAATGTAATTGGTGCCAAAATAAGGTTGTAAACGTTGGCATGGTGAAATAAAAAATTAAAAACAACAAAAATCGCTCTTACCAAGTCAGCGATGTACACAATTATGGTTTACTTTGCAAATCATAAATATAACTTTAATAGAAGTATATGTAATAAATTAAGCTATTTATTGCAGAGCCTTCAGTAGACCAGGTCATAAGAAATATTAATAGAATATTAAATCGCCTTCAGATTAGTGAAGATTGTAAACGAATCTTGAATACCAAAGCAGTAGTTAAGAAAATTAGCAGCAACTGAGCATATTTATTAGAAATCTATGAGCTTAACAATATTCCCAGTAATTACTAAAGAAGACCTAACGTCAAAATTATTTTCTGATGATTTAGGGGATTAAGACCAACGTCAGAAAGGGCATTCGGTTGATTATTATTCGGGCAATTACAGGAGCCTAGGCTCCAGTAATTGCCTCAAAACTTAAACGAATGGATAAAAGAAAGTCTATTCGTATCCCGACCCTGGTTAAACTGAGATTTAAGGGAAGATTCTGAAAGAGCATAAAACTAATATTAGCTGATGAACTCAAATGCAGTTCGCAATTAACTAGTCCTGAATGTATTCTGTATGGCTAAATCTAAGAAAATACTACATAGAAAGCAATAGATATGTTGTACTCTAGGAACGCTAACAAAACGTTAACTACTACGCCGCAAGTACCGTATTCTTGAGCTATACATAGATTCGACTTGATCGGCTGCGATAATGAATGTAAGTTGAGCATTGCAACAGTAACAGAGAAGGCTGCTGCAATTAGAATTTATGGGAGAATATACATTTATGGATTCGATATAAATGTATGCTACAGAATATCTGTCCGAATACATGCACGTTCCTATTGTTTGTAGAATCTGTGCTGTGTTGAACAAATAAACGATACTAAATACTAAGATGGCAAAAAACAGTGGAAAGGTATAAAAGAAGATGGAAAGACTCCCTTGAAGTAGACTTGAAGGCTGCTGGAATTAGCATATATGTGAGAATAGAAGGAAGAAAAAGAATGAATATAGAAGAAATGGCAACAGAATAGAGTCCTGTTGAGGAACATAGAACATCATTCTATGGCTGGTCCAGTCCTAGAGAAATCTTTGACTGGATCAGCCATAGGATGATCACATGATGTGACATGATGGTAGCAGTATTTAAATTAAATATATTACAAGCACAATATAATACAAACGATACTAATAACAACGGTAATAACAGAGACAATAATGTAGATTTAAAGAGGTCATTTGAAGATATTTGAAGATATTACCAGAAAATAAAAAAATAAAAATTTTAAATATTAGTAAATTTTTATTGTTAGCTCCTTCAGCTAAAAATAATTTCTCGGGCGACAATTTTAGACTTACAGTGAAAAGCTGAAACAATATGTTTAACAATTTTAATTTATTCTTTGCAACACAGTGGCAGAAATTATTCTTGGATATTTATACAATTAACAATAATATCGTCTAAATAGTGAAGTAGTACATGTAAAAAGTGTCGATACACTAATTTACAATTTTTAAAAAAAAGTAAGACAACAAAATCTTAATAACTTAGTCTAGGATTGATTTCATGTTCTATATATCTGCACCGTTCATACTACAGAACTTTCTTCACGACGGCTTTCCAGTGATTTCAGAGTGCTCGATGATGTAATGGAAGTTAGTACATTCTAATGTGTATTGTCATTAATAGAGAGATGCCTAGGTAGCATGCAAGTGTATTGATGTATGAGTAACATTATATATTCGGAGTAAAACATAGAAATCCATAATATTCCTTTAGACAATGCTTGTAATTATTCCAGAAAAACACTAAAGTTAAATAAGCTAAGGTTAAAGTCAGTTTCCTCAGTCGAAAGGGATGTCAGAGATGGACGCGAGCCCAGGATTTGAACCCCGCATCTACTAATCGGCGGTCGAGTATCTTACCGACTTCGCCACTGGCTCCAGAAGAGGTCAACACGTAAAAAACCGATACTGATAGAAAAATGCATCACAGCGAAAGTAATTAACAGTTAATATCACATTGAACAGAACTGACGGACACTGTTCCACAAGCAAATGTCTATGCACAAGCTATTAGCATATGAACATATAAAATTACGCAGTCACACGGACACAGTGAAACACTTAAGCCAGTAAACGCTAACGTTTTCCCCATACGACTATTCTTTTTCTGTTTAGCATATGCTATAATTCATTAATAAATTATAATACACGCCTTATTTATCAGATTAATGTACAAGTAATCCTAGAGACAAATAGTCCTAGAGACAAACAATTGTAGCGGAATGTTTATAGGCCACCTCGACCTGATTTGTTCAGCAGTTCATCAATCTGAGCCCTGTACATGTCCTTGACATCCTGAAGGTCAAGTCTCAGCTCATCCGCTTCCTCCACCTTCTCTCCGTACATCTGCAGTAGTGCGTTGTACCGTCCCTCCACTTCCTACATCAGTACAACGTTCATGATGATATTTAGCATTTATCAATTCACACATACAATTCATAAATACACACTGATTTTCCAAGACGATATTTAGCATTTATCACTTCACACATACAATACACAAAAAAATGAAATGTTACATGTGTTACATGACTCTCGTAAAAGATCTGTGACATATGACCTCGATTACTTTTTAGGATGTTGAGGCCTGGATTCAAATCCCAAAGTCAGTCAAGAATGAATAAACCCCAGGGCTGATAGAAGATTATTTTTACAAGCACGCTAGCTGCATTATGTAGAGACTAAGACAAAGATTATGAATGTGAAGAATATAACTAAATACAAAACAGCAACTTAAGCTACTATAAAACGTGAAGTATATCATAAGACATCATCGTCACCATCATCTTCCCTTGAATCCCAGTTTGACTAGGGTCAGCATTAGAAAATATTGTAGCAATTGCTGGAACCTAGGTGCTCACAAACTGAATGCCCTCTCAAACCTGACGGTGATTTGGATCTTACAGCATACAGTGTATATGTGTGTGTGTGTGCGTGTGTGTGTGACATGCATACATCCAAGCATGGATATACGTATGTATATTATAAGACGAAGAAAAAAATTAAACTATTGAAATAGAGAAGAAATAAAAGCTGAATATCCTACTGTGTGTCTCTGCTTAAAGGCCTTTAGTTCTTTTATAAGTTCTTCTTGTTTCTCGTTCTTCTCGGAGAGATTGACTAACTCTCTAGCCATTGCCTCTCTCGTTCTCTCCAACTCTCGTATCTCATTCTGTAAACACAAAACCATCAGCAGACTAATAATGAACAGTTAACTGGCGGCAGAGAGGCTTCAAATGGTTAACCTCTGTTATATTTTGTCAAATGGCAGGTCCATGAGACACATTCCTATTCAGTCTGCCTTCTGGCTATCTAATAAAGCTGGTAAAGCTAATTTTAACGTCAGTTTCCTCACTCGAAAGCGATATCAGTGACGGGCGAGTCTAGGATTTGAACCCGCACATACTGATCCGCGATCGAATGTCTTACCAACATCGCCACTGGCTCCAGCCTGTGCGGTGCACACTAAGAAATTTAACTGAGATTAATAGTTTAATATTTCATAATACAGATAGTACTTTTAAAATATGACTTTATGGTTGCTTTGGCTTTTTATTATCTTTCTCATTATCCGAGCTAGTCCACTCTTAAAAATATGCACAAGAGTAAAAAAGTAGCATCGTTTCAAGAAAACTCAACGGAAAAGTGAAAACAATAGTTTATGGTAATCTAAATTAGATCATCCATATACAAAAGTCATTTAAAAGTTAGCACTATTTATTTCATGCGAGAACAGTATAGAGCTATTATAATTATAGTTAGATATCTGCCACTTTTATGAACAACCAGCATGGAACAGTATGTGCGGGATTCAAATCCTGGGCTCGCCCGTCACTGACATAGCCTTTGAGTGAATAATCTGACGTTAACATTAGCTTTACCAGCCCTTCAACTAAAACTCCAATGCTGTTAAATTAGCTTAGAAATAAGCGATATATAAATATAGAACAGATGATTAGTAGGACTAAGCAGGATTGAGCTGACCTTAGAGTCTGATAGGGTATGACAACTGGGTGTTCAACTAGACTGGGTGCTTTGCGTTCTCTTTGATGATGGCCTAGGGCTTGATTCTGTTTGGCTGCTTCATTATTTATCATCTGATTACGATGTATGCTTGTTAATTATTAAATAGATTTAATATTTGATTTATTATTTAATTATTTAATTATTAATTTGTTAATTTGATTACGATGTATGCATGTTGATTACGATGTATTCATTGACGCTGGGATTGAAATTAAACAGTTTCTTCTTCATCTTTTACCTGAAGCTGCAGTATCTCTCCCTCTCGCTGCTTGAGCTGTGACTGTAGACTATCGAGCATCAGAGAGGCGCTCGACTGTCTCATGCTGTCGTACACTGACACACGAGTCATACCGTGTGCTGACGTAGCCATCGACTGCTTCTCCTCCTAATCAATCAATCAATGAATCAATCAACGAATCAATCAATGAATCAATCAATGAATCAATGAATGAATCAATCAATCTTGTAAAATAACACAAGTTGTGCTACAAAATAAAATAAGTGCTACAAAATAACGCAGGTTGTGCGACACAATAACACAAGTTGTGCTATAAAATAACATAAGTTTGATTGAGCTATTGATTACTTAACAGTTTAAGTTTAGTTTGATTGAATATGAAAAATTTGTCGTGCTACAAATGCCGCATGATTGAATAATTGATTGATTGATTGAATGCGCTTAATGAGACCTACATGAGTGAGAGTTGAGGAGGGAATGGTAGACGCTTCTGACACAGTGCTGTCCTCTCGAGAAAAACTCGGAGACATTCTCATCGACAGCAACATTTCCTGCGTAATGCATAAACATATAAAACATATAAAACAAATAAAACATATAAAGCATATAAAACATATTCTGTGTTAGGTTGAAAACTCTCTCACCATAGACTCAATCATCTCTTCCCACCATAGACTTTTTTCATCTTGCCTGGCTGATTTTTTGATCACCGAACCGGCACTATTTTGGATCTTTTTCTTTCTTTTCAGGACATGTTTTTTCAGATTATTTGGGGTGAATCGATTTGTAGTGACATGTGATGGGGGGACGTCCATGACATCATCTTTGTATGAGGAAACGGAAATTAAACCTTTATTATTATTAACGATAAATATAGCAGCAATATCTTTACAAAATATGAAGCATACTTCCGCAAAGTTCCAACAAGAAAATTACTTCATTTGTTAACTTCCAACAACACATCAACAGATAAATCATCATGGAAGAAATCCCAAGAGTTTTAATTTTCACACGAGTGCATCATCCACAACAACATCAAGCACTTTGAAGCAAAATCCAATTATTTCTTATCTCAAAAGACGGGGCATTATAACTTTAAAATAACAAAACAATAGTACAAAAATAAAAAATTCTACAGCAAAATTTTCATACATTTGAAGATCGACCAAATTTTGTAAACAGTGTTAAAGCATAGCTTTCTATTTCATCAACTATTAGTTAAATCCAAGAGATTAATTAACAGAGGTAAATCAATAACAACAATTAGAGTGCTACCGCCGCTAATGACAACATCAAGCACAATTAATCAATCAATCAATTAATCAATCAATAAGAGTTTAACGTCCGGTTTCTTGCTATAAGGTAATGTCAGGGACGTCAATTGAAACAAATCCAAGCAGATAACCAAAAATCAGAGAAGTCCAAAAACGGTGCAAAAACGAAAATCCTAAAACAAGTCCAAAAATAATTTAAAACCCGTTTCATCACGTACAGATGATACCATAGCGCTATAGCTCTGTAACGTCTTATACATTAACGCCTGTTTATAGAAACCTTTTCACGAAGTTGATCTTGAGCTGTCTGTAGTTTTCTTGCCTCATTCTCAAACTTCATCTTCTCCATCTCCAGGTGATTCTCTAGTAATAACTGCAAAACAGGGCAGTGGATCAATACAGGTGATACAAACTATAATGAAATTAACATAATTATATCACAATATGCGTTCCAGCGGTCTATCAAAGATATACAGTGGGACAATAAGAAAAATGTTTACCTAAATATCTATAAATCTCCTCTAAATGACTCTCTGATAGTAATCGTTAGGAAGAGGGTAAAAGATCGACATTCGCAAGCCCAATATGGCGATGAGGTTATATCACATCTAACCATGTTCCCTGTGCTAAAGATTATATAAAGGGTAAATGGTCAGAACAGAAGACATGAAATAGCCAGAGTGTTCACATCAAAATAGCTAAAATTGATATAAAAATAATTATTTCTTACTTTCTCTTTCTTCAATTCTGTGATTTCGTTGTCATATTTGTGCTTTATGGTCTCCTTCTGAGCAGCGTCACTATACAAACATTTAAATCCATCAAATCTCTACCCTTTGCACTATTTCATTAGTTACAGAATATCTCAAACAACTGATTTTTAAATAAATACTCTCTCTCTCTCCGTGCACAACCTACTGGCAGGCACATGGTATATAACGCCTCCATTCTTCTCTGTCTTCCGTTTTCCTCTGCATGCCTTCATATGAGTGAAACTATAAATCATCGAGCAATACTCGTTCTTGTTGATAAGTACTATTTTCGTCGGGATTCTGCTTATGACGAGGTGGCCCCCTATGCCATCCTCACCTTCGACTAACATTTACTGGGTAGGGGCGTCATTCCCTGAGAAAACTATCCTCTTTACCCTAATTATATAAATATTATTTATCATCATCATCATCATCCTAAGTAAATGATAAACAACACAGCCCCGGCAGCCAAACCCCGTTGGCACCCTCACCATGGAGCATTGATTAATTCACAATTTATCATAATAGTTCATCTACAAGCATTTAACACACAATCCTGTTTAATTCAAACAAACAAATAAAATTGATAAATTATGACTGGTATTAGAAGACTACCTGAGAATGAATTTACAAATATTAAATGTTGTTTTATAAAAACAATTCTCTCTCTCTCTCTTAGTGCACTGCCTACTGGCAGGTCCATGGTACATAACGCCTCCACTCTTCTCTGTCTTCCGCCTTCCTCTTCATTTCCACATATGAGTGGGTCTTTAAATCATCTAACATACCTAATCTGGCCTGCCTCTGCCTCATTTCCTTCCATTCTACCTTCAATGACCTATCTTATTAGACCTTTCCCCCTTAGAATGTGTCCTATCTAACTCTTCTTCCTATTTCTAAGGATAAAAACAACACACTGAAATACAAAAAGTAGAATTGAAATTCTGCTAGACTGAGAAAGGTCAACAACCTGCGTCTAGCCTCATCCAGCATCTCTAGCTTAGATCGTTCCACCTCCAGACCAGCCAGTAACCTTGACCTTTCCTCTCTAAGACTGGACACGATGGACTCAAGGCCGGTGACCTTGGTGCTGACGTCAAGCAGCCTCTCTGAGGCAGTTCTTTCTTTCTCCTGGGCCTCGATCAACTGACTCTGCGCCTCTCCTGTAAACCAATCAATCAGTAAATATATCAGCTAATCAATCAATCAATTAAAATGTTTCACCTGAACCACAGGGTAGAGCTTTACGTTATATACTAGAAAGATACAGTATTCGGTTTTACAAAATTTACTGCTGGTTGCCAAAATTCACTTCTAGATTTTTCATCACTTGCATAAATATATATATACATATATATATATATATATATATATATATATATATAATATATATATATATATATATATATATATATATATATATATATATATATATATGTATATATATAGATAGGTATGACTATGTCATATCTATGTATATATATGTCAAGTCAGTGACTGGGCTCGCTGTCACTGACATCGCTTTCGAGTGAGAAAACTGACGTTAACCTTAGCTTTACCCGTTTTGTTTATATATATATATATATATATATATATATATATATATATATATATATATATATATATATATATATATATATACACAGGGTGAGTAAAACAAATATTACACCTGCAAAAAGTTTGAATATCTCAGGCTATTATTTATATTTTCCAATAAAACTTTTACCAATTACTAAAGGATCAATTTCTGACAGGGTGGCCAATTTTCACCCATTTTGGTACAAAGATTGGCTAGTTATGCAAGTTTCAGCAGAGCAACCCCCCATTTGTTAATGTACTGTAAATATAAATTATATTTAACTTTATTTTGGCCTTGAAAACGGCCGTTGTAGTGGTTCAGAAAGAACCAGTAATATCTGCTAGCATTGCTGACTATTCGATATGCCTTCCTCCATCTGCGCCTTCCTCCCTCTGCTACGCAGGACTGCAGTCGCTTTCGGAAAGCTAGGACAGCCTTGTTGATTCTAGCTAGGGGCACTCTCCCCCAAATTGATTGTTGCACTTCCTGGAGTTCTGTCTTGTTTTTAGGCTTCGACTGGTATTTCTGATAGAGATGCAGCATGGTTCCCCATACATAGTAATCCAGAGGATTTAGATCGGGAGAGTTTGGAGGTCACTTATTCTTCGTAATGAAATCTGGGTTTCTCTCGCTGATCCATTCCTGTGCATGACGAGATGCATGAACCGGAGAACTATCCTGCTGAAAGATGAAACCATTTGGTAGAAGAGCATAGCAATCATCAAACAGCTCCGGAAGCAAAGTATTGACGTGATACTGAGAGTTAACCTTGCCCTCTCGTCAATGAAGTGCAATTTGCCCTTGCCCTTGTAGCAAACGCCATTTTTAGGTAAAAATGGGGGGTTGCTCCGCTAAAATTTGCATAACAGGCTAATCTAAGTACCAAAATGGATGAAAATTGGCCACCCCGCCAGAAATGAGTCCTTTAGTAATTGGTAGAAGTTTTATTGGAAAATATTAATAATAGTCTGAGATATTCAAACTTTTTGCAGGTGTAATCATTTTTTACTCACCCTGTATATATATATATATATATAGGAGCAAATGACATAAATTGGTCGCCATCAACCATCACTCCATATAGCAGACATCAGTATTTCTAACATGTCCATAATCAATTATAATACTATTTCTAATTGCTAGTGAATGTGAAGTACATGGTTCTACAATAACGGTGCCATTATCACTAACATAATTATAATTTAAAAATAAAATCAATGCCTAGAGAAAACAGCATATTTACTTATTTACTTGTGAAAGCAAAAAGTAAGAGTAATTAGAGTGACAAGGTAATAAAATAGAAATTTAAGCAAATAGCCTAGATGATAGATCCAGGCAATAATAGTACAATATAATTTGCTGTAACTGGTAAAACAATTTGATAGAATTAAACAAATTCCGTATTATAATCATACCAAGACGATCCGTGAGATTCTTTTCTACCCTTTCATACGTTGACAACTGAACAGCGAACGTCGACTGGATATTTTCAATCTGTCGCAGCAGCGGTCTGGTCGCTACATCGGCATAACACAACGAGACCAATTTAATTGATTGAATCTTATCTGTAGATGTTACAATATATTACATAAATAAAACTAATGTAATTGATTGAATCTTATCAGTATATGCTAGAATATATTACATAAATAAAACTAATGTAATTGATTGAATCTTATCAGTATATGCTACAATATATTACATAAACAAAACTAATGTACTATATTAAATAAACAAAACTAATGTAATTGATTGAATCTTATCAGTATATGCTACAATATATTACATAAACAAAACTAATGTACTATATTAATAAACAAAACTAATGTAATTGATTGAATCTTATCAGTAGATGTTACAATATATTACATAAACAAAACTAATGCAATTGATAGAGCTCCTAAAGTAGGATAAGTCAGCCTTGGTCAATTTTTAAGCTATCCTATAATTTCCAATCATATATTTTTGATTTTATGTTGCATTTCTGCTTGTTATCTGTTACATTGCTATGTTATTTGTCATATTGTTACAGTCTGCGATTGGTCAGATTGATAATGGAAATAAAAGGAATAGATTATATTGCATCTTATTAGGAGAAGTTAAAATATATTACATAAACAAAACCAATGTAATTGATTAAGTACTATCAACGATTGCTACACGCAGCTCTATGCAATAAATTCTACTTAAAAGAAGACTCAAAATTTATTCTTACACAAGATTACACTGAAAACAGCATTCTGTAACTTCGTTTGATATTAAATACCTAAGTTTAAAAAAATTTAATCATAAAAGTAAAAAATTAAATTAATTTTAAATGAATGAAAAAGTCTCAAATAGGGGATTGACTGATATATGATATAGGACAGAGACGATTTGAGACAGTATATTCGTATCCCAACCCTAGTTAAACTGGGAATCAAGGGAAGCTGATGATGATATAAGTAATTTATAAGAACGGTAATAAAATTAGTTTCATAGTACACTGATCCATGGTATATAATGCCTCCACTCTTCTCCGTCTTCCGCTCTCCATGTGGAAATGAAAAGGAAAGCGGAAGACAGAGAAGAGTGGAGGCGTTATATACCATGGACCTGCCAGTAGGCAGTGAACTAAAAGAGAGAGAGTATACTGACACAGAACATACCTGCAGACATATTCTGGGTGAGATCTTGATTTCTCTCCTCAGCTTCTTGCAGCCTCTACTCAATAACGGCAATTTCATATTAAAATATCAGTAATTTAATATATACATATGTACAACAAAGCAAAGCAAAACGGTACCTTTAACAAGTATTCTACTCGTAGAATAGATGAATTGTTGAAGTTTGAGGCCTGACGAATCAGGAATATTAGTTTATTTAACAGATAGGCTATTTCATAAATTTTAAAAACTGGATTATTTAGTTATTTAAATAAACTGAAAAAACTTAAATAACTCACAAGTTGGAGATCAGATATCTCCTGACGTAACAAATCTTCTCTTCTTCCATGTTCTTTCTCCATGCGCGATAGAGACAGCTGAAGATCTTCTATCTATACATGCAGAAAATATCAAAGGCATATTAACATACAAAAGGTTTATTAAATATAAAAACTAATCACATTTTCAATTTTTAATAAGTTTATTAAATTATCAGTTACTAGTATCAGATGGATGGTCGACTTGGTATTCTTCTTCTTCAAGTGCCGCGCTTGTTCAAAGCCTGGGTGGTCATGTTCCTTCATATGTCTCTGCCAATTGCTGCTCTGAACATTTTCGTTTCTGTTATCTTGGATGTTCAAAAGGCAAAGATTACTAATAAGTTATAACCAGGCAGAGGAAGTAGGATATGGGCCTTAAACAATCATCTGTGCTTCCTGGCCCAGTGTGCCGTTATGTTCTTCTGCAGAAATTTAGGGACTCTAACAATAAACACAGAATAGAAAGAAAGAATAGACAGATAGACAATATAGACAATAGACAGAATGAATAGACAAAATAGACAGATAGGTAGTGCATTAAGAGAGAGAGAGACAGACAGACAGACAGAAATGGACCTGATTATTGAGGGCCTCGTGATCTCGTCTAGCCTGCAGCACTGCCTCGTCCAGCAGCTGCTTCAGCTGTTCTCTAGCCTGAACCTCTGCGTTAAGAGCCGACGTCTGTACCTCGCTCACATGGCTCACTCTCTCCTTGTGAAGCTCTGAAATCTCCCTTTATCAATCAATTAAACAGCACATAGAATAACAGGTCGATTGTTTGATTATATCTGTTCATAACTGAGCATTCAGAGTAGAAACAGCAGTATGAACCAGTTTGAAGCAGCTTGAACCAGTTTGAAGCAGTTTGAACCAGTTTGAAGCAGTTTGAACCAGTTTGAAGCAGTTTGAACCCTTTTAACATGACTAATTACTTCACTGTGATATTCAGATGTGTCATTTAAAAATATTGTCATACTAAGTAATGAACCGTATATACAAGGAAGCCATATCTGCTACACAAACTATAAGTAGTGCATGATCATTACGATTTAAAACCTGATTGATGTCTGCAGGTCGAGGAAATTGAATCTAACACAGCTATAATCTTCTACATAAGTCAATGATAAAACAAAATGGCTGCTACGCAGAGAAGGTCAGTACATATGATGTTTACATACCTGCAGATGGTTAAGACACGTTAATGAATTTGCTAATCATTGATTAAAGGTTTCTTTAGATTTGATTAATACAATTAGTTAAGCCCCGACTAACGGCTACGTTAATCTTAGATTTAAGGTTATCGTAAAGTCTTGCATACAAGATTTATTAAATTGATTTGTTTGTCAAGCTTAATAGAGAGATCTGCAAGCTATAGTTAAAGGCTTCTTAAACCTTATGCTAACTACGTCTATCCGTAAACTACAACAGCAAAAATTTACACTAGCACTACGAGTCAAGAGTGCAATGAATATTAACAGAAGCAATAACAACAGTTAAAGTGCTACTGTGGTCAATGACAACATCAAGCACTACTGAACCAAATCTAAGCCGTCGAGCAAAATTCAAAAAGGGTCCAAAAATGGTGCAAAATTCAAAATCAAAAACACCAGTCCAAAGATATTATTACAAATATGGCATGGTACTACTGAACACATCCTGGGCTCGCCCGTCACTGATATCGCTTTCGAGTGAGGAAACTGACGTTAACAATAGCTTCTTTTTATACACAACTTACTTGTATGAGTTATCAAGTGCAACCTTCATACAGCGATTCTTTTCTGTAGAATCTTCCAGTTCATTCTGCGTAATATAAAAATTGGAATATAAACAGCATAAATTGGAAATAGTATTCAACGCGACTCTCTAAAACTCTAAATGATCACAACAACAGTTCTCCAAGTAAAAGATAGGAAAGTCATATAAGGAATGCTATGGAATAATAAGTCAGATCTACTAAGTTCAAAGATTAATTGAAGAGTTAAAATATTCAAGAACATAAATTCTGTATTTATCATATAAATAATTCTATTGAATAAAATTTTACATAGGCCTACACATAGATTATATAGTATCATCATCATCATCATCATCATCATCATCATCATCATCATCATCATCATCATCATCTTCCCTTAAATCCCAGTTTAACCAGGTTATATAGTATAACACAGTATATTCTACTTTTGAAAACTTAATTCCGAACATGAAAGATATTCATGGTAGTACCCATTTTATGTTTTTTTAAATTAAAAATAACAAAGAATCACAGGCATATTTAACTTTTTTGAAATCATTAATTACATGACTGTAGTAACCTTCAGTCTAGACCCTTCCTCTTCTTGTTGTTTCAGCAGCGCATTTAACTGAGCAAAAGATTCTACAAAAAAATAGATCACATGAAATGAAATCACTGTGTAGTTTAGATAGGTATTAATATTTTATTTTCACGAAATCACAAAAAAGCTAAAAAAAGTTAATGTTAATAGAAATCATATTGAGGATAATTAAAAAACTGAAGAATTTCAAAAAAACTAAATAATGCAGTATCACAAAATAATGTTCAGGATTTCACAATTAGATACCATCAGACAATGATGCTTTATTTTAAATCGAACCAAGAGGACTCAATAGCAGATTTCTTAAGAAATCTGCAATTGTAAGAAGCAGAGAAAGACAAGGGTTGCAGATTGCCAAATAAATGTGTAACTTTACAACTTTGTTGTCAAAGAATTTTTAACGGGAACTAACCGACATTTTTCTTCTCTACAGCGACTTTGCTTTCAAGAATAGCTTCAAGTTTTTCTATTTCAATCTTTTGCTCTTCACAGCGCTGTCTGTATCATAGAAAATCAGAATAATGCTATCTTGCAGTAAAGCAAGCATTATTGTGAAATGATCAACTATGTTGATGTCTGTCATTTTAATTAGACAATTTTACACCAATGGGTAATTTATACCATTTTTCGTATAACCAGTTCAGTGAATATCCCAGATATTACTCTTAGATCAGCACGTCTGAGATTCAAACCGACGAGAGTTCAACTCACCTTAGGATATGTCATTTAAAAGTTCATGACGTTGCCCCTACGCTAATAAGACATTCTACAATAAAGAAATAATACACTAAAGTTTAATAGTACAATAAAGGTTCCACCATGACAACTCTGATTTTATTCACTTACAATACCTATTTGACAATAAAGAAATCAAAGGAATTACGGCTAAATATTTTAACTGTCAACTTAATATGCGTCTGAAACGTCAGAAAAAATCAATATAGCTAAATTGCATAAAATTTGTTTTAATTCTAATCAAGTAATAACCTAAACTACATTAATCTATTAAATCACTGGAATCTATTTAGTAATTTAAAATCATTAACAACAAATGTTTGGTTATTAAATTAAGCCTGGAGATAGACAGAATTTATTGTACAAACTAATGTTAAACCTGAAAGTTTTAATGGCTGAATCATTTTCTTTCTCCTTGGCTCTCAGTTTCTTAATGATGTTGTTGCTGTTTAGCTGCTGCTTAGACAATTTCTCACCTGGAAAAGATAAGCAGTAATTATTATAAAAACATTATATTTATCTATAATAATAAAACATATATTAATTATATATATATATATAGATTGATGTCAGTAAGACATTTGACCGTGGATTAGTATGTGTGCAGGGTTCAAATCCTGGGCTCAACCATCACTGATATCGCTTTCAAGTGAGGAAACTGACGTCAACATTAGCTTAAGATATATATATATAAATATTATATATATATATAAATATATATATATATATATACACCCACATATATATACATGTATAATATATATATATATATATATATATATATGCATACATATATATATTATATATATATATGCATATTCATGCATGTATATATATATATATATATATAAAATTATATATATATATATATATATATATCAGAGTAAAAAATGGCCTCCATCAATCTGGATAATGTCTAGAAGCAAAAGTGAAAGTGTCTGAAAGCTTAATACTACTTGAGAAAATGAGTGAAATATTTATAGAACCTAATATACTAATTTTTTTTAAAAGAATTAATTATATTGCAAAACAAAACAAAAAACATTCAAAAAGACTGCATGTAAGTTTCTATTTAAAAATTACTCA
Organism: Enchytraeus crypticus; assembly: GCA_905160935.1. Lineage (NCBI taxonomy): Eukaryota > Metazoa > Annelida > Clitellata > Enchytraeida > Enchytraeidae > Enchytraeus > Enchytraeus crypticus. The sequence goes on from CAJHZI010000525.1 coordinate 135,398, forward strand.
CCTTCCTCCAGCAACTCAGCTATGACCTGCTCTTTTTCCTTCAACAGCTTCTCTGTTAGGACGGCATCACTCCTGCAAACCATATATAATAATAATAACTTAGGTGTTCAGAATAAAAAATTACACAAATAATAATTCGCTGAATAGAATTTAAGGAATAAATAGAATCAAATCACATTTTAACACATTCATAATGCACACTCATACCAAACTAGTATCATCATCATCATCTTCCCTTAAATCCCAGTTTAACTAGGGTTGGGATACAAATAGACCTTCTCCAATCATAAAGACTTTTGAAGTTTTTCCATTTGTTTAAATTTTGTAGCAATTTCTGGAGACAAGGCACTCACCAACCGAATGCCCTTTCTGACGTTGGTACCCAACTAGTATAAACTCATTAAGTACTACAGAGTGTAAGTTAAATGCAATGACCAAACAGCTACAAACCTTTTTCCACTTTCAGCTTCTGCTTCCTGCACCAATCTCTTCAGCGTGTCTCTCTCTCTCGACACTTCCTTTAATCGTTTGTCCATCTCCCCGATGCGTCTCGTGAACTCATCCGTTACTGTCTTAACGTCTTCCATCTCCGCCTCGCTCGCTTTCTCCATCTGAATCAACTGACTGTAGGGGAACAAACATTTCATTATATTAATTTAGGTAATTAATTAATTAAGTAAATAAACAGTACATCAATGAAATAAAATAAAATAGGTAACTACGCTGACTGACGTACAACTGCCAAATGAAATAAATAGATTTAATTTATTTATTTATTTTTGTATCAAATGAAAGCATGGCAACTGTTTTGTGAAATATAAATAAATTCAGCTTACCGCAGACATCATGACATAAATAAATAAAATTTATTAACTAAATGGGTAACTACAGCTGAAGTAGTATTTATTATTATTATTATTATTTTACTATTAACTATCATGTGAAGTACATTAGCACTGCAGCATAAAACATATAGAAATGACTTCAAAATTTTTCCAGAAGAATTGCAAATAATCACTACATTAGAAATTTTCTACTGATTGTTTTAACTCTAAAACTACTTTAAAAATAAAAAAGATCGACGTAAGCTTTTATGCACTGAAGCTTCAAGTTTCTATACAATATAATGAAACCTTTTACCTGCCAGGTATTAATGCAATGAAACTTAATTTTTTTAAACAAAGCATATGAGAACAGTATCGGCACTACACTGGTTGTAATTCTTTTTCAAATTGTTCAATCTCAATTGAATATTAGTAACATAGTTGTTGTATCGTATGGCATTATGTTGTCTCTGACAAAGATACAAAAAACAACAGCTGATAGTGATTATAATATGCAGCAACAATTATAATCATCACCAGATATAATGGACATAAGCATCATGCGATGATAGGATTTGTAGCTTACTTTTTGAGTATCGTATTAGATTCATGAAGACTGACATTCTCTTCACTTAATTCTAACTGTCGTCTTTCTCTGGCGTCCAATATCTCTGCCATTTCTGCCAATTTCTGTTAAATCAAGCAACAAGATAGAATATCACGATCACCATGATTCACAAATAAATATTTTTGAAAATTATTAATTATCAATTTATTTTGAAATAATTTTGAAGTAATACTTTTAGTTGCACAGAGGAAAATCTAGTGATCTCTCTTTGCAAAACAATGTGAGAACAATTTACTTCAATTCTACATTTGATCAGTATTTAAACAAATTTGCCAATTCCTGCAAATTTAATAAATTGTATTAAATTAAAAATTAAATTATAAAGCTAAAGCCCATTTTAACATAAATTTAAAGTCTCAAAAGCATGTCAGCGAAGGACAAGTGGATTTGAACCATGCACCTTAGAATTACTGTTGGATCGGTAAGACAACTTACTGAAGCCTCAGCCCATTAGAAATACTTAATATCACCAAAAAACAAATTCATTTATAGCAAAATTTATGCACATAGAATTATAATAATACTTTGCAACACATTGAGACAGAGTTTGCTTTAGATACCATTGGTTGCAGGAACAAACCTTTAACAGTTTTTCTACATCATAAGGACTGCTAATTCTCTCCTCTCCACCGACTGCCTCTGCACCTGCAGTAAATAGAGAGTGTCAGGCATTCAATATTAACATTCTGGTTTAATAACACAGCATAAAATCAAAAGTTCTATAACAGTACCTTTTACACACTTGATACTTGATAATTCAGGACAGAAACGGATCAGCTAAGTAATGCATGTCGTCAAAAATTTATTTCAATAATGTCAAAAAGGCAATTTTTTTCACGAGGTTAACCAGCTTCTTATTAAAATACAAAATCCATTTTTAATGAAAAGGACCAAGAGCTGATAAGAATATACAATAAATTAAAATTACGAGATGCACAAAATCACTATTCTTCTAAGGTGTTCTACATTGTAACAGATCTAAGGCGCATACTCACTAGCTTATAAAATAGTTAAAATTAATTATTAAAATTAACTAATTAGTTAAAATGCATTTATGACGCAATCACTTCAGAAAAAAGGACCGACATTGAAACATCATAAAATAGCCCTTAAACAAAACAGACAAATAAGAATATTTTTATTGCCGTCAGCAACCGTTGCCTAGTCGCCTATTCTATGACGCCGTACGAACGACATATCCTAAATTGATCATAACCCAGCGTATCAATGAAAAAATATTTAACAATAATTAAAAATACATTGTCAGAGAACAAATTTGAGTACTAAATGAATAATATTTAATAATCTAAAATGAATAATAATTAATCTAAAATGAATAATAATTTGACGTCCCTGACATTGCCCTATGGCGAGGAACCGGACGTTAAATTCTTATTGATTGATTGATTGAATAATAGTTTAATAAATAAATAAAACTACTTCGATACAGTTTAAATAGACTGAACTTGCGGAAATAGAAGACTGCCTGAGATACCTCGAGCACGCTCTCTCTTACCTTGAGCACGCTCTCTCTTCCCTGGAGCACACTATCTCTTACCTCGAGCTCGCTCTCTCTTACCTTGAGCACGCTCTCCCTTACCTCAAGCACGCTCTCTCTTACCTCGAGCACGCTCTCTTTTGCCTTGAGCACGCTCTCTCTTACCTTGAGCACACTCTCTCTTACCTTGAGCATGCTCTCTCTTACATGGAGCTCGCTCTCTCTTACCTTGAGCACGCTCTCTCTTACCTCGAGCACGCACTCTCTTACCTCGAGCACGCTCTCTCTTGTCTCGAGCACGCTCTCTCTTGCCTTGAGCAAGCTCTCTCTTACCTCGAGCTCGCTCTCTCTTACCTCGAGCATGCACTCTCTTCCCTCGAGCACGCACTCTCTTGCCTCGAGCAAGCTCTCCTTGCCTTGAGCACGCTCTCTCTTGCCTTGAGCACGCTCTCTCTTACCTCAAGCATGCTCTCTTACCTTGAGCACGCTCTCTCTCTTACATGGAGCACGCTCTCTCTGACCTTGAGCACGCTCTCTCTTACCTTGAGCATGCTCTCTCTTACCTCGAGCTCGCTCTCTCTTATCTTGAGCACGCTCTCTCTTACCTCGAGCACGCTCTCTCTTACCTCGAGCACGCTCTCTCTTACCTTGAGCACGCTCTCTCTTGCTGCCGCTGAGCTTCCTCTCAGCAAAGCTTCGTTGTCTTGACTCCGCCCACTCCTCGCTGGTTCTGCTCTGCAGGCTCTGAGCACTCGACCCGCTGTCCGTTCTACGATGACATCCAGCACTCTTCCTGCTCGTCCACTCCTGTGGACTGGTAGCCTGGTCCATTCTGCGCACCATTCTTTCGTCCTGTCTGCCAGCCAATGTCTGCTGTCTGCAAGTGATCAATAAGGATTATCATTATAATGCTTATAATAAAAATGAATAATAATAGTAATAATAATGCTTTTCATTAAATAAATTAATAAAAAGCAAGCATATCTATCAAAAACTTTAATAATGGATTATTGGGTTTGTTACAACCCTTCAACAGAAGGAAGGTTCACTTCTTTCAAAACACATTTATCGTGATATATCTGCAAGCAAAAATATTAAAATGCTGATCAAAATCAACATACTGATACAGTTTTCAATCAATTTCAATTAAATGGAGATGCTAATTGAAATGTTTCATTTTTACATTTAACTACTAGCATTATCAAGCAGACAAAATTTTTTTTATTCAATGGGCGCAAATTGGAGGCAAAATGCTTTACTTAAAAAATGCTCTATTTAATTAAAATAGTGCCGAGTAATGCCATCAGCATATTTAAATGTCCCACTAGTCCACCAATAAAGCATAAATTTCAAATTGAGCACTCTAAATCCAAATTGTGTTCCATTTTATGGCAATAACAGGTATAATAAGTAGCAAATATATAACATCAATTAATCAATCAATTAATAAAGATTTAAAGTTCGGTTTCTTGTCAATTGGAAGTGTCAGGGACGTCTCAAGTGGACTCTGCAATAATGGAAGCCAAGACAACACCACACAATGACTGAGTACATGCAAAGAACGAAGAGAAAAAAAGGTCAAGACAGTGCAAGGCCATAAACGTTTTTTGGATTAACATCCACTCTCCTAGAAATCCATGAAGACCCTATATAAATGTAACAAACTATCAAAGTATCGAAGCTGCTACAATAAACAAAATAAATTCTTTGATAAGCAGCTTCAATACACTAATCAAGTGTACTCGCATGATAATAATAAATGTTTAACGTCCGTTCTCTCCTACAAGGATGATGTCAGGGACGTCCCCCCATCACATGTCACTACAAATCGATTCACCTCAAACGATCTGAAAAAAAAACATGAGCTGAAGAGAAAGAAAAATAGAGAATGAGTAGCATTACCTGTACTTAGCGGCAGCAGCTTCGTTGTATGCCATGAACATTCTGCTGCTGGCCGTACTCCCACCGCCATTAGGAGTAGAGGATATATGAGAGATGATCTCAATGTCAGAGCTCGTGGTCGTATCAACCTCATCGCCTGACGTATGACCGCTACTGTGTGCCGAACCCACTCTCAGCTCCTTCATACAACGTCCACCCGCTTCCAGGAACTCGTATCTCTGTTCCTCTAAGTTCGTGCTCTCGGCCATGGCGTCTTCGAGCAAGTTCTTTACGTAGCTTCCGGAGCTGTCGATGCTTCTCGGACTATCGCTGCTCCTCTCAGCTGAGCCATCTTGATCTCTGGCTACGCCGCCATGTTTCATCGTTCCTTCCACATTGGAGCCGTCGTGGGACTGCGGAGATTGCTCGCTCGTCTCTTCGTCAGGCAAACACTCAGACATCTCGAGATGAAGAGCCGAGGATTCCACGTAGGACTTAACGTACTCGGATTTCTCTGTCTCGTGACTGCCGGCGTTTAATTCCTCGATCCAGTTACGAGACGCCGCTTCTTTACGGTGTTTGCGAGATTCCTCCGCAGTCTGGTTGCTTTGATCGAGCAGAGCTAAACTATCTTCACGAGGATACGATGAAGAAATCTCATCGTTATCAATCGTAGTTTTTGCAGAATTTACCTCCTTATCAAACACTGTCAGAGATTCAGTCGATACAGCAGTACTAAATTTACCGTGTTTAGTTTCGGAAGAGTCCAAATCTTCTTCCGGAGCAGAATTACGTGGAGTCGTCTCGTCGGAGTCATCGGCACAGACAGTTCTGTTGCTCTCCGATAGGTCGTCACCGCTCGTTTCAATGCTGCTCTCCATCGGAGTACCATCACTCACACACGATCCCTCTGACATAATCCTCGTGATAGCCGCTACTCTATGTTGCTCCACGTCAGGGCTCAACAGCAGTTCAGAAGCTATTCCTGTTTCGTTAAAACTCTGCTCTTTAAAATCATCGACGGGTTCTGCGTGCGACGGGGTTGATGTAACATTACACGTCTGCTCTGTGTCAAGATTTGCGCCTATCTCATGTAGAGATGTATCGAGGGATGTGCTCATCAGGGTATTAGCAATATCCTGCGAGGAAGAAGGATCTGCATTCAGGGATTCAGCTAATTCCACAGTGCTTTCCTTTGTGCTCTCAATCAGCATACTAAATGTAACATCACTCTCTTCCCAACCATTCCCTTCTGATATTTCTTTAGGATTGAAATTATCTTCATCATCTTTAGCACTTGAATCATCTAAGTGTGTATCCTTGCTAACATTTTTATAAGTATCTGAATCCTCTACTTTACAATCGTCGACAGAAATATCTACAATTTCATTTGTACTCTGTAGTGATGGGCTACTTTGATTTAGTTTGGCATCAACTTGCGAACTTGCTTTCTCAATCTGCAAAATACTCGTGTCTTCAGCAGATTTCACACTCTTCAGAGAAGTTGCAAGTTTCAAAGGATTTCTCGATTTAGATGAATTTGCGGAAATCTCAACAGAAGTATCACTAGAGACGCTAGAAATGACCTCTTCTGCATTACCTGCGTCACTCGTGTTAATTGAACCCACATCTTTACCAGTCCAGGAACTGAAGAATGAAGAAACCTCTGCAGTTATATTGCTCAGAGACTCGGACCCACTTACTAAATCACTAGTAAATGAAGAATCTCTGCTTTTCTTTGATTTAGCAGCAAGCGGAGTGTTGCTTGATGGAAGTTCTTCACTTGAAATATTTGAAGCTGGATTCAACAGGTCAGAGGCGGCTGAACCATCGTTCAGCCAATTAGAGAAGAAGTTTTCATTACTGGCCTGAAAAGTTGAAGTCAAGTTGCCACCTGAAAATTACATTCACAAAAAAAATAATTCAAGAATTTAATTAATCGTAATTAAATCTTCTATTAAATTTTATCTTAATTATATTACATTGACCAAATGTTTATAAAATACAGTTTACAATAACCATAGTAGCTAAAAGTACATTGTTAATTAATAATTTAAATTAATTATTCAAAGAAAAACTGAACTAGACTTTTATAAATCACTAGCAGATGAGGTAAAATTCAAAAATTTTAAATTGCATCAAATATTTTATGTCCTGCTCATTAATACTCTGATAAAACATCCAGAACTTTGATTTATCCCCAGAACTAAACAATTACTGATAATCTACTAGTGTCCATCCTACTTCTTATTGATTGGCGGTAATTGCGACAACTGTAGTTTACCCTCACCGCTACTCTGCCTTGAATTGATGAGTACTCAAAGTAAAAATTTATTTTAAATTTGAATACAAGGAATAATTTGAATACAACGAATAAACAGGTCGTGATAATCAATAGGCTATATAGCCATCGCCGGAGAGCCTGCCTCACATTCTGATTTATAACGATTAAATTATCATCAACCATTTTCCCCGTGTTGTGTCCGGGTTGTTTGAAGAATTGACCAACCGGTGACTGCACGTGTTGTAGAAGGCGATTAAAGCACTAAGATCCATACCAACGTCAGAAAGGGCATTCGGTTGGTAAGCGCCTAGGCTCCAGAAATTGCTACAAAAATTTACACGAATGGAAAAGTCTCAAATAGGGGATTGGCTGGTGGTATGGTGTAGGACAGAGAGGATTTAAGACAGTCTATTTGTATCCCGACCCTAGTTAAACTGGAATTCAAGGGAGGATGATGATGATGAAATTATCATCAACCATAAAGTAAAATATTTTACTACAAAACAATTGAAAATACCTTCATCTTCTTCTTTAATATCGAGGACCTTATCGATCTTCTTAGTTGCAGTTTTTATTGCCTGAGAGGCAAGGTTCGTCAAATTGGCTGTGTCCCACCAACTACTCATTGTTTCAACAGTTTGCTGCTAAACTGGAGATCGATACATACTGTTTTCTAGATATTCATCTGTTTCAAAAAACAAAATGCTATTTTAAACATAGCTGACGAGGCTCATTACAATTCAATAGCCTATCCATTACAACAATGTAAGCAGAATATTGATAAACTTTTAATAAATAGTTGCACTTTGATGGCCTAATCAATAGTTTTTTGCAGTATTCATATGAAACAAAGATAGATCTTATACTTAAATTGGAGCTATTCATATAAGATTCCGGCAATATCTACTTTGGAAATTATAATTATTTATAATAATAATAATAACAATTAAAGTGCTACTGTCATCAATGACAACATAGAGCACTACTAAAACAAATCCAAGCCGGTGAGCAAAAAAGGGTGCAAGTTCAAACATCCAGAAAATCAGTCCAAAGATACCAAGGATTAAAGAAAAAGAGGTTCGCAACTTATGAATACTGTATGGACGAGAAAGATGTAAAAGGTTGGTCGTCAACTGCCTGTGAAATGGCTCATTGTAAAGCAAAGGCCTACGTTATTATATTAGTCATTGTTGCGCCTAAACCACCTTTTCTTTAACTCCCTTTACTTTGGACTGAATTTCTGGATTTTGAAATTTGCACCGTTTTTGAACCTTCTTTTTTTGCTCGCCGGCTTGATTTTGTCTCAATAGTGCTCGATGTTGTCATTGATGACTGTAGCACTCTAATTGTTGTTATTATATTAATCGGTTCTTCCAAAATCCAAAACAGCAAAAAGACAGCACAAAATTTGAATGAATAATTGTAAATCCCTTAAACAAGCATAAATTTGTTAATTGATTGTGATATTATTATTTTTAATTCCTTATGCAAAATGACAAAACATTTAACAGTACAATAACACTGATTCTGGCATGGCTTTTTAATTCTACAATTACATTTAAGCTTATAAATTTTCTTTTGTTATTGTTTACGTTTGCGTGGCACTGCAATCAGGGTTATATTTCTTCTTCTTCAAGCTCACTACTGCTGGACACTTCAGCAGTCTCTCTAACCCAAAGATATGGAATTCTTTATTCTATGCACCAACCCTCTTCCTCCAATGATCCCCGTCCATCGAATCGTCATACACAAAAATCATACATTGCATATCTTTGCATATATGTTATTTTTATATAGTTTTTGGTTTTTATCTATTTCTATATACGAAATGTTAAATATGTATATAGTTTTAAGAAGCTATTAACATTAAGCTTATCCGTACCCTAATCCTAGCCTAACCATATAATACACCCTAACCAAAACTTTGTACCTATCAAATTTATCACTATTTTAATATAGGCCTATTCTATTTCAATTAAGAACTTTTAAAAAAAAATGTTAATAATTAACTTGGTTAAGTGTCGTTATTTAGCTCTGTTTACATGGAATTTTAACATTGTATGGCGGGTGAGATTTATTATTTCAACAACCGCAGTGATATAATAAACACTTAAATATTAGATTTTATCGATAAGTTTAATAATTTGTTTAGTTATTAGTCCAATAAGGCCCTACCAATCTATTGTTGGAGATCTCATGTTTAACGTACAGCTGCTTTCTCTGAAAGCAATCTATAATCTTTAATCTTTACGAAAATGTAAATTGTACTTCTTGTTCCTACCTTTTCCATCTCTTTTTATCAACCAGTGACCATGAGTTGCGACAAGCACGCAAACCTCCTTTTCTTTAATTTCCTTTATCTCTGAACTAATTTTTTGGAATTTGCACCATTTTGGATCTTATTTTTGCTCACCTTCTTGGACTTTGTCTCAATATTGCTCGATGTTGTTATGCACGACAGTAGCACTCTAATTGTTGCTGTTATTATAGTGTTACTGGCCATTAGGTACCTTGATTTTGATACCTTGGATATAGTGTGGACCACGCTCCTATACAGTTGTGAAACATGGTTACATCACCATTAAGAAAAGAGGATCTTAGGAAACTGGAAGCATTTGAAATGTGGCCATGGAAAAGACCAAATGGATTAACTAAATTACGAACGATGAAGGACTAACGATGGTTGGCATAAATAGGCAATTAATAAATATTGTAGGGAATAAAAAGAAAAAACTGGATGGATCATATAATGAGAGGAAATGGGTTAATAAAAGTTATTTTAAGGAAGAATGTTAGGAAGAAGGTTAGAGGAAGACAGAGACTTGGGATATTATAATTTGACAACTATTTTATATGTTGCTCAGACTCCCCATACGTCACTTACGCTTTACAGTTGGTCTATTCTTAAGTGACCCAGACACAACTTGGGAAAACCACAATTATAATTTACCGAAATCAGACATAATTAAACTGCCATCCCCAATCAAACTTAGTTACACAATCTAATTTATTCTAATGACTTTCTCACTGTGTATAACATCAATTAACGTCATGATAATAACTTTAATCTAACAGTAAGTTAATGATGTGAGTGGGCTAGATTTCCTAGCAAGCAGATCAGACATATCAGACTATCTCTGGGCCAGTAAATGAATAATGAAATAAACTGTGCAACAGTTAAAGGAGGCATTATTAGTTCTAATTGATCTTCTTGGATGATCATTTAATGTGTGTTTAACAGTCACCTTTCTTTACTTTACAGCTCTTCAAATCTCAAATCATCAGCTATAGCGACTGTGATAGCGTCTTCTAAATATACCCGTGACATAATGGCAACTGCAGTCACTGGAACAACATCTTTGTCTAAAGTAAGTATGCCTATTAAATTTGTGATGGCCCTGTTTTGATGTTTTAATTAGAATTTTTGAAACATATTCTTGTAAGTAACAGTTAAATGTTCAAATACAGTCCCATTCACACCTTCACTCATTACCTATACAACGATTATCAAAATGTTAAGCATTGTTAGTTTTGCTTTACTATAGCATAAATGGAATTTTCACTTAAAATTGTGTATTAGTAAAATATTTTATTCTGATATAATCATTCTAACTGAGTAGTGTTTGACTAGCTGTTGAGTAGTATTGGCAGTGAATGGAGACCAGTAATTTAATCCACAATTAATGGTTTCAGTAATTTAATCTATAATTAATGGTTTCAGTTGACTACATTTCATTTCATCGAGCCTGCATTACAGTGCATTGTAACAGAAATGATATTGATATATTGCATGCATAGTGTTCTATATTGAATGATGTAGCGTAATTTAATGACAAATGCTCTTATTAATGAACATTGCTTGTATTTTGTAGGGAGTGTTTGTATTTAAAGGTACTCAGATGACAGCCAACATTGGTATGTTTATGATGTTTACAGAATAAATATATCACTAGATGTGAATTAAAGTTTGTTAAATAATAATTATAATAAATATTCATATGTATACTGTTCTGTGAATTTTCTATAAGTGTATTGATGCTTAAAATTTGTTTATATAATATTGGTTGCTTAAAATTTTTTATATAATAAAGGTGTACTGTGCACTTTTAAAGTGTTGTAATTTGGAGAATTACATATTTTTTGGAAGTTGGACAATACAGTACAGCTAAAAATATTAAGACATTAACATTTTGTTGGCAGAATCAATTTCACTTAGAAAATATACTTTGTTCACTTATGCAAGTAGATTAAATGTAAATAGCCTTGTTTCTAAGTAGGAATTTTTGGTATATATGGTTGTAGCTCTGATGGTAAATTTAGAAACTTGCTGAGGCGAAGCCGATATGATGAGATTAACTTTATGTACTGATCGGTGATATATATTCTAATTAAGGAATGAGAAAGCTAATTAATTATCTATGTATGTATGTGTATATATATATATATATATATATATATATTAATATATATTAAACACCTTTCCCTGTGTTGTGTCCGTGTTGCTTGAAGTATAGGCCACTGTGTAAATATGCACGTGTCGTAGAAGGCGACATAAAAACTAGATCCAAACCAATGTCAGAAAGGGCATTCGGTTGGTGAGCGCCTAGGCGCCAGAAATAGCTACAAAAACTTACGCGAATGGATAAACTTAGAAAGGCTATTCATATCCCGGCCCTGGTTAAACTGGGATTTAAGGGAAGGTGATGATAATGATAATATATTAAGCACTGAATACATGATAAATATTCTGTTGCAGATGATTACATCTCAGTAAAGAAAAGCCCTCTCACGCCTTCAAAATCTGCGAGTAAATCTAGAAGTAAATCTTCTAAGTGTCATAGTTCTCCGGATTCTAATGCAGATATCGTTAACAGAATGAAGCTGTTTGATTCTGCTTGGAATACATTCAACAGCAAACTGAAGGTTCCTAAGTTCATGTAATTTTAGTTTAATACTTTTATATTTAGTTATATATATAATATTTTTTATTGTTAATAATATAATTATGTTGTTTTAGCACTATCTAATAAAGGGTGGAATTTCGAATGTAAGTGCTTTGTTGATTTTTTTGCAATTTTTTGCATAAGTACGTACAGATGCCGGCATAAGTTTTCATTGACCATTGTTAACGGGTATCATGTCTTGGGCGGCGCCCGCTTCGCATTTCAGCTTTTGGTCACTGAGATATTTGTAGTACAGTAAATTGTTGAATCTTCGTAAATTTTGTGTTGGAATTTTTTCTAAGTATTCATATCAAATTTTGTTACAAATTATCTGGCCTAAAATATAGGCCTATGATTCTTAGATGTAAAACAAAATCGGCTGTTTTAACAATTTTATACACATTTTGTGTTTTTCTAATTGTTTGTCATGTTTTTTTGTTGTGCAGACAATTGAAGACTACTTTAACGAAGATATTATCAGTGAGTTGGTGAGATTTGTTAACTCAAGTTGTTCAGCTCTAGAAAGCTCTTCTGCCCTTAATGCAGATGAGTCTGTGTTGACATTCAGAAAATTCAATTCAGAAATCACTACAGCTGCTCTTGTAACAGGTCTAATTTCAGATTTTAATAGTAAAAGACTTGGACTCTAAAGATAATATTCAGTTATGAGTATTTGTATGAATGTCATAATTGTATTGTTACTATTAATACAATAATAATAATAATAATTATTATTATTATTATTTATTAATACTGTTATTTATTTTTTCTTTAAATGCTGTAGTCTGTATTGGGACTTGGGCTAAAAAAATGATATAAAAAGGGTCTTCATTTAATTAAAAGTTTAAAAATGAATCAGTTAAAAGAAATCCTCCACAATCTGGGAGCTGCATTAGACAAAGTGTCCTGGAAACAGACAACATTGGAAAGATGATAATAGTCTCAATTTATTTAGAGAAAAATAGGAAATTTAATCTCCTTAAATAAATATAATCTAACTTGCAGCATATACATTCTATGTACTTTAATAAATTGGTAACAATAATTGGAGGAGCTGTAAGAAATTGACTAATGCTTCATCATTCATTTGGCTTGTTGTCACTATGTGTTATTGTAACTTAATATTGAATATAAAAAAATCATTTTCAATAACTATACTTCCATAAACTCTGTACATTAATTATATTTAGGTACATATTTCCTGAATACAATTTTGAACTAACAGGCTACATATTAGTTATATGATTATTCAGATGTGTGATGAATTCATTCATCTTTGCAGGAGTCAGTGTGACTGATCATTCTGCGATGTTTACTGCATTGACCAATGAGCTGAGAATAAAGTCTACAAAGCACGTGATTCGTCTTCACTCTACTAACTGCACGTCGTTGCAGGCTCTATTTCTAACTCTCTTCTCACAGCTCTGGTCTGCTGACCCCCAGCAGTCAACTGACGAAGTGCCTATAAGTGAAGATGTCAGTGTATTTTATCATTTCAATTTTTAATGTGTAATGATTGCAGTTTAAGAAGTACTAAAGGTTTATTTTATCATTAATTTAAATTTAGCTTCTATTAATTTTAATGATTTAATTTAGCATTTCTTATCATGGGTATGAGGAAAAATAGAAGTGTAGAGAGTTTGAGAAGACAGAGACTTGGAATGATAGATGATTAGAAAACGTATTGTTATTATTGTTGATTAGAAAACATTATTAGGTGATTAATTATTATTGTTTTTATAGTTGATTAGAAAACATATTGATATGTGAATTTGTAAAATTATAGATAGAAACTTGTGCAAGAATTATATCTATGTACTTGACAATAGACGGTAGACTAAGAGAGATATTGTATATGTAATATATGCATGAGGCCCCAGAGATGCGTTAGTTCATCATTAAGCTGATAGAAGGCTGTCAACCTATACATAGCTGCCTCAAACAGTGAAACTCTAATGTATAATATAAGAGCAGTTGCTTTGCAGATATTCAGTATTTTCTTTGTTATTATGTCTTTATATAAATGTTTATACAATTGGCAGGAATGTCAAAAATTGTGTATTTTAGAGAGATCTATACGATATTCTTATAATAGTATTAGTTTTAAACCAAGATCAATATTTATATTTGACAGCTTGATGAGGAATATGAGATGGCAGATAATGAAGTTATTTCTACAGAATTTTCTATTGGCAGAGGCAACAAAAAATCTTTGACGATGTCTACATTAGCTGCGTGGTATTCAAAAACCTATTCCTCAGATAATGAGGTAATTTTACATCCGCTAGACTTATGTTATTGGTGCTTTTAATTCTCCTTTTATTTTGTTTCTTTTTTATTTTCTTAGAAGATCTAATGATTATTGCATTAGATCTTCATTGTTTTGCAGCAATTGAGTGCAAAGATAAATATAGAAAATTTATATTTAACTGAAACATTATGTGTCTATATTTTAATATCTTTCAATCATGATCACAATATCATCAAATTTATTTCAATCTTCTAAATGAATGAATGCTTGATAACATGTCTGCATTATTGTCTTGAATTCTTCTGATATTTGATTTGTTACTACAGAATAGACCTTGGCTTGTGTTTGTAATAGAAGACTTTGAAGGATTTTCATCACAAATTCTGCAAGATTTTATCAGTATTTGTGGGTTAGTAATATTAAAATATTAGTGGCAAAACGGTTATAATCAATTATGCTATACATTAATTGTATAGAAGGTTTTCTTATTGCACTCATGTATCTTGATTACAGGACGGTGAGAGCTTTTGACATTTTTCTTTATATTCGTAAAATTTTTTTAGAGATTCATTCCTCAAGCATAAAATATGAAGCCAATTGCCTTGTTAAACAAATAGTTATTCAATTTTTGTTCAATTTGTTGCTTCTGTTTGATGACCAATTTCGAGGAGATATTTCTTCATATACAGATATTAGTGGGTTCAAATTTCCGCCTGGGAACTGTAACATAATCCATTTGAATCCAAAGCAGCTATTAATTTTAATTTAGCTTCTGAACCGTTATGAGACTATTGATCAGTTGTTTCTGACTGCGGTTATGTTTGATTAAGTATTCATAGTGATTATAAATTCTAATTCTAATTGGTTTTTCTTCCTAAAAATAAAATTGTGTAACTGGCTGCTAATTATTTGTTATTATATTATCAGCTGCATGTACTATTTCTGCTGCAGTCATTACATCGAGAAGCTGCCAATAGTTTTGCTGTTTGGTTTGGCCACATCTCCTGCCGTAATACACCAAGTTCTGCCCTACCACGTCTCATCACTTCTCGCCATTGAAACTTTCGCTGGATCTCTATCCACCGACTATCTATCACTTATCATTGATCAGGTAATGAAGCTTTCTGCTATGCATGATTTTAGATTTAAGAACGCATGGTGCTAGAGAATGTCTCGTTCGTGTGTATTTAGAATTCCAGCTTGTTTATTAATGCTTTCCTAATTTGATATTTCCTTAAGGGCAGTTATACTTTACTTTAAATGAATGAATTTATATTTAAAGTAGTTATGTTGGACAGGCAGTATGGCTAAAATTATGTAAACGGTAGTGTAGTATTTTTTTTAAGGCTTCTATTTTATAAATTTTCTATACGATTATACAGCAAAGATAAGATGGTTACTGTAACTATATTTATTTCTTTGTTGTCTTGATTGTATACGTCTCAGGCATCATTCTTGGATGATAAAATAGCTGTTTAGCCTTAATTATTATTATTATTAGCATTATTAGCATTATTATTGTTATTACATTTTCTTTCTTGCTTAAAGTATCAGGAATATAAACCAATGGGACTTCAATGCGCCAGTAAAAACGCTAACGAGTTCATGACAAAGTTGTATAAGGCTCCGATAAACTTGGACATATTTATTCAGAATTTTACTCTTATTCGCAGGTGTTGATGGGATCTATTTTGCCATTCCGTCTTGGTGGAAAAACATTTGATTTTCTACTTGACAAGTTTCTCTATCATGACTTCTCTGTTCTAAACTTTCATATGGCTCTGAAGGTTTGTATTTTCTTCTAAAAATCTCTTCTAATTTATAATTTGCATGCTCTTATGTACAAGCTCAGAAGCAGGTTTAATTTCATCTGAATGCATCAAAGAATCTGTTTGGAAAATCTCCAAACACTGGTGAGGCAGATTGATCTATATCAAAGGGTTTAAAACCTGCAGAGCTCCTATGATTATACAGAATTTGTAAATCTGTGCAATTTTTATTTTTGAAACTACCTGATGTAGTTCCTATTATTTGTATTGTCAGAAAGATGAAGTGCATTATCAGACTCAAAGTCTAGTAACTACTAGAAATAAGAATTATGGCAGTTTTAACTTCTGTTCATTTACAGGCTAATGTACACAACAAAAGGGTTACTTTGAAAACTCCCATCTGTGTACAAAAATTCAATTTAAAAATTTGAGTAAGACTTTTAAAGCAATTTTTTAGTGATTCTATGTTTGTGATTGGTGTATTTAAGCAGAGTTTTCATAACTCTTATTCAATAGTGACAGCATGTCTGATGGTTTTAGGATTTGACATTAGTTTTATTAAAATTATTGCAATATGGTGAAAGTCCATCAAATTCATAATTGGACAATGTCATTAGAGTCGATGTTTATTTTTAAGCACGCTTAACTGGCACGTTCAAAATGAATATACATGATGTTGAAAGAAAATTATATGACAACTACTTACAATGACTTTAATATTCTCATTGGTATTGGAATTTATGGTCTTAAGAAATGTATGTCGCACAGTTTTGTATGCTGGAGCACTTTGAGAGAAGCAGTTTGAGTGTACTGTGTGTAGAGGGGGATAAGATTCGAGATACCATTGAATCTCTCTCGCACACGCAACTAGAGGATATCAGATCTTGTCGATCTTTCAGAAGGTAAGGATAAGATCTTGATTAAGACCATACTTTTTCTCACTCATCCAAATCTTACTATGCTAAAATGTTTATATTTTCAATTGACGTTTGCATTCAGCACCTTTCATTCATTTGCTTGCACTGTTTCAATTGCTTATTACATTTTTTCTTTTGGGATTTTAGTCTTCCTTTTTGACCCTTCTCTTGTTTATCTCTTTTCGATGTTATATTAATGCAAGTTTGGAAGAATTTTTGAAATGGCTGCAAATAGGTTAACAGGCTTGAGTGTAATTTAGGCCCATGTTGAACTTAGATGTTCTGTCTTGTGTGGTAAGTTAATTTATGTACAAATGTTTGATGTTCCATTTAAACACATTGTCTTATTTAGTCTATATGAGATATTACTGACGTTATCGTTGAAGAAAAAGGATGAACATTGAGGAAATGGCAAAGAATAGAGTTTTGTGCAAGAACATCATCGAGAAATCTTTAGCTGGGACCAGCTCCAGGATGATCACATGACATGGCATATCGTTGATTGAAAATGATAAATCTTCATTGTAGGTTTGTTGAGAGTTGCCCTCCCGAGCAGCAGATAGCATTACTGGAAGACTATAAGGTAATGAAGAAAGAGATACTGAGTATGTACCAGCTGATCACTGAGCATCATACGATCCTGCCTGCTATACTCAGATGTCTACATTCTCTTACGTGTGACCTGCCCAAACAGCCATTAGGCAAACAGGTTCGTAAATCTATGCAAATGTTTTGTAGTGATTTTAAAACTTCTGTTCATTTCAATATGACAGCTGTTGCTGTTTAAAATTATGTAAATGTGCTTATTAATTAAACATTGATTGTTAGTTATTCTACTTGAGGTGTATCTGCCATTATTATTTTGGTAAAATCTGATGCTTGACGTTCGATATATTGTATTGTACTATTAGTATCTTTCTGTTGGTGCAGGATTCAGCATCACTAGTAAGGCATCAACAGCACTTAGAGACCTAAAACTGACGTTAAATTAGCCTTTAACGTTAGTGATGTAAATTACCTCATTAAATAAATTAACAATTATTCGGTAAAATAGATAACTTTGCTCCTCACCTTGTTTCCTGAAGGAATTCTAATTACAAACTGTGATTGATGAAATGTATAGTGTGTGATGGGTTAGAGACTATTGGAGACTGTACCATGTTCTTATTTAACTAGTGATAATTTTAGCGGTTGACCAGAGATAAGTTAAAAGATAATAACTGGCAAAACTATGAATTGAATCTCGAACTCTGCCATTTGTCCTGTGTGTCTAGCATATAATTAACATTGGAGTTTAAAATGCTGTTGATTTCCGTTCATTTGATCGCATAGGAACTAAAATTGTAAACTAATTGATTGGTTGACTACATGTTTGAACAGGTAAGAGAGTTGTATGCACTGTGCCTGTGTGTAAACATCTGTGACTCAACAGAATACCAACAGGCCTTTCAGCTCCTCAGGTTTCAGTTACATTTATTCTATTTGTTACTAAATCTACTGCATTACTTCAATTGTTGTAAGTGCATCTATTTGACTTAAATTGTACTTATTCTGTTAGTTACCAGGTACCCTAGCACTTGTATGATGCTTTGTTAGTCTGATGTACATAATAGTGTATTCCTTTATTTCATCACGATCTAACCATTCAGATAGTATAATATATCAACTGGTATAACAGTTATGGACAGTTACTATGACAGATAAAGAAAACGTAATACGACAGATGAAGAAAAATTTAGAATTGAAATTTATTAAACTACATATAAAATGTCCGACTGCATTTACATAGAATCATAATAAAAAAGAGAACCTCCTTAAGTATACTGGTAAGCAATGTAGGCCTATAAGTTGTAGGAACATTACATAGTAGATGGGATTCTTAAGTGAATTTGATGCTGATTTAGATACAGGACCAATAGTGGAATGGATTTATTTTTGAAAGTGACAGAGAGAAATGAGTAGTCTCTTGATTCTGTGATGCAATCAACTGCCGTTTTTAATTCATGTAAATGATATAAATGAAGACGTCATTTCTAAATTGTATGGTCATATTAATTAGCTTAGGTTACAAAGAGAGTTAACGTCGTGAAACTAATTTGATTTAGTGATGTCGTACTAAAGACATAGCAATCGTCTAATGTCATCTATAGAAATGGGTGTATTGAATTTGACTATGATACAATTTAAGTAAATATTGTACTTTTTGGCTTAGAATGATACAATTTTTAATTAGAATGAGGAAACCGATGCTCAATGCTCATGTTACTGTAATGTAGATCATTGTCACGTGATGAATTGAGTGTATCAATGGATTCTCTGTCATCTATCCTAAACTCTGATCGGTTCATGCAGTGTGCTTCATTGAATTCCTGTCGAGCTGACATCTCTAGATTTATTGATCTACTGGCTAACTTGGCCAGTGCTACCTCTGGTGAGAGTTTTACATTTTATTGTATTTGCAACTTTTCATTTTACAAAAAAAAGAATAAATAAATAAAAATCATCATCATCATCCTCCCATGAATCCCAGTTTAGGGTCGGGATACGAATAGACTGTCTCAAATCCTCTCTGTCCTACACCACACCACCAGCCAATCCCCTATTTGAGACTTTTCCATTCGTTTAAGTAAATTTAACAAAATTCGAATAAATAAATTTAAAAAATTTAAAATTTAAATTATGTTAAAAAGCCTACTTCTTAATGTAATTTTTTTTAGTTTAGATGCACACATGACATGCCGCATGTTTTATTTGTTGTCATTGTTGTCAGTTGATTTCAATTACAGAACAGCATTGCTTGACGTCGCTTCTTACATAATAGCAGCAACTCTGCTTCTGTCTTTAATCTTCTAGTTAATCAAGTGTATAAAATATATGATGATGGTGATGAATCTAGTGTATAAAATATATGATGATGGTGATGAATCAAGTGTATAAAATATATGATGATGGTGATGAATCAAGTGTATAAAATATATGATGATGGTGATGAATCAAGTGTATAAAATATATGATGATGGTGATGAATCTAGTGTATAAAATATATGATGATGGAGATGAAACAAGTGTGTAAAATATGTAATATATAACAACATATAACAACAATTAGAGTGCTACAGTCATCAATGACAACATCGAGCACTATTGAGACAAAATCAAGCCGGCGAGCAAAAAACGAAGGTCCAAAAACGGTGCAAATTTCAAAATCCAGAAATTCAGTCCAAAGTAAAGGGAGTGAAAAAAAAGGTGGTTTAGGCGCAGGTCGCTGCTCATGGACCCTGGATGGAAAAGAGAGATGGAAAAGATAGGTCTTCAACTGCTTATGGAACTGCTCCTAGGAAAGCAAAGGCTGATGTGATTCAAGTGAAGATTTCCGAAGATTGGATGGAAGAGAATTCCAAATCTGAGGTGCAGCATGCTGGAAAGCACGATTAGATAGCTTAGAGCGTGAAGGTAAGCTAGGTCTCATAAGAGTAATTAACTTAGAAGACCGAGTAATAGCAGGCTGCATCACTTTAATCAAGTGAGACATACAAGTTTGTCCAGGGATGGTGATGGACTTATAGGTTAACGAAGCTGTTTTGTAAATGATACCCTCTTTAATCTTTAGCCAGTGCAAAGACTTCAAAATGGCGTAACATGTGCGTACTTGGAACTACAAAAAATTGCTCGTGCAAGAAAATTCTGAACAAACTACAACCGATCAATCTCACAGCCAGGGAGATTTAAAAACAGGGAATTGCAGTAGTCTAACTTCGATTGCACAAGAGCAGCACCAATTGTCTCACGTGACAAATATGGATGATGGTGATGAATCAAGTGTATAAAATATATGATGATGGTGATGAATCTAGTGTATAAAATACAAATATATTAGTCTATCATAATTATAACTATGTCTGTCAACGTTTGTGTTTGTCTTGTTTAACTTGAAAAGAAATGAAATGTTTTATCTTGCTGAATTCGGAGTAAATAATCTGGGCTTTCTTTTTCCAAAAGCACAAGCAATCTGTTTATTTTTATTTTTGCTTGTATACAAAGATGGTCGTACTTCTAACGACGATGAGGTGAAGGGATCAGTTAAATCAATGGATTCAACAGATATCGACACTGACTTCACATCTCCTCAGAAAATGAACATCCAAACTCTGCGCCAGGTCTGACTTCATTTTATTTTTTATAGAATCATAATAAAATGATAACTTGTGGAGTATATACAGCGCAAGCAATGTATAAGTTGTAGGAACATTGTATAGTAGATGTTATTCTTAAGTGAATTGGAAGCTGACTTGGTTATAAAGGACCAGTAGCTTGTGCGTTGTAATGTGTGGGACTGTCCATCACCAGATCCTGCTGTGGACTCTGCAGATCTTCTGATGCAGCTCTTGAACTCCATACGTTATCTACTTCGTTATTTATCACGGCACTACATAACTACGTAGATATGCACGGCAGTTTTTAAGATATTGAAATGTCCATGGTTGACTTTCATTTTATGGTCCAGTTTTATGTCTTCAATGGCGTATCAAATTAAGTTTATCGATTGATTTAGTTACTTCCTCGCAAACGAGTTACTTATTTTATTCTACTCATGAACGATAGAATTTATCTGATTGTCGACACGTCTTGATTTGTTTGATTACTGAGCAGAAGTTACAGAAGCAAGCTCAGACTGTGAACAATGCTAAGAGTAGTGAATATGATCAGTTGAGAAATACCATCATGGACTACCTTGACAAGAATTTGTTCAGGTATATCTCTTCTATAAGCCACTTTAAGTAAGCTGTAAACTAGAGCTTATACCAATATTAATAGATTAGCCTTATATATTAATAGATTAGTCTCGATTAAATTGTTGATCTTTACTTGCCTTAAACTTGAAAGTTCTGTGCTGAATGAAATATCAGTGACAAGTGAATCCTGATTTGGAATCTGACACCTATTGGTCCACAGTCCGATACTTTAAGACTTTAACAGTTGTGTCGCTGGTTCAACAAGTAGAAGCAGTGATATCAGCCTTGTCACAAGTTTAGCTATATTATTTTAAGTTATATTATATTATGTTATGTTAAGCTATATTATTTTATATTATATTATGTTAAGTTAAGCTATATTATTTTAAATTATAAATATATTATGTTATGTTAAGCTATATTATTTTATATTATATTATGTTAAGTTAAGCTATATTATTTTAAATTATATTATATTTCGTTGAGCTATATTACTTAAAATTATATTATATTTTGCTAAGTTAACCTGTATTATTTTAAGTATTTTTAGAAATATTTAACGTTTATCATAACATTAGTTTATATAATTGACTGATAACAGAAAGCATCTGATGCCGCCATATTGCTTGACCCTACACGAGGCCTTCTACTACAACGACGTGAGCAGGCTGAAGCAGAACATGAGCGCAGCTCCGCGTGTTTCCATGCAGCGGGCGCTCAGTCAGCCTCAGGGCTATCTCGACATCAAGGTAATAATAATAATAATAATAATAATAATAATAATAAAGGTTTAAAGTCCTTACAAGGATGATGTCAGGATAATATTTTTTCATCTTTTAATTAAATAAAGTCTTTCTTTTATCTTATTTTTAGCCCAGGGCCCTATACAGCCCAGGGCAATAAATAAAAAAAGTAATAATAATAAAGATAAACTTCAAAAGTCTTAGGACTGAAGAAAGTCTATTCGTATCCCGACCCTGGTTAAACTGGGATTTAAGGGAAGGTGGTGATGATGATGATGAATAATACTAATAAAGGTTTAACGTCAGTTTGCTCATAAAGGATGATGTCAGGGACGCGCCCCCCCCCATCACGTGTCACTACAAATTGATTTGCCCCAAACGATCTGAAAAGACTTGTGCTGAAGAGAAAGAAAAAGATCCTAAGCAGTGCCGGTCCGGTGATAAAAAAAACTGTCAGGCAAGATGAAAAAGGTTATGGTAGGAAGAGATGTGTTTTCAACGGAAAGTGTATCAGGTATCGTTAAATACCTGAAAATTCTCAGGAAAATATTTTTTTCTCTCGTGCTTGTCCTGCGACATCAGTCCATGTTAGAAAAGAATGGTGTTAATTATATACTCCTTGACTTAAATAGTGTTTTAATGGTGAATTATCATTTTTTAATTAGTTTTGACTTTGTCATCTGACAGTATCTCGGCTGTCAAACTGCTAATATTAGAGTCCATTAGAGATCAACGAGGCTGTCAAACTGCTAATATTAGAGTCCATTAGAGATCAACGAGGCTGTCAAACTGCTAATATTAGAGTCCATTAGAGATCAATGAGGTAAGAAATTACCTATTTAACCAGTAACATTGAATATTTCTGTTGAGCACGGTCAAAGTTCCAGATATAATTTAAGAGAACCTGTGGTAGTATTTTCTGTATTTTGTAAATATTTCAGAATTTCAATAACTACAGCACCGTGGACGACGTTATATCTCCGCTGACGCCGGACCTGTGTATCGTGTATAAGCTGCATCTCGAGTGTGGACGTCTTATCAATCTCTATGATTGGCTGCAGGTTCTGCTAACCATACCTTTTTAATATCTTAATAGCGTCGGGGCAACCTCATGAAGTTTTAAATGAGAGATCCTGAGGTGAATTGAACTCTCGCGGGTTCGAATCTCAGCCTCGCTGATCTGAGAGCAAAATCTCGGACATTCACTGGACTGGCTACACGGAAAATGGACTAAATTGATAGATATCAACATAGTTGATCATTTCACTATAATGCGTGTTTACTAATGCGTGTTTAAGAGTGTATATCACCTTTAAAGCATTTTTAATTCCGAAAACCTCTTGAAAGTCTCTAAATTTAATATTAATTAGAGAAACACGTATTTTATTGAATTGCTGATTTATTTAATATTGACTTAACCTGGTAGTGTTTTTATTGAATTTCTAGTTTATTGACTTAACCTGGTATTGTTTTTTTCAGTCTTTCAGCCATAATCAAACATTTGAGGGCGCAATTTCTGTTAAAACTATTTACTATGAATTTAGATTGGGAATCCTCAAATTTTCTGTTTTTATGACGCAGGCGTTTGTAACTATAGTCAACTCAGAAGAGAATGATGATGATGACAGCGAAAACATCGACGTTAAACGAAAGAAGAATAACGAGAAGACTGGAATCGACAAGAAATTACAGTATCCTTTCTACTTTCTAGGACGCCACACAGTTGTACTATTCGCACGTCTCTGGCATGGTCTTTGTATAAGAAGAATCTGGACCGCTAGTGACTGATTTGTATTAACAGTCAGCTTTTCCCGCCTGTCTACATTATTAGGGTATTTCAATTAGTATTTAATTGTAAATGATGTAATGTGTATCTCTATGTATTTATTTTTGTACTTGTGTATGGTGTCATGTGTGTTATTACATTGTAATAACACACTTTGTAATATCACATCATTGTTATTACATTGTTAGGGTATTACCAATTTCTATTGTGCAACTGCGAGACAGAGTGGTTGAAAATCAATCTGATTGAACATTTTTCCTTCTGCAGATATATTAAATGACAGCATCTCTATTCTTCATAAAGTACCATGGAAATTGAATCCAGAAATAAAGTGTTAAGTAAAGTGCATGTAAATAAAATGATTATATGAGCATCATATTGATTAGTGTTAACGAATTTAATGAAATTTAAACCTATGGAACTGTGAGAATATTGTAAGAACATCATAAGCGTGGACTTGTGTTTTTATCCTCGCAATGTATTATTATTATTATTTATTATTAATTATTAACAACGAAAATTTATATAGCAGTGTTATGGCCGAAATCTCTATTCGAGACTACTTTACAGAAAGAGTTCAATTTTAATAATAAACTAAATTTAAAATAAATTTAAAAAAAATTATAATGTAACATCTCTAAATATTGTACAGCCGTTGTTGATGTTCTCACTTAACCATGACAACACAGAGCACGGTTTATTCGAGCTGTGTCAGAGCTTCAACTGCTTGGATTCATCAAGTCAACCAAGCGTAAAACTGATCACGTGGCCAGATTAACGTGGGGAGCTTGTTGATCGACTCTGAGCAACTGCTCTGGCTCATACTATAGTCAAGGACTGTAGAATATTTAAATTGACTGTGGTAGCTCTTTTATATAAAAAAGCTAACGTTAACGTCAGTTTCCTCACTCAAAAGCGCTGTCAGTGACGAGCGAGCCCAGGATTTGAACCCCGCACATACCGATCCGCGGTGGAATATCTTACCGACATCGCCACTGGTTCCAGCCATGGTATATTGTTGCTCGCCTCGTGGTGTCCTTTAATTAAAGAACTGTTAATCTTCTTGATGTAACAATTAAATAGCCCACTTGTTTCATTATAATTATTAAAGTTTAATGCACACTGCTACAGTCTTATTATTGTAACCAGTGATTTTTAAATTAACTTTAATAGTGTTTTGACTTATTTAACATTGTCATAGATCTTATGCAATCAGTCTTTTGTAGGGTACTCTTAAATAATAGAAAGTTAAAGGATCAAATTAACCGTAACTCTTGTGTATCATAAAAAGTGTCGTTTAAGAATTCTTTGTAGTTATGAAATTTGAGAATCCTAATTATGATATAATGCAGTCTCTAGTGATCATCACCTCTTACTAGTATGCTCCTAAAGTATGCCAGAAGCTACACTAGAACTGCGCCATAACAACTTATCACTCGCAGATTTTAGTTACTAAATTAGCATACAGGTTGACAAATAGAACTTTAGTGCACAATAAATTAACACAAAACAGAATTGATTATTGTATCCCTGAGATATGAGTGTCTAGAATATTATTCTACCATAACACATTATTAATATATAATGTATACTTTGGTCAACAAGAAACTTGCTTCCATGCCCAACGGTCTCTGATTCCATGGATAAGTAACACGAACGTTAAACCGTTATCATTGCTAAATTCTTTGCTAGGCTTTTAAAAACATATAAATTCAATTAAATAGTAAATAGATGTTGATGCGCTATCCATGTTTGTCATCGATAGTTGCAAGCTCATCAAACTCTCGCAATCTTTCTTTCCACACATATGAACGTGAGAGATATCAGAGCAACCTGGATAAGTTGTTTTAAATGACAAGAACACAGCGAGTTGATATAAATGACAAAGAATTCTTTCTTTCCTTCCTGTGTTCCTTTTTTTCTCTTTTGTGAACGTGAGCGATGTCAACCCGGATAAGTTCTGGATGAAATTGTTCTAAATGACAAACAATTCTTTCTTTCCTGTGTTTTCTTTTTTGTGAATGTGAGAGATGTCAGAATAACCTGGATAAATTCTGGATGAGTAGTTCTAAATGACAATTCTTTTCTTCTTTCCTGTGTATATTTTTTCTTTTTGTGAGTGTGAGAGATGTCAGAATAACCTGGATAAATTCTGGCGGAGTTCTTCTAAATCACAGCCAGCTTTCGCTATTCAGAGTCAGATGAGGACAGTATCACGATCGACTCGTTGTCTGTGATTGGTTGTCTCGCTGGACCCTGCTGAACGCCTCTACTCGGTTCTTTATCGCTACACTCAGTAAGACCCTTACTCGTGGGCTTGTTCACCGCTTTGTTTGGCGTGCTTGCTGCTGCCTGTGATAATCTATAACCACCACTCGTTGACGCAAATATACGCGATGAATTCTGTTGCGATGCTGAGGGTTTTTGTTTCAGACGAGCTAATTGCTGCAATGCTTGCTGCTGCTGTTGTTGCTGCAAAGCTTTCTGCTTCTGTTGCAGTTGCCATGCAAGTTTCTGAGGAGATTGCCATGCTTGTTTTTGTGGGGATTGGCCCATCTGTTTTTGCGGAGATTGGCCCACATGTTTTTGAAGAGATTGGCCCATCTGTTTTTGAAGAGATTGGCCCGGCTGTTTTTGAGGAGATTGCCATACTTGTTTCTGCGGATTAGGTAAGCATTTTGGCTGATTCACATGCGGTACTTGTTTACTTAGTAATTCTCGCGCCTCAGAAGGTAACACCCGCAACAGCTCTTCGTTCGTATTAAGAGTTTTACTCTGTATTCCTGTTGTTATGTCTGCTTTCCCTGCTGGTTGTTGTGCTTTGTACTGTTGCTGAACCTTGTATTTCTGCTGCTCTTTGTACTGCTGCTGCAGCTGTTGTATTTGATGCTGCTGAGACTTGTACTGCTGCTGTTGCTGCGGCTTCTGTACGTTACTTTGTTGAGCACCACTGTACTGCAACTGTACCTGGTGTACGTTATACTGCGGTTGTGGACGGACAGTGCCAGATGCCTGACTTTGTTTGACGGTCACGACATCTCGAGTTTGCGAAGCAACATTCAAATTCTTATCAACTGCTGCCAGTGACGAGCTGGTTGCTAATTTGACAGCCATGTTGGCAGCTGGGTGCTTTGTAGATGGGTGGTGGGGCAGCACTGGGGGGCCAGTCTTCTGCTGGACTTGTGGTCCACTGCCTGCTCGCAGCTGTGCTTCATCTTCAGTCGAGCTCGCCAGCAGAACCGCAGTCTAAGCAACACACAGATACAAGCCCATTAAAACCAATCATCATCATCATCATCTTCCCTTAAATCCCAGTTTAACCAGGGTTGGGATACGAATGGACTTTCTCCAGTCCTGCCTGTCCCACACCATATCATCAGTCAATCCTCTATTTTTCATGACCTTCTTAATTACCGCATCCAACGTCAATTGTGGTCTACCTCTCTCTCCCTACCATTAAAACCAATCAATTTTAATAATATGAGCTATTCGAGCTTATCCTGTTATTAGAGAGAATTTTAACACCGAACTTGTACCTAGCATACACCACAAATTCTTTCTGCTATGAAAGATCGAGTTCATCAGAAATACCTTTGCTCTTTATACTGTAGTACGGTATGAAGAATTTACATATACATGTAAATACTTGTATCATTTTTCTCAAATATTACATATAAACTAATTTCACACTTTTACACAAAGCATTGATATATGAGAATTCATATATCAAAGTAGGTAAAAGAAAGAACAAGGCTAGTAGCTGGTAAAACTAATGTTAACGTCAGTTTCCTCACTCGACAGCAATGTCAGTGACAGGAGAGCCCAGGATTTGAACCTCGCACATACTGATCCGAGGTCGTGTACCTTACCGACATCTCGGTAACAAAACAAGGAAACAAAAAGACCTTACTGCTGTTCTAGTGGGATGGATCATAAGATTAATTATATTACTAAAGTGTTTAATTAAAGCGACATCGATATATTAGTGTCGACTTTTGAATATTATCAGAGCTCAATGATATAATTACATATTGTAACCTTTCTCAAAAGATTGGTATTTTCACAATGGTAGCTAATATTAAATTTATTAATATCAGTACATCGTACGAGATAAATTCTAAGTTAATGTGACTTTTCCACTCTGGATTTAATCAACTTTCAACAAAACACCTTTCAGAGAAGAATGTCAAACCTTATTTTGCGCAGAAGGCAACACTTTATTTGGAGATTTTGCAGCCGCTGAAGATAATCTTCTTCTCTTTGGTTTGTTGATAAGGCGTTCAACATCTTCATCATCGTCGTCATCATTAGCCTCTTCATCATCAACTTTATAATCACTACTGTCATCATCGTTACTCTCACAACTACTGCTGGCGCCACCTGGTGCCTCAGACTCGGAGTCGCTATCGTTGCGCACACTATCGCTAGGACCCATGTAGCTGTAATCGATCTCGTAATCATTTCCATCAGAAGCTCGCTGAACATCTTTATCGACATTCGCTCTTTTGCCTCTTCCCGTATCCGATCCTCTGACGTCGTCATCACGTTGTTGTTGTTGCCCCTCCCGAAAGTCAGCCGTGGTGCTGACACCTTGCATCTTTTCATCATCATCGTCGTCGTCAATGTTGATGACTTCATCTGATCCTACGCCCCCTGGTGAGTGACTGATATTTCCATCATCTCTGCCTCGCCAACCTTTACCCAAGAAAAGATCTTTCACTTTCCGCCGCACCGGTCTACCCCTCGATTCCAGAGAAGTCTTGAAACCAATTAGTACTCCACCTGGTGTATGCGCGTGGGTTGCTGTTGTTTGTGACACAGGAGAACTATCAGACGATTTGTATACAGGAGTTACCACTCTTTTTGCTGACGCACTGGCTAGATTAAGCGGCACTGCTCCACCGTGGCTTTTAAAGCTTCCAGTTGGCGTTAACGTTCTGTTGATATGTTTTGATGTCAGTGCGCTGCTAGCGTTGCGTTTTATCCCAGACAACATCGGATTCAATATCGGAATATCTCCCGTTAAACTAGTGTTTATGAACTGTTGTCGTGGACGAGCACCGCCACTGGAATACATTTGTCTCTGTCTGGAGACGTGTGACGCGCTGTATGACGCATGCGCACTCCTAGGTGTCTGTATTCTTGCGCCATGGTGAAGGTTGGCAATAGAAGTAGCACTGTGTGAGGAAGGAGAGTACCCAATGGCAGAGCCGCGGTTCAGTCTCTGGCTACAAGCTCTTAACACATCGTTGACTGTCACTGACGACTCGTCCTGATTATCATAACAAAAACAACAAACAAATAACAGGGCTTAGTCCATACCATGATGGTAAGTTGTCAATACACAATAGACAGGGCTTAACCCATACCATGATGGTAAGTTATCAATACACAATAAACAGGGCTTAGCCCATAGCATGACGGTAAGTTGTCAACAAACAAATAACAGGGCTTAGTCCATACCATGATGGTAAGTTGTCAATACACAATAGACAGGGCTTAACCCATACCATGATGGTAAGTTATCAATACACAATAAACAGGGCTTAGCCCATAGCATGACGGTAAGTTGTCAACAAACAAATAACAGGGCTTAGTCCATACCATGATGGTAAGTTGTCAATACACAATAGACAGGGCTTAACCCATACCATGATGGTAAGTTATCAATACACAATAAACAGGGCTTAGCCCATAGCATGACGGTAAGTTGTCAACAAACAAATAACAGGGCTTAGTCCATAGCACGATGGTAAGTTGTCAATACACAATAAACAAGGCTTAGCCCATAGCATGATGGTAAGTTGTCATACAGCGGATCAGTAGATGCTGCGTTCAACTCCAACGCTCGTTCCTTTCGTATGATTTCGAGAGAGGAAACTCTCGCTAAACTATGCCTTAGCTTTAGCAACTAATAACTACTAACACATACATAACAACGATGACAAGATTAACGCCTTAGCTTTAGCAACTAGTAACTACTAACACATACATAACAACGATGACAAGATTAACAGGATAGGACGTCCAAATATCCATCTAGAAGCGTTAGATAAAAGTGAAACAATACGTCATATAGTGGATATTTCAATTATAATTCATTAGTAAATTGCAACTTCAGTTCTTATTTCACTCAAGACTAGTAAACTATTACAATTTCAGTTGGTAAGCTACTCTTGATAACATAATTATAATCTTCTTATCTATGACACAAACTGTAACATCAATAATTTTAAGGATTTATAATTTACGCGAGTTTGCCAAACTGTTTGATAAGTAAATATTAAAATGAGATGCTCATACCATTCCATTTAAGAGACAATACGACTCTATGAGCAACCGATCGAACTCCTGACGGAGAATATTGAGCCGCTGTGAATTCTGACGCAGATGATAAATGTGCAGCACATACGACCAATCAGGAACAGCTACACGACTAACAGCGTCCTGATTGGTTAATATTCCTTCAGCAACAACTGATTGTGCAACAGTAGGCGTGGTTGTGACCATGGTCCCAGTGGACATGGCTGTCACAGTGGCAGGCGTGATTGTCACACTGGTAGAAACTACAGATGTATCGCTAATGGACGTTGTAACTTCAGTGTCAGTCGACATGGTCACGACATCAATAAAAGTCTTAGGTATGTCTATGGACATGACTAGAGATCTAGGTGTCACATTTGCAGAGAGTGTGGAGGTATCAGCACGTTCCAATACGTTAGATATTTCAGCAACCTGTTCGACAGCGGCTTCACTGGTGCTGCAGTTGATTAACCCCATGGTGCCTCCAGCAGATGAGCACGATTCTACCAAGTCAAACTTTTCAGCAGAAATTGTCCGAGATTCAAAATCTTTTGTATTTTCATGCTTGTCATTCTCAGCTAAAACTTCTTCCTGGATCAAGTTAATGCCTTGTAGTTTTGTAAAAGAAGATTCCAAGCTCTCAACTGGATAGGCAACAGGTTTAGAGTCTAATGGCATCTTTGAAAAGGTGGACGAGATAGATACATTTCCAGCAGTACTTTCTGCTACAACATTGGTTACTATCGATTGATTTGCAGTGGCATTAATTACTACAGCATCTGACAGCTTAAACTGCTCCTTAACTGGACTTGCTGCATTATAGTTAGCTGAATTTACGTCAATAACGGAATTAGTTTTAATTTCTGCATGTATAGTTTCACACACCGTTTCAGTACTAATACTGCTGGCAATCATTGTTTCGCTTAATGGCAATGTTACTCTTTCATCTGATTCGCCTAAATTGTCTGATGGATTTACTCCGCATGCGGAAGCATTCTCACTTGTTACTGGTAGTGCAGCATTCTCCATGCCTTCGAACTGTTTGACTGCTAAACTAGCAGTAACTTCAGTCGCTGATCTACTAATATATTTGCTGCACATTACATACATCACGCTGTCAGCGAATAACGTAGTGGATCCAGCAGTCATTGGTGTCGTATCTGACGACCCAGCAGTTATCGGTGTCGTATCTGACGACGCAACAGTCATCGGTGTCGTATCTGATGACGCAGCAGTCATCGGCGTCGTATCTGATGACGCAGCAGTCATCGGTGTCGTATCTGATGGCGTAGAAGTCATCGGTGTCGTATCTGATGAGGCAGTAGTCATCGATGTCGTATCTGATGACGCGGCAGTCAGCGGTCTAATATCTGATGACGCAGCAGTCATCGGTATCGTATCTGATGACGCAGCAGTCATCGGTGTCGTATCTGATGACGCAGCAGTCACCGGTGTCGTATCTGAAGACACAGATGTCATCGGCGTCATACCTGATGACCCAGCAGTCATCGGCGTCGTATCTGATGACGCAGTAGTCATCGGTGTCGTATCTGACGACACGGGAGGTTCAAGAAGAGCTTCTTTCATTCTCGTGAGCTCATTGGATATGGCTGTCGCACATAACCTAAAAGCGGTCTCAGCCAGTCTGATCCGGTCTGTTTCCAACAGGTACTTCCTGTTTACAAACAATATCCAACAACTCAAATTATAATGCTACTGTTATCCATTAAAACATCGCTAAGAGATAAAAGCCACAATGAGGAAGAAGAACTGTTACAAATGTACATTCAATGAAGGAAATGATGCTTAGACTAATCATTAGAGCAATAAAGTTCCACAAAATGTTCTCCATTAAAGTTTACAATATAAATTATAATGCCTATCAAACAATAAAATTTAAAGATGCTTCAGCTGATTACATTTACAGTACACAAGAACATGATCAAATCACGCCTCATAAGAGAGCTTAGGGCATCTATCACAGATACACGATGAAACTTTAAGTAAATAAAGAACTGAGCAGGACTTACTTTCCAGACTCGGGGACTCGACTCAACTGCTGATGTATACTAAACAGAGTTCTGCTGTCAGAGAGCTCCACTAGCAGAGCACACAATAGATCAATTGAACGAGCGATGTGGGCAGGAAACGATCCCGTACGATCTATATCCTGCGTTGGTATCCGCCACAGACCCTAACAAAACATCCGCATATATTTAACATCTCTCTCTCTCTTTTTCTCTCTCTCTCTCTCTCTCTCTCAGTGCACTGCCTACTGGCAGGTCCATGGCATATAATGCCTCCATTCATCTCTATTTCTGTTTACCTCTTCACGTCCACATATGAGTGGATCTTCAAATCATCTATAACATTCCTATTTATATACCATTATTCTTGGGGGATTCTGCTTATGACGAGCTGGGCCCCCTATACCTTCCTGAGCTTCGACTAACATTCACGGGGCGTCATTCCCTGAGAAAACAATCCTGGTCAATATTTAACATAACTTAACTAAATTGTGGTATAAACTATCAGGCGAGAAATATAACGATTAGGTTCCAAAACAATAAAGAACAGATAATTACAAAAATTGTCAATACTATGAACGCAATTCGCTGATGAACGAAGCGTTACTTAGAGCACTAAACAGCAGTTTATTTGACTATGTACCTAGGAATAATCATTTGGCAGTTTATTTATGAAATATCAGACTTTCTATGATGCAGTATATATATATATATATATATATATATATATATATATATATATATATATATATATATATATATATACTAACTAAAATTATAGTTAGAAAATAAACGGAATATAGAAAAATCTTTTTAAGTATCACAAGGGTTAGAGACGGTTTGGCTTGGATTCGAACAGATATATATATATATATATATATATATATATATATATATATATATACACTGTGAGTCTTATAAGTGACACCCCTTTTATATTTGCAATAAAATCGCAATCAGTCAACCGATCCATGTGAAATTTACTGGGAGTGGAGAGCTAACAATTCTCTGCAATATTGCAAAATTTCTTTCAGATATATATAAAAATAAAAAAGTTATCGAAACTCGACTGCGGGTGGGGGTCAAAACAAAAATCCTAATATAGAACGCCACAGACGTAGGCTACATCATGCGCATGCAATCTCACGTTATGCGAGATGCTTTGAATTATTGATTATTTGTGGTAGCTCTGAAAAGAGCTGTTTGATTGAGCCTATGGTTAGATTATGATTTGGGTGTGGCTTATAACTTTTGTTCAAAATGACCACCATCAACTGATATGCAAGCCCGAAGACGCTGGCGCCACTGTCTGATTGATCCATCGATAATTTTTTGATCAAATGAAGACCACTCTTCAATGAGGCGTTCTTTTAGGTGATTCACATCACGAATTCTGGTCTTATAGACACGCTCTTGGATGACTCCCCATATCTTATAGTCCACTGGGTTAAGATCCGGGCTATTCGGAGGCCACAAAGTCGGTGGTATGAACGCAGGTGTATTCTGTCGTAACATCGCAACTGTTTCACATGCGCGATGAGCGGGAGCGCTGTCTTGCTGAAAGATAAAGAATTCTCCTGACATGGCCCTGATAGCTGGTAAGAGATGCTGTGACAGAAGCACGTCTCGGTAGTAAGCGCCGTTAATCTTGACACCTGGATCAATGAAGATAAGATCAGTTGCTCCAAGGGACGACACCCCGACTGATACCATGACAGACTTCGTGAAGGTCGAACGCGTCTTTAACAAGCGTGCTGCAGGAACTTGTTTCTTTCGAGTTCCTGCAAACACGTAGAGCCTATCATTCTGTGCATTCTTTGGTGCAGCAACTGTGAAAATCTTCTCATCAGTGAACCATATGAAATCAACTTTGCTCTGGGGATAATCTCGCAGCAGAAGCTTTGCACGCACCAACCTTGTCAACTTATTTGCTTCTGTAAGTTCTTGAGCTTGTTTCTTTTTCAAGCATTTCAGATTAAGCTCATGGCGTATAATCCTGCTAACAGTTGCTTGACTCACTTCAATCTCACGTGCTATCTGTCTTGTACTTCGATGAGTTCCAGGCTGTGATTCCTGACTCATAATCATCTCCTCAACAGCTGCGACAATTTCAGGCGTTCTTCCTGTCTTGGGCCTTGCCTTTCTAGCAGATGATCCGCTTTCAGTAATGGTTCTAAGCAATCTGGCAACCCCAGACAACGACCAGTTTTTACGAGGAAATTCTTTCAGGATACGCTTGGCGCCATAGCCTTTGGCTATTCGCATTTCGTAAATCAAAATGCGATCTTCTTTGCTGAAAACCATCTTTGAAGAATGGAAATGATGGATTTGTGATTTGTATTGAATGAGTTTCAAATCGGTGAACAAGTGATGGCGGTAAATGGAGCATCGGCCTAGCCAGTCTGATATGTCATATGGCTGATCTGATTTTTAGCCTAGCAGCTGCAGCTTTAGCGCACAGGCTAAATGCGCAGTCAGGCCTTATGCGTAACAACAGTCTGCATAGTTCTTTTGACACCCCAGGGCTATTAAAAAGGCAATAACTTCGGCAATTTTCTACAAATCTGCACATAATATGGCACGTTTTGAACAAAAATGCCTGTTTTTTAAGATAAGTATAGCATGATATGCATAAGATGTTTTCCCTGTTTTCATTATAACAATATAGAGAATGTCAGTTACTTGGCCCATAGTTGTAAATTCATCATTGCCCCTAGCGTTCCTATATATCAATAACTTTTTTGTTCTTAAAGATATGGTAACAAAATTTTGCAGTAATAGCGAAAATTGGTTGATTCCAACAACCTGTAAATTTTATAGAAATGTGTCGACTGGTTACGATTTTATTGCAAATATAAAAGGGGTGTCACTTATAAGACTCACAGTGTATATACACATGTAATTATATACATACATATATATATATATATATATATATATATATATATATATATATATATATATATATATATATATATATATATATATATATATATACACACACAGACAAATCTAAGACCGCTTCAGAAACAAGTTAGCACAGCAAGACTCCTAACCTGAAAGAAATTTGATGGTTTGCGTTCTTGAAACAGCCCAGGACATGGCATGTGGGCAGGCAGAGGATGCTTGGTGCAGCCTAACAGCAGGTCCCTGCTAAACTCTACATTCTATAACATAACAACAGCATGATATTGCTATGTGATCATTATTGGTATTATAATTATAGGCAGCGACAATTTTCATTTCTAACCGATGAATAGAACAATCAAAACACGAAAATTAAATCTCTTTAGTACTAACTAAAATTATAGTTAGAAAATAAACGGAATATAGAAAAATCTTTTTAAGTATCACAAGGGTTAGAGACGGTTTGGCTTGGATTCGAACAGATGGCCTCCAGCTTCTCAGACAAACATGCTGTCCATTCGGCCTCACAACCAGTACAACATTAAAAATATTAATTTTATCATTTCCAAAACGAGTCAAACAATTCTATAAAACAGAGCAGTACTTACCTTATGATAAGGTGAATGCATGTAGAGGTAGGCCAGGCGATAGAGAGCTTTAAAATGCTGTGGAAATCGAGCTAGACACAATCTCAACGCTTTTATACACTGATCAAGTATCATATTACACTTCTTACTTCCTTCTTCACTGGCAGTAGTACATACTGCAGCTTTAGGTAAATTTTCATTTGACAGGGCATTATTTATTTCTACTTCGTAGTCAGATTTTTCTTTTAAATTCTCTAAAGCGGAACTATGTATAGTATCGACGATTGCATTAGCTACTGATTTTGAAGAAATTTCCAATTCCAAGCTTGAATTAGTCTGATTGAGTTCTGAACATGAACACGTTTTCAAAGGATTATTTACATGAGAACTTGGTACGGTTACCATAACTTCATTCACAGATTCATTCTGCACTTGTATTTCACATTCACCTTTTTCACTTACAACACTTGCTCTCTCAAGCTCCGTCAAACAAGAGTTATTATTGTATATTACACTGATACGATCAGAAATTCTTTCTGGATTAGTTTTCACTTCAGATGTCATATTTTCCCATCCTAATTCAACGCTACCCATAAGTCCTGACTCTGTTACAGATGATTTGTCTCCTAATTCACATTGAGGCAGATCAGTAATAATCCCTCCAGGAATAATCTCCTGAGGTACATCAAAAATAATTTCTTGATCAACATCCACATCAGATGACACAGTTCGCGCAATAAACTGACCGTCAGGCAAAATCACGCAGTCCTCGTCTGAATCCGCAGCCATTTCTTCCCCTAAAGCATTTTCACCTACTCCACCTGTCGCTACTTTTTCTGTCACTTCTTGTGACTTTAGATTCGCTTCTTCTGCTGTTAGGTTAGCAGATCCTCCCTCCAGCAATTCTAGTTTAATACGTTTAGCCGGCTGTTCTTCTATACTCTCTGAAGGAGTTTTTATAAAATCAAAACCAATCCTTTTGCTTGCATCATCAATCAAGTTATCGCGCTTAACTAAACTATCTTCCGGGGCAATAAATCGTTTTTGGGAAGTGTCAGTTTCTATTACCAACTCAGTTTTCTCTTTGCTTTCCAGTTCAAACTTCATTTCAACATCTAATGTTATCTTCCCCTCCACTTCATTTTGATTTTCACCAGTTTCAGCTGGATTAACATCGATACATCCGTGATGATTTCCTACAGTTTCACTGGCGGATGTCGCAGCGACATCTATGGATATAATCCCAGATGAAGCAGTAACAAGAGCCTCACCATCGCTTATCCTATTGTCGCTGTCAGACACCGATGCTTTATGTTCGTCAGGCGCCACCCACCCGTCACCCAACGTAACATTGAGTGACTGTATAAGAGACAGGGACTCTCGAATATTAGCATCATCATCTTCAGCGGTTGAACCGCTTGGCTCAGCCATTTCCTCCACAGCATCATCTATCTTACCAGATGGGCACCCAAGTTCAAAACTACTTCTGCTAAGCACTTCCTGCATCTCAGACTTTCCAACGTTTTCGACACGAGCTGTCTTCAGAGCATCATCTTCCTCGTTGTCTTCTTCGTCCACAAGAACGATAACGTTTTCAGAATTTCCAGCATCTTTCTCTTCATCAGCAGCTTCTATTGCTTCAACGCTGGCAGAATGTTGTTGTTGTTCATCTTTTTTATTCACAGACAGATCTAATGAGAGCCTCAACGATTGAGAAGTACTGGCAACAAGAGTCACAGCATGCAGTGAAACAGATGAGATTAAATTTGACTGCGTCACTGCTTCAGAACACCTGAGATCTGTCGATAGCGACATGGCATAGCTAGTAACAGCAGAGGGCGGGTTAGAGGCAGAAGTGTCTTCTGAGTCTTGTCTGAAATAAAACAGAAATTATTAAAAGTTTAAAAGAAGACTGTTTGGATAGTCTGAGTCTATTATACATATAGTCATCACGTGACAGGCCACCTGGTGCCCAAGACATGAGTTGATAATGTATAGGATTGCATGTATTAAGTACCTACTCTTAATCCATTTATTATGCATTAGGTTTTAAAATATTACAACCACATACGCATACACAGCAGAAAATAAAAAGGAAGGAGTAACCTAATTACGCATTTACAATATAACTTATTATATATTAGTAGGCCTATACATGTATATTAGAATAACTATTATATTAATTACACTAGCGTGTCAGTTAAACTAATACAATAATATAAGCGATAACATAGCAAATAGTTATACATAAAACTTGGCAAAAGTTTTCAATGGCTAATCTATTTAAACTTGTACAAGCCGCGTTGAATTTATTGTATGTCATGAAGGCAAGACCAGTTCATCCTCTAGCAACAAGGCGCTTCTGAGATTTGATTACGAGTAAGCTAATTAAAAGTAGATTGATTACATACACACGAATAAGCTCTACTTATCACCAGTTCTAATTGATTCATTACGTATACATGAAGACACTCTACCTAGCATTAGTTCTAATTGATTGAATGACATACATATGATGAAGCTCCAATTGATTGATTACGTACACATGATAAAGTTCTAATTGATTGATTACGTACACATGATAAAGTTCTAATTGATTGATTATGTACACATGATAAAGTTCTAATTGATTGATTACATGCACATGAAGACATAAGTTCTAATTGATTGATTACGTACATATGAAGAAGCTCTAATTGATTGATTACATACACATGAAGACATCAGTTCTAATTGGTTGATTACATACATATGAAGACATCAGTTCTACTTGATTGATTACATACACATGAAGACATCAGTTCTAATTGATTAATTACATACACATGAAGACATCAGTTCTAATTGATTGATTACGTACACATGATGAAGTTCTAATTGATTGATTACGTACACATGAAGAAGCTCTAATTGATTGATAACGTACACATGATGGAGCAATTTCCTGTCGGCAGCTCTCTTGGAGTCTCTCTCCCTACAGTTCGCCAGAGGTCCCTCATCAGCTTTGATCATATAAGACTCGAGCAGCGACCACGTAGCCGCCATGTTGTCAGACTTTCTCAGCACAAGCTTCATTATGGACACGTGCAGGCGATAGTACATCTGAAGCAGATACAACGATAGAGTGAACAAAAAGCTGGTAAAGCTAATGTTAGCGTCAGTTTCCTCGCTCGGAAGCGATTTCAGTGACGGGCGAGCCCAGGATTTGAACCCTGCACATACTGATCCGCGGTCGAGTAACTTACCGACATCGACACTAGCTCCAGCCAACAACAACAACAAGACCGATTAGCATTCACGACATACACATGCAAACACATTTAAGACATTTCAAAAATTAGGATAACTTAAGTAACTAATACTGCAATGGCTTTTATCAGAGAACATTCTGCAGACAAAATTCTGCATACACACTATCTATGCTGACAGTCGAATTGGTAGCACACAGCTTCATAAGTATACTTGAATTGCTTCACGACACACAACATTGTGCATCTATGCTGACAGTCAAATTGGTAACACAGATCGTCATAAATAGAATTATATTGCTTGAAAACAAATCGACTAACACTGATTCATTTACATTTAATGTAGAAAGCTCAACAATTTCAATATTGCGAGCATATTAGCTGAGCTAAGGAGCATTGATCTATCGTACAGCCCTGGTTCATTAGGGGCTTGACTCAAATTTTTGGTCTAACTCTGCGCTAATGCCTCATATTAATTATTAATTTTATATGGAAAATGGTCTAAATTGTCTAACGGTTTAAACATGTGGTATTAAAAGTGATAGATATCAGTATAGTTGATCGTTTCACTATAATACATGTTTACTTATACTTTAATGCAGCTTTAGGACTGCAAAATTTCTGCTTTAATTAGACCATCGCTTGATATGCTTTATTTCTGAGTTCTACAGAAAAAGATTAAACTGGGAGCATATAAATAAACACAATAAGAACATACACAACCTCGAGAGCTTCGACAGAGAGATGGGGAGGATTGTAGTAGGCGATCTTTCTGGGATATCTCGCCTTATCTGCGTGTAGACATTGGGCAGCCTGTTACAAGCATCACAACAGCTAAATATGAACTTCATATTTTACTATACTGTTACAATAAAACTGTGGTATCTCTATTGGGAGCTTTATATATGGAATAAAGACTGATTATTATTATTATTATTACAACAATAGTTTAAACAAAGTAATTAATATACAAAATATACAAAAAATAATTATAAATAAAGATACCCTTCCTTTACTTAAGAAAATGACTACAAAATTATACATAATATTAATGCTTCTATGCATAAGATATAATTTAATAACACAATATTAGATACCTACCCAAAACTATATTAATCAATCAATAAATACAAGACACAGTTTACAGAAGAAACACGTTAACTAAACGAACCAAACCTTGACATAGTGATCGAGGTAGATGGTTGGAGATTGTGGCTCAAGTTTCTCCGCTATTTTACCAAGCATGTAGTGTTGCAGCCACTCCTCCCCGCTCCCTCTCTCCTCTTCCTCCCCTGCTCGACTGCAGGAAGAAGCTCTAACGAAGCACGACTGCGACAGCCTGAGCATCGAGACTCTGAACGCTTCCACCTCACTGATCACATCTGCTGACCGGTCCATAGTCTTCAACTAAATACAATACATTTCATTTAGAAATATTATCACTTTGAAAATTATCCCATTAAAAAAAATTCTTCAACTAAATAAAATAAATTTCGTTTAGAAATATTATCAGTTTGTAAATTATACCATATAAAAAATAGATAGCAATTATTTAACATAAAATAAGCAATAAGTAAGTTGTACAATGTAATAATTAAGCAATCCATTCCTAAACAAGCAGCATATTAATATCTTGGCTCGTTTTGTAAAAAATAATTCGTTATCAATACAACAATGAATAAAGCTAGCATCTAATGCAGTAATAATATATTGCAATAATAAATAGCAATTAGCAACTACTATAAATTAGAATATATAACATTTAGTAACAGAAAGACCTGTTTTAGTTGTCTAGAAGCTTGAGAATGAATGAGATATGCATTTGATCCATACTCTAGCCACAGCTTGTAATTACTGTTGTCTATCTTAAGTGCTTTCTCGAAACAACAGAGTGTACTTCTAGAAACCTCCATCAGTCTA
Source organism: Enchytraeus crypticus (assembly GCA_905160935.1). Lineage (NCBI taxonomy): Eukaryota > Metazoa > Annelida > Clitellata > Enchytraeida > Enchytraeidae > Enchytraeus > Enchytraeus crypticus. The sequence continues at coordinate 176,647 of CAJHZI010000525.1, forward strand.
ATATCCCATCTGAGGTCAAGCTATGAAATATTATAACAAAAACAACGTCAACGGAAAATATATATAAAATACGAATAAATATTGCTACTTAACATCTCCTGTAAGAATAAAACGGATCGAGAATTAAACGAGAGTGTACATAAGTTTAGATCTGCCCCCATAATAATTGTGTTGTTTACTTGCAAACATTAAGACTCTGAACGATGGATGAAGCGTTAAATATAAGTTGTTGAATAAATGATTTTTGAAATTAGGACCCATGCATCTACCACGAATCTTTGTTATAATGAAAAAAACTAATCATTAGCTGGGCAAAAATATCCTGTACAACAGAGAATATTCAACTACTATAGTCGCTTTAACAGATACAGACAAAAGAAAAGCACAATCGTTATCATTGGTAAAGTTGTGATATCTGTTTAATACGTATAAATTACTTACAGATGAAAGTTTAACTTCAAGTTCAGACGCGTATGCCAGAGCCAGACCAGCCCAGGAATCAAATCTTTGCGGGTTGAAACAGAGATCAAGTATATAGTATCCAATACCTTTACTGCATATCAATATTTGCAACATTACAATTAAATTATGTTTCATATTTAATCAATCAATCAATCAATAAGAATTTAACGTCCGGTTCCTCGCCATAAGGCAACGTCAGGGACGTCTCTTGCGGACTCTACACAAACAGGTACAAAGCACCACACGATGACAACTGAGTACACAGAGACCACAAGAGAAAGCGAGATCAAAACAGTGCAAGTCCAAGATTCAAGACAAGCGGGCCAAAATTTATAGAAAAAGTAGTCAACTGTCATAAGAAGAAGACTGATTTTCTATCCATCTCTACACCCTATTGCCTTTTGGCACTTTAAAAAATTTTAAAATTTGTCCAACCATGTGTTTAATCCAATATTAGTACTGGTTGGACTGCTGAATAGAAAGCACGTTTCCTGAACAGTAAGCCATTGGTTCGAATCACAGCCGGGCCATCTCTGACGGATACCTTGTGATACGGAAACAGACGTTAAATTTAAGTTTATAGTTACCTAGGTGTAATTGCGTGTAGCCTTAGTGCTCAATTTTTTTTAGTAACTAGTCAAAGTTTTAGGATCTTTATGTTTACAAAAATTAGATAGTTCTTTTATTTATCCAGTCAGCTGAACAGAGTCAATGTTTCGTTCATGTTGACAAAAGAATGCTGCCTTCTCACAGAAACCATCATGCCAAAGCATGCTTGTCACTTGGAATAATAGATTTAAAACTTCGAGTATTTCACTCAAACAATATGCATAAAAAGATCCTAACATAAAAACACCAATGCTAAAAACTAAAATAAAAAATGTACACAGCAGTTTGAAAATCAACGTAATAATGTTAAATATCAGTGTTCACAAACCTTGTCAGGCTATATAAGACGAGCAGTATTTCACTTTAGTATTACTAATTTGCTACCTAATAGTCATTAAGTTGCTATCAATTAATTATCACTAATAAGTTATAATTTACTGAATGAACAAGTAAGCAGAAGCTACTTACTCTGGCTCCTGGTTCTTCAAATAATAGTCTGCCAACAGATAGTGAATATCCTTCACAACAGGCCTGCAAGTTAAATCAAACAAAGCCTTAATAAAAATAAATAGTTATTAATCAAACAAACCATTATCCGCTAGTTTGCGTATTTTGAAATCACTAAATACGTTCGTGTAAACCTACACAGAAATATAAATAGATATTTAATATGCCAAAAATTTATATTTCTACATAATTAATAGCACTGACTCAAAAGGCAGTCACAACTGCAAGTCAATATACAATAAACGAAATATTATTTGGCACTTCATATTTTAAGCTTTAGTATTAGATTATTGAAATTCATTTTTAGAACTATTTCATTTTTTAGAACTATACAGCCGAAAATTTAGTTTGAAGTCAATCGGAGAGTGAAGCTCAATGACAAAAAAGTTATAAAATGACACAGAAAAGTACAAAAGCAAAATATATTCCGAAAATTACACATTAAAAAGTGAAGTCAATGAAATTGTAAAATGAGCTGTGGCTAACAATAACAGAGTAATGGCTCTTGTAGGGTAGCCTCTTTTGTATTGTTATTTGTTTATCTAACTACATGCATGTTCCTATTGTTTGCATAATCTGTGCTGTGATGAACAAATAAACGATACTAAAAGACAACAAAAAATGAGAAGAAAATATCGCAGCCGACACGAGATACTAATTAATGAAGCTTGGATTTCGATTTGCTTCACAATCTCTAGCAAAAACAACTGCAATTGATATGCTGTAGCAACAACAACAATTCTCAACAAATCTCCAACAGAAACCATCGCTAGAAAATGACTGAGGCTAAACTTTAAACAGACTTCGCATAACGGAGAAAACTACTTAGGCGCAGCACCTATCCAAAAATAAGAGGATGACAGCACGCTAGATTTCATCCAGGATAAGCACGAACAACAACAAATTCCATATTACTATATCGTAAATTATGAATCGCTAGTCTTAATTTGAGATTAGATTAGCTTAAATTAAATTCAACAAATTCAATTATACTATATCGTAAACTGAATCGTTGAAGCAATCGTAAAGTATGAATTAGATTTGATTTAATTGGATCCAGTTTTCTCCCCTACAGATGGCGCCAGAGACAACAGATCAACAGGACCAGCAACAACAACTACTAACGATATCCTTTCTTTCACCGTTGTGCTGAAGTACTCAGGCTCAGACCCAGCTTCCTCTATGAATGACAGCAGCTGCTGCTTTCTCTCAGCTGATAACATAAAGTACTAATTCTTAGACGTCCCTGACATTGCCTTATGGCAAGGAACCGGACGTTAAATTCTCATTGATTGATTGATTAGTGACTGATAAACAGGCAGACAAGTTTGGTTCAGCAGATTAGTAAGTGAACTATTGAACTATTCAAATTCTGCCTGTAATTCACTTATTGATTTCTAGAAATGAAACTGAGGTTAACATGGCTTCTATTGAAAACTTGTCTGAAGAGAAGGAGATCATTTAATGATCATTAATCACTTAATGAAGAAGATCATTTAATGATCATTGATCTTGGTAATAACATGTAAATAAGATAAGTTTGTCGATAATTTTGTCAAAAGACAATTGCATGTAGAAGAGAAGCAACCAATACTACAGTTCTTGGCTGAACTTCTTTTAATCACAAATTTTGATTTTGCAGATAAGTAACGGTAATGGTATTTAGATACATAGAAATGTAAACAATATAAAATATATTATATTAATATACAATAATATACAGAAAATAATCATCATTATCTTTTCTTAAATGAGTTTAGCTATGGTCGGCAATAATATACAGAAAATAAAAATAGAATCAAATAATAGAAAGCTAAATCTTTAACGGTTAGAATTACCATTCACATTAACCCTTGAATAAATTTATCTACAGTATTCCAATCACTCTCTCCCTCTCTCTCTCTCGTAGTTCACTGCCTACTCGCAGGTCCATAGTATATTTCCAATAATAGATAACTGAAATAGCAAGCAGCTTACTTATGTCTATGCAGTTTGGCATTTGCTCCAGCATCTGTCTCAGAAGCTTCTCGAACTACAGAACAGTCAATAACATAATTAGCAAATCAATACTGTTATTAGTATTGAATTAGATAATTATTAATTTATTTATAATTAATAATTTAATTATTAAAATATTTAGAGAATATGTACTAATATACCATAACAGAAACTGAATATGTTCAAAACATGTAAAAACAACATCTCATAATAATAATATCATTATTATTAATTATACTTTCAACAATATTAACTAACAGAATATCTATACAATCTATATATATCGGTATTATAACTTAAAACTCGTCAATGTTATTTAGTTGTTATTTATTTGCAAGGTGATATTTAGTTTGTGAGAAAAACAACATAATTTAGAAAAAATTATATATTAGAAATGGCCGAGAATGTTAGCTTTCAAATTCTTCTAGAAAATTTAAATAAACGAACTTAAAATTTTCTGTCACAATAATAGACCATGTAATATCGGATAGAGAGAGATAGAGATAGAGAGAGAGAGAGAGAGAGAGAGAGAGAGAGAGAGAGAGAGAGAGAGAGAGAGGAGAGAGAACTGTGTTTATTAATTTGTATCATGAATCAATGATTAAGAATCAGCTACCAGAAAAAACTATTCCTCCTAGAAGTCTTCAAGTTTTAGGAAATGATTTTGGGATCCAAATACAATTAAATAAAATAAGCAATTGATACCTTTACCCTTCATATAATTTTAAAATAACATTTTAAAATAATAAAAACAAATTTTTGAGTATATTAGAAAAACAATTCACCTCTGAAGAGATTGTGCTCGTTTTAAAGCTGTCATATTCTGGAAGTACACCAGGCTTGAAGAACTCGAAAACTAAATGAAAGCGTTCCCAGTTTAATTCAACCTGTGAAATTGTACACCAAAATTAATATGTATTACTCTCTCAAAGCATCAGAAGTTAAACACTACAGCAACTTAAATCAATAAGTATTAGATTCAACGAGAGCGTATGTACATTATAAGTTATAGTCTTAAAATCAAAATAATTTTCAAGAAGATATAATCTTCAAATTCAATGTATATTTTTAAAACAGCCTCTGCTACAACCAGCTTGGAATTTGAACGCATCACTCTTCTTGCTGCCGCACAATTTCATTTAAATTAATACTACGCTAACGATATAAAATATTATTTTAAAATCAATATTTAAATTACTAATTAAGCTACAATCATAAAATAATCAACATTTCGAGTCATCATCAAAACCAGATTTTAAATTCAAGTTGCTAAGGATACAATATAATGAGAATGAGCTAGATCACCTGAGGGACGCTATGGTCTTCCAGCCTCTTACTACGAGATTTTCTGCTCGGATAGCCGTACAGACAAAGGAAACACTGTTCAATGGCCGTCTCCAACTCGCTACGATACGGTACAATCCTCGGTGCAGGCGAGGCACATTCATTGTCATCACCAGCACCAAGACCATTGGTAACAGCAGAATTATCAGCTGACACAGCAGAATTATCAGCTGACACAGCAGAATTAGCAGCTGACCCAGCAGAATTAGCAGCTGACACAGTAGAATTAGCAGCTGGAACAGCAGAATTAGAAGCTGTCACAGTAGAATTAGCAGCTGACACCGCAGAATTAGCAGCTGACACAGCAGAATTAGCAGCAGAAGGAGTTGAAGTACAACGAGCAGCAGCATTATAATGAGCAGCAGCAGACAATATCTCGACAGGGATAGAGTTGTGAGAAGGAGTCATATTCAAAGTTTCGCCCGCTGTTTCTGCAGAACATTCAGACGAAATAATTATTTCAGTTGTAACTCTTTTTATATTAGCAGCCAACTTTGCATCAGTAGCCTTCTCTGCATCACTAGCTTTCTCTGCATCAATAGCTTTATCTGCATCAATAGCATTCTCTGCATCAGCAGCTTTCTCTGCATAAATAGTTTTCTCTGCATCAATAGCTTTCTCTGCAACAACGGCTTTATCTGCATCAGTAGCTTTCTCAGAATCAATAGCTTTCTCTACATCTACAGATTTCCCTACATCTTGATCATTCACTGTTTTAATAGCAGCAGCGTCACTTGTAGAAGGGGAGAAATTAGACTTTAAATTAAGTTCAGACATAAACGTCTCTGCTATAAATAGAAGCAGTTTTCCCTCATCGCCCACACACCATGATCTCCTATACACATATAAACATCCCAAACAGTTTAATACATACAAGTAGATACACGGTTTATAACAATAACACACATAGTACGAACATGTATGCATACAGCAACAACACATATATAATTTGGCGCACAATATTTCCACTGAATCATATTTTAATTATCAAAATATAAAAACATTAGAAATTGCTAACCACAAAAATAAAAAGATAGCATTAAAAGATTTGCATCATCATCATCAGCATCTTGCATTAAATGCCAGCTTAACTAGGATCGGGATGGGAATAGACCTTCAAGTTTATCCATTCGTTTAAGTTTTTGTAGCAATTACTTAAGCCTAAGCACCCACCAACTAAATGCTCTATCTGGCGTTGGTTTGGATCTAGTTTTTATTAAGAGATTTGCATATGAACATATAATACCATTACGAAAATTTATTATAACTACGAGCAAAACTGAGAACTCAATTTTGTGACTTTTTTAACACTTATTAATAAGGAAGAGAAGTCGTTTAAGAGATTAAAAGCAACACCCACATGCCCATGTTGTCATGAGCGGCAATAAGTAGAGCCAGTGAAGCCGGTAGACTTTCATCATCATCATCATCACCACTACCACTGCCGCTTACTGCATCATCTCCAGATTTACCGGCTGAAGTAGACAGACACTTTGCTTCTGACCCTTCTCTTATCTCAACACTGTACAAAATAAAAATTCTTCTAAAACTAAAAATATATCATAGGTATAAGGGTTAGTACTTTGATAAGGTCTCGTTATATTAAATATGATTTTAGAGAGAGAGAGAGAGAGAGAGAGAGAGAGAGAGAGAGAGAGAGAGAGAGAGAGAGAGGGAGAGGGAGAGAGAAAAATGCAAGTTCTATAAAAAATTTGTGCTAAATTCAATGTTCCAGAAATAAAGCAATAATTCAACAATAAATTGGCAATCAATCACTGTAAATAAAATATAACTAATCTGTAAAATCAATAACATCGATTACGAATAATCTGCACAAGTATTAATAATTAACCATTATTCAGCTGATTTAGCAGAAGCTTACAATTTACAATAATTCCTTATAGTTCACGAATAATCTGAAAAAGTACTAATAATCAGCCATTATTGGGATGATTTAGCAGAAGCTTACAATTTAATCAGTTTGTAGAGAAGAGTCCACTGAAGAACAGAGTCGATGGGTGATTCAGTGATTTCCTCGTCGCAGTCTAGAACAATGGATATGATTGCAACGAGAGTCTTAGCAAAGCGACAGAGATTTCTCTGCGACAAGCAGTGGAGCCCGTGCAGTCCATCGATCAGACAGCTGATAGACAAACATGAACATAGGTCTATATGAAAGATTACTGTTAAAAATAGCCAACAACAATTAAAAGTATCATTGATTATTAAAAATTATACTCAGGATTATTGTTAAAAATAGCTTTCAACAATAAAAAATATCATTGATTATATTATTAAAAATTCTACGAAGGATTATTGCTAAAAATAGCTTACAACAATAAAAAGTATTACTGATTATTAAAACTTCTACGAAGACAACCAAGAGAGAGAGAGAGACAGCATTAGGAAAAATAAAGCATTGCACGATAAATAATTTGAAATAAATTGCATGAAATCCAAAGTTACTTAGTAAAATCATTCAGATAGAATTTTAACTATCACAGCATATATATTGGGCTTATAATGAACTGGAACTATCTGATTATAATAAAGCTAATTTATGAAAGTCTATATTATAAAGCTATCGTACGTGTCGATAAATTAAAAACCACTAATACAAAATAAACATTTTAACAGACTTAAGCATTGATAAGGTCATCTGGGAACTTACAATGAGATATACACTGAATGATTAGAGTTACAAGATGTGTTTTTAATGTTTTTCATAATTATCAGAATAATACGTTAGTCAGTTATGTAATGTACTAGAATAAATTAACAAGATACCACTCAATGAGAGAGAGAAGTTTGGCGATAATTTTACTCCATTTTCTCTTGTCATTATCAGAATCTGCAGCGCTATACTTCTCCACAGCTTCATTCAGACATTCTTCACCATAAACAACACCACGCTGCAGAATAGACAGAATTACAGATTTACTGGATAGTACTCCACTATACACTTCACAACGATTGAAGAATTATAATTCAATGTTACTATTGCATCTTTATTTATTTATTGCATCGTCATCATCATCATCTTCCCTTGAATCTCAGTTTAACTAGGGTCGTGATACGAATAGACTGTCTAAAATCCTCTCTATTGCATCTTTAATATCATGTGATATAATAATATCAAATACATTGTATAATCACACACAAATCAGACACGACAGAGAAAAGTGTAGTTCTAGAAATGAAATATTTCACGCCCTCCGGCATTATGCAAAAGTGCAACAGAGACACTTAGTAGAATTTTAATATATCAAATCTGTTTATATAAGCAATCTACATGAAATGCCATCAATGGTAATTTTCATTTGACGTAATTGTAATTTCTGTCTATATATTATTCTCAGGTTAGAAATAACATACCAGTAACACGTAAAACCTGAAAGAAATGCTGTAAAACAGTGTAAATGTAATATTAATTTTATGTATTTTTTTATTTCTCAGGTTATACCTACCTTAATATACCACAATTGACTTGGAAGCAATAATTAAGAAGGACATGAAAAATAGGGGACTGACTGACTGATGATGTGATGTGAGACAGAGAGGACTGGAGAAAGTCTATTCGTATCCCGACCCTGGTTAAACTGGGATTTAAGGGAAGATGATGATGATGATGATGAAGATGAATACTAACTGCTCATTACCTTAAAATCGCCCAGCTCTACTAGACACTGAACAATGAGCACAAGCTGATGTTTTCGCTCTGAGTTCTTCACGCGCAGTCCTCGCTGACTCAAGGGCATGACCTCGCGTCCTGTCGTCTTCAAGTGAGAACTGGAAAATGTTCCAGCCAACAGCTCTACCACTCTCTCAAAGTTCCTCTTCTCAATCAGGATCTCTATCTCATCGAGAGACTGATAACTAACTAGTTCTTCTAGTTGTCTGTTTGCGGTATCTAAAAACAAATCGATGTTAAAGGGTTTAAAATCCGTTTTTTTATCCAATGAAGAAAATAAAAACTCCCATAAAGAATCAAGAAAAATCACGAAATATAGCATTGGATAATATAGCATTGTGACGTCAGCAAATTGAATATCAATCGATATATAAACATAATTAACAAAAGCTGTTTTTTCAACAACAAATAAAAGAAATTATAATTAATAGTAGTTAATAAAATTAAAACAAGTAAAAATTTCAATTTTTTGTTTAAAAAATGAAGAAATAACTATGTACTCCTTTGCATTACTCTGCTCTGCTGAGTGGCCTTGGAAATAGCACCAGACTACTGTGTAAAATATATTTAATAACAATACCTCGAGATATTACATCAGACTGCTGCGAAAATACATCTAATAACAATACCTCTAGATATTACATCGACTGATGTGTAAAATACATTTAATTATAATACCTCTAGATATTACACCATCGGTTTGAATATTCTCAAGATATACAGTGTATTCTGGGATTTCATTGTCCGTATCCATGTTCACAAAACTCTCCAGTATACTCAACACCTGCAATATCAAATCATCTACAATAATATACACAAAAATAAACATGAAACCTATCGATCGAATGCAAGGCTATAATTGAACTGTGCAGTCAATGAGATCCAATAATTTAATATTACCTCGCAACGCAGCAGAAAGTTTGTATTATAAATACTTTATAAATAGTACTGCAACGAGAGATCCCAGGGCTATTATCCATTGACAGGTCTCAATAAATACGAAACTATGAAAAGATGTATGTAACGTGAAATTTTAAAATAAAAATAAAAAATGCATCTTACTCGATGAAACTGGTATAAAACAAGAACACATAAAATATGTTAATAATAGTAATTAATCAAATACGGTATTACTGATCAATAAACGAAGACATTTAATTAGTATTTGCTAAAAGCTTTACCTCGTGAAGTGAATCAATGGCAGAGGCAACGTCGTTCATCAGGGTCTGATATCTTGAATACATCCATTGAACTGCAAAACAATCAATCAATCCATGGAGAAATATGTATAAACTATACATTATAGTTTATACTATACTATAGTTTATACTGGTATAAACTATATACAATGCATAAATTGAACAGAGCCTGAACTCAATTTGGCCTTTCTAAATGCCAATACAACAAAAATTAATATCAATGTTATCCATAAAAATCTCGACGTCAATGGGCAAGTTAAGAGCAGTATGCTGGAACCAGTGACGATGTCGGTAAGGTACTCGACCGCAGATCAGTATGTGCGGGATTCAAATGCTGGGCTCTCCTGTCACTGACATCGCTTTCGAGTGAGGAAACTGACATTAACATTAACTTGAGCTATATGCAAAGTAAGAAACACAAAACCTCTCAGAGAAAACTCGTCCGCCATATTGTCGAGTATATGACGATGAGATGACAGTCTCAAAAGATAGTTCAACTTCTCCTGTGAGATTTCACTTAACCAGCTCATGTCGTGTGGATTCCTATACAACAAATATCATCAGAATAGAGCAGCATCACAAATGAAGCCTACTGATGAGCATAATAAAATGCAGATGCTCAGAGAGCCATGGATATACATTGCAAACAGTGCCAAGTAAGACAACATAAACATATATAGTAAATAAAGTCATACATAGCAAAATAAAGCCATGGATATACATTCAAAACAGTGTCAAGTACGACAACTGTTATGAAGCTGTACACTTTAGTTCAGTAAAAAATATAAGTTTAGTACACAAGTAAGACTTTGTCATATTGGGACAGTGTACAAAATGAAGATTAATTACTGAGGCACAGTTTTTAATAAATAAATAGGGCTCACAATTACTCATAAAATTGTGAGTAAAAATTTTGACTTAGGAATGCAGTAAGCTCATTTTGTACATTTTTCCATGTTAATTTGTACATTTTTCTAATCATGGAAAATGTACAAATATCCGTGGCATATTAATACTTCTTTTATGTCATCATCATCATCATCTTCCCTTAAATCCCAGTTCAACCAGGGTCAGGATACGAATAGACTTTCTGCAGTCCTAAGACTTTTGAAGTTTATCCATTCGTTTACGTTTTGTGGCAATTACTGGAGCCTAGGCGCTCCAATTAATTCTTCTTTTATGTAACTCTGTTATATCTTTATCAAGTAACTGTGTAATTTTAGACCGAAATGGAAAATAAAGGCAGCATTACCTTTCTGCAGATTTTTCAGCAGAGGTCACTGATGTACAATTTCTGTTCATCAGAAGCCTTTTATCAATGAGGCATTCCACTGCAGCAAGAGTTGCCTGAAACCAGTAACATTGTCATTGTGACCGAAGCTGTTGTCATTAATCACAGAAAATACTCTCCTTAACTGTAGTTAATGAGAGCATACACAATATGATGTAATAGAAGGAAGAAAGCAAAGGAAAAGAGTTAGAGGAAGATCAATACACGGGATGTTGGATGATCTGATAAGAAATGCATATACAGAGTTGAAAAGGAACACTGATGATAGAATTGGTTGGAAGAGTTATATGCTATGGACCTGCCCTTAGTCAGTGCACTAGAAGGAGAAGAACTGCAGTCGAAATATTTGAGAGTTAAAAAGCGGTTGAAACTATACACGTTAGCCTGAGATGACCGACGCTGATGTTGAGGAGACCAAACAAATAGATTTTGGTATCTGTGACGACTGTCCATCACAGGAGTGGCTCAAATCTACATGTGCATGCACCGCTCTAGCAATGTCAGTTATAACATATATCAGTTGTGTTTTAGATACTAATATCATTACTCAGACTTATTTCCTGTGATGATCAGCTAGATAGAGCACCTTGTGCCCTCTCTGATGGCCACAGGATTCAGTGAATAAGATGTTTGCACGATGTGTTTGTGATTTCTCTTAAATTTTTTTAACTTTGGTTCTAATAAACTTCATTGTAAACTAAACTGCAGTTACTTTCACTGCTCAAAGCGCTTTGCGCAGACTTAGTCTGCAATAAGAATTTGATTGGCTGGTCAATTTTTACTATATAAAATTATCAAATTAGGCCAGTTTGTTTGAAAGAGAGGCTAGTGATGAATACCATTTCAACATATACTCTTTAAAAATAACAAAACTTACAATATGCATTAAATATATGTATCCAGACCCTGATTAAACTGGGATTTAAAGGAAGATGATGATGATAATATGCATTAAATGAGTTATAAATCTACATTATTAATCTACTGTACTAATAAATATAATTATACCCAAAACATTATAGCCCAAAATTCAACTTATTACAATACGATACATAAAAAGAATTTGAATTAACTTACAAGGCCTATATCCTTTATGTATTCTTCTGACTCATCATTTCTGAAAAAATCAATTATAGTTTAAGAACAAAATTATAAATACCAATACATTTTATATATGCAAGTAACATTAGACAAAAAACAAAGCATAGAATATGCTCAACACATTGATTTTTTGATAATTCAACCTTTTTATTAGTTTATCGCGTCATAATAAACACAAAATAAGTCATAAATAACTAGAGACTAAACAAATAATCAAGAAGAGGGTTACGACAAAAGAGCCTAAGCTCTATGAGGCAATACAGTCAGTAGCAGCAACCAAGAATAACAATTATTATTATTATTATTATTATTATTATTATTAAGTACGAAAACTTATATAGCAGTGCCATGGCCAAAATCGGTCTTCGAAACTAGTCTACAGGAAAAGTTTAATAATCATATTAAGCTAAATATAAATTACATTTAAATTTAACGTATGGAATAAAACATGGCCGAAACAACACCTATAACATTAGATGCAGAATATTGCAAGCATATGACTTAATTTTGAAGAATTCTGTAAGGATTACGTATAAAAATTATGAAATATACCAGCATAAGATAAGCACATGTGTACTTGTGAAACAAATACGTTCACTAAATGTTTTCTATGCTACAGAATACTGTAGAACTTATGGCAACTAAATTAGTTACTGCCCATAAGAATAAGATAACTATAAAAATATGGAAGTGACGGGTAATTAAAGTTAAAGAAAAATATTGGTTTAACCTTAAACAAAAACATTAGTTTACATCAGAGTAATTATAAAAAATTAAATTTTTAAATATCTTTAAAGACATAACATTTTTTAAGTAAATATTTTTTTAAAATTGCAGAAAATAATTAATCTAAAAAAATTATATTGAAAAGCTGTCAACTTTTTCTGTTGAATAAAAATAGACTGCCTGCATTCTATAGATAAATAGCATTAATATTAATTTAAAAGCTAATAAAAAACAGCTTACCCCAACAGATCAGGTAGTACAGCGTGTTTCTGAAATTTACAGTATAACTTCAAGTATATCTCCACTAATCCATCGGGCCTATGAGAAAAAGCAAAACAATCACTTACAATGATCATATGCTAAATGACAGATTCAACACACTACAATATCAAAATGTAGAGATTTAATTGTACAGGAAAACCTACGAGCTATATTTGGTAAAAGTAAACTCCAGACGATGCCAATTTAAGAAAAAATTAAATAAACTTTTATTAATCTACCTCAGTGTCTCTTAAGTGCTAAAATTTAATTTCTGGATTTAATCTGAAACTAACAATGCTATTATGTTACAAAAAAGACATGGAATTCAACTTTAGCCTACAGAAAAAAATTTAGCGATATTGTAAAGCTTTAGAAATTCAGATGCTAACCATTTCTGTAAAACCAGCTTTGCTAGCCGCACTATGAAGCCAGTTATTAGATGAATTACTCCATTGTTTGATTCATATTCGAGTAGAAAACTTCTCACAGTTTCTTGTTCAGTTCTTATAAATGTCGACTCTTGTGACTGTCGCTTGTCTGCTGGAGCAGAAGTTTCAGATTCTGTGACAGCTTGAGCAACGTCATCATCTTCATTCCACCTGCAACGTGCAAAAAATAACATGATTACATAATAAGACTGTAAAATAAGATGGAAGGCTTACAGTGAGGCTCATATACAGGACATTCCTCAATTACTTAGTTCATCATGTTTTATAATTGTTTACGTGTTTGCATGTATCATTTAATTTATGCAGCGTTTTCATTTTTGAGGAATAAATCAACATAAAATCGAATATAAAGAATGTCGCTAGGTGGAAGCAGTATACATACTTAAGTTTTTGAGGCAGCATCTTCATGAAGACATCTCGATAGCTGACTGCTGCGACCTCCTTAACCTTCTGCAGCTGACTGTGATGATCAACTTGATGATGATGATGATGATGTCTAGAACGAGATGATCTCCTGCCAGAGCTGCCAACTTGAGAGTTTTCAGTATTCCTCGTCTCTGCCATACTGCGACGTTTTCTTGTACCAATGGAAACACTGTCAATGTCAATCTCTTCACTATCCAGTTTGTGTTCCTTATCTGAAATGTTTTCAGCAGAAATTATCAGAAAAATGTAGATAATTCTACACTGTACTGTGCCATTTATAAGCATCTTCAGTAGTCGTGAAAAGAAGAAAATATAACAGTAAAACTATCATAATCATCTTCTCCTTCTTCCCTTAAATCCCAGTTTAACCAGGATCAGGATACGAATAGTAATAGGCCTTCTCTTCTCTCTGTCCCACACCATATCATCAGTCAATCCCCCATTTTTCATATCCTTCTTAATTATACCGCATCCCACGTCAATTGTGGTAAAACTATAAATTACATATTTACAAGAATTAAATGAATGGATCGATAAATAATAGAATGAATCCTACTTACCAACGTCCACTATCAACACTGCTTTATCATTTTCATCTTCTGCAGGTACAGGTGATATTTTGTCTGCAAAAACTAATTCAGCACTTGCTAATTTCTCTTCCAAGGTTTCTCCAGAACATGAAATGTTATCATTTGATACAGATTCAGCATTGACTTCACTCTCAGTCGAAATTATCTCATTACTTACTTTCTCATCAGAGACAGAAGCTACATTACATGCTTTCTCCTGAGAGACAGAAACTACTTCACTTGCTTTCTCCTGAGAGACAGAAGCTACGGTACTTGCTTTCTCCTGAGAGATTGAAACCACATTAGTTATTTTCTCTTGCGAGACATATGCAACACTGATTATTTTCTCTTGAGAGACGGTATCCACATCAGTTACTTTCTCCGGAGAAACAGGCTCAACATCGACGACATGTGAGATAGAAATGACATCATTTACGTTCCCTTGCGAGGTTGTATCAATATTAGTCATACCCTTCCCTAACACAGACTCGACATCCTTAACCTGTTTCTCTGGGATTACTTGACAAATATCCTCAGAAGTATCCATTTTCTCCTCTGATGCAGATTTATCAATACCAACACTTTCCTCCACGACAGGCTCTCTATCAATAATTTTCTGCTCTAGAGTTTCTGCTTCACTTACATTATTCTCTACGTATAACTCAACGCCGGCCATTTCTTTGACTAAACCTGACTCAACACAGGACAGTTTCTCCACAGGAGCTGTTTCTCCACTAAGCATTGTCTTATCTAGAACTGACTCAACATTAACTACTTTCTCCTCAAGGCTAGACCCACAGTAAGCAATTTTCTCTTTTACAATGGACTCCTCAAGGGGGATTTTCTCCTTTGAGGACGTCTCATTGCTGATCGTTTTCTCTTCAGCCGATACTAAATCATCAACAACACCGTCAGCGCTCTCGTCAAGTCTCAATACAGCATCAGCCAGATCAACTCTATAGGCAAAACTCTGCAACAACAACAACATGAACTGCAAACAGACATTAATTCTACACTGCTCAATAGTACTACAATGTTGCTCAATAGTACTACAGTATTGCTCAATAGTACTTCAGTGTTGCTCAATAGTACTACAGTATTGCTCAATAGTACTTCAGTGTTGCTTAATAGTACTTCAGTTTTGCTCAATAATACTACAGTATTGCTCAAAAGTACTACTGTACTGTTCAATGATACTACAGTGTTGCTCAAAGGTTGATCAGACATTGAGTAGCAGTTGGGTGCAGCCAAAGTCAACAGCAACACTCAAGCAGCTGTAGTAGTAGATATTGCAGTAAAATCTTAGACAAACATAAATATAATGCTTCACCACAAAAACTAATAGTACTGTAATTAGTAATACTGCTAAAATAATACTAAAAAATAATACTGCCAAAAATATATCACAATAAAATATCGATAGATTCTTGAATCTTTTCGCAATATGACCAAATTGCTTAGATTTCAATGAAAATAATATGAGTTTGGGTTATGGATTTCTGATGGTAGTTCTGAGAGATATTAATAACAATAGTCCTGAACTTCTTGATTGCTTAAATAGTTTAATAATATATTATATAATAGTATAATAATATAATAATAGTATAATATTATAATAATAATACTAATATAATAATAATATATTATAATAAATATTATAATAATATATATAGTAATAATAATATTATAATAATATTATTATAATATTATATTATAATTATAATTTTCCCCGTGTTGTGTCCGGGTTGTTTGAAGAATTGACCAACCAGTGACTGCACGTGTCGTAGAAGGCAACTAAAGCACTAAGATCCATACCAACGTCAGGAAGGGCATTCGGTTGATGAGCGCCTAGGCTCCAGAAATTGCTAACAAATTTAAATGAATGGAAATGTATCAAATAGGGGATTGACTGGTGATGTGGAGTAGAACAGAGAGGATTTGAGACAGTCTATTTGTATCACGACCCTAGTTAAACTGGGATTCAAGGGAGGATTATGATGATGATGAATAATATTATAATAATAATAATAGAAAAATATAATAATAATGGTATAATAATAATATAAGAGGAAGAAAAATAATGAACATCGAGGAAATGGCAAAGAATAGTTTTGTGGAGGAACATCATAGAGAAATATTTGGCTGGAACCAGCCCCAGGATGATCACATGACATGACATCATAAAATAATATAAGAAGATATTTACAGCAAATTCATCTCCAGCAAATTTCTTGCTTTCAATATTGTCATACAGAGATAGCAGACATTCTCCCAGGTTCTTCCATCTGAATGCAAAGATTATAAAGAGTATAAACATACAGTTAGCACAAGAAGTATAAAAAAATTATGAAATAAAATATAGCTAAAATATAACTCAAATATAGAAGTACGAATGCCGGAGATCAACTACATTATTATAGTATTATATTACTATATTATTATATAGCCACTACATTGCCTGTTATGTCATATAATTAGTTATTAGATCCATAACATAATATTTGGCATTATAGAGAAAAAACAATATAACTGAGCTTCTTGTCTGTTTCTATAAGAAACAGTCAGAGAACGTCCAGCATGAATTAGAATAGATGGCCTCCCACATACTAAGCAAGCTTACTATCCACTCTGCTATACAATCAACTGGTAAAAAGCCACTTTGTTACTTCTCTCTCAGCATCCATGATTCACAGCAGCCCATACATAGCGTAATGTAAGATATAAATAATACACTAAGTGCTTAAACAATGTAAGACTAGAAGAGAGCATAATATAGGATATAAATAAATGTAGTAAGTGCTTAAACAACGTAAGAATAGAAGAGAGCGTAATGTAAGATACAAATAATACACTAAGTACTTAAACAATGTAAGAATAGCAGAGAGCATAATGTAAGATATAAATGCAGTAAGAGTATAGAGAGATTACGTATATCCTATAGAGAGGATATAAATAAATGCACTGAGTACTTAAACAATGTAAGAATAGAAGAGAGCATATTGTAAGATATAGAAGCAGTAAGAGTTTAGAGAGAGTACGTATATGAGGAGAGAGGTGTAGTGAGGCTCAGAATGGGCGGCTCAGGGGCTTTACATCGTCGCACTCGCTCAGTTCTCATCGTTACAGCTTCGTCGATATACTGAAAAGATAATGACACTAGTAAACAGGAATCAAGAGAATTGATAGTTCAAAAGATTTAAATTCAAATCACTATTTTTTGTTATTTATCTTAACAATAAAAAAAGATTAACTCAAAATTAATTTTAAATAATTTATGATACGTTACTACAGATACATTAATTTTTAAAAAGAACAGAAATAATATTTAAAAATTTAACAATATTTTAAAGTACAACAGAGTAAAACCAATCACCTTTACTACCTGTAAAAAGGTTTATTTTAACTGTAAGAAGGTGAAACTTAAAAAACTCATCACACTCAGCAAAAGTTCTAAACCCATTTAAAATCCATCGTCATCAATATCCCAACACATCAATTTACATCTTGCATCTAAGCTTGATCTTTTCTCAGGAAAACACCATAATTTTTAACATAAAAAGTATAAGGATAGATTTAATCTACTGTATGATTTAATCTACTACAGATTAATCTTTTATACCCCGTGTTGTGCTCGGGTGTGGTTGGACCACTGCCGAATAGGGCAACCGCAAACAATCGCAAACAACCGCAAACAATCAGCCGCGTGTACGTAAGAGGCGACCAAAGGCAGGAGCTGAGGATGGCAAGAGGGGACCTACCTCGCCATGAAATATTTTCCCCCAAGATTAAATGGTAATTAATCCATCTAACTGAGGAAGGCAACGGGAAACCACCTCAGAAGCCATATTTTTCCCAAGCTATAGGCTACATAAGGTATGGAAAAAGGCATAGACTTTGTGAAGGGATTAACTTGTTGATCTAAGGAGTGTTCTTATAGAGCGAGAAAGCAGACTCGAGTATGAATATGTACCATGAGCCTTCCACCTGGCATTGCACTGAGGAAAGAAGATTAATTTTAAAATAAACTTTTACATTTCATTAACTGACATTGAGTTAAATAGTTTTGCAACCTACATACAGATTCTGCAAATTAGAAATACAAATTTTCATTTATACCATTTGAACAATGTCTGCGCTGATGTCTGCACAGGTGTATGGCAGATCTCTACATACAGAACAGAACAAGATAACATCTGATATATCTGTGTCTGACATTTTTATATTTTAAAAGATATCATTACACTGAAACTATAATTTCTTTGTAAATTTACAGTATTTATAATATATACGGCATTCATAACATATTTGATAACGTTTTTCATATCAATGTTTAACAAAGAAATATGATAAATGTGTACAAGTCTCAATCTCATCTTTAATATCAATCATGCTAACTACCCCACAAGACTATACGGATCTAGCTATCTTTATAAAAAGTCTTCTGCCACATTCTATAAATCATATGTCAATGATGGTTGTACAAACTGGAACGAAATTCCAACTTCCATTAGAAACATCAGCTCTCTCCCAACATTCTCTTCTAAATACAAACATTATTTGCTTAATAACTGGCAATCTTTCATTTCTAACCAAACACTTGTACGTTTTATGATAATTTAGCAAACTTAAATTAAATTAATTTAAATTTTCATTTTCCATAAAAATGATTATATATTGGACTTTCTCAGAGTCTTTTGCCAGAAAACGATACTGGAGTGAAAACTGGGTGTTCAACCATATAGGATGCCATGCGTCCTCTTTGTTGGCCTAGTTTTTATTCAATTTCTTATGTACATTTTTTGTTTTTGTCTCTTTTTGCATTACAGGAAGTATTGCACGTATTACTTAGATTCTGATAATGCCTATTTAGTTTTTCACGCATTCATTGATGTGATTACTCTGTGAAATTTTGTGACAATAAAACATATTACACTCTCTCTCTCTCTCTCAACAGATAATATAACTTACTGATGTCTGCCAATTCATTCCACACACAAATTGACTACAATTTATTGTTATTTTAACAATATTAGCATATTATGACACTATATAACTAACTTATATTATCAACGCCCATAACACACAAATACAATGCCAGGAAATGTTTAGAAATATGGCTTGCATCCACTTCATGGCACAATAGCCAGCAATACTAACAGATCTAGAATATAATCCTTTTGTCTAGAGCACAAGTATGGACACTCAGCGAGTATCCGATCCAAAAAGATGAGACCTCTTTCGTAGGCTGGTTCTAGTCTTAGTGCTGCTATGACATACTGCAGGCATGCTGAAAATACAATACAAACAATTCAACAGTTTCATGCTACTTTAGAAATACTTCTGCCACAAATACATTTGAAGCTTAAATTAGGGCCAATGAAACTCACATTATTAAGTTTGTACAAAACACTTGATAATTAGCGGAATATGGGACTTTAATTATCAACAACAATATCTCTGACTATAAAACTTAGCGAGGAAACGACAGTTTATAAATAAACTAAAATATTTCAACATACCTTCATAATTACCAAGAGAATACAAAAGTGAGATCACATTGTCAAAGCACGGCCAATGTTTCGGGTTACACTTTAGACCCTGAAACAAACACGCAGCAGACAAGACAAATAGAAAATACCTCAGTAGTGGTAGAACTCTACTAGCGAAATGCATTGTGGCAAGCTACAAATATGAAAATCACAAATTTATCATCTTTGATTTTCATATCCGATAATCGCTTTGGCATTTCAATATTTCAATACGGAATGACAATAATTAAAAACACTTCTGGTTCTTTAGAAGAGAAAGATGAAGTTCGCTACTCTAGTTTTAGAATTCATTTTTTAGTGTTTGGCTGCAATAGCTGATCAAGATGAAACGTTTGAGCATAGTAGAGATTTGAATAAAATTTAGACCAATTTTCCATTTAAGTATAAAAATTTGTTACTAGGCAACTAATACAGCAAGCTTAACAACCGAACGATAAATAAACTTCCTTAACAAATTCAAAAAACTAAATTGCTGAATTACAATTTTTGCTAAAAATAATTCTTGCTACAACATTATCAGAAGGACGAAATGGTGGCCTGTTGGCAAGTTGTCCAACTGCAGATGCGTAGGTATAGGATCAAATTCATCATCTCCCTGCAGTAGACAAGCTTTCGCTACAGGAAAGTGACGTTAAGCTGAGCTTTAGCCTTTAGCAGCTAATAGTGTCATAACGAATTCAGAAGATACTCAGACAAAACTTAGCACTGGCACAGTATATGGGTAGAATCTAACGTACACATTCATAAGCATATCTGGCAAGTGAATATTTGTGAAGAGCTTTCGCCAGTTTCCCAATCTGACACCACACTGTTACGTCAGTGTTGTCAACATCAACTGCCTGCATACAAAAACAACACAATAACGAAGAACATAAAGTATCTTTATCAAACTAATTTATATCATATAGCAACGAAGTAACGACAAAAATTTGGTATACTATGATAACACCAAAATTTACTGTAATACATATAAAAAATATGCTATTCGTTAATTAAAGAACAATTTGTTTATTGGTTTATGAAACATTTTCAACTATAAAACATCATAATTGTAACAAAATATGCAGTTGTATGCTATCAATGACATAAGCCGTAGTTCAAATTTAGTAACTTTTATATTATAATTTCTGCCACTCTCACAAGAGTCAAAATTCTCTGATATTTGTCTTGAGTACGTATAACAAAAACTGAGCCAATAGCAGAGCTGATCCAACATACTCCAGAGATGTAATGCAGTTCATTAATTGATTTAATGAGCTTACAAGAAATTACAAGATACTATTCAAATATTCATCCTAAAATACAGCAATTTCAAAATGAAGCAACTTATAAAGTCATATTTGCGGTAAAAGATTAAAGCCTAGTTTACTGTTCTTGTTCCATTACATCAAATTCTTGTCTTGAAGGCATGTCAGTTTAATGATCTTGTCATGAAGGCGTGTCTGTGACGAGGCACTTGGTTAGTGACATTTATATTATCTTGCTCGCAGGAAACAGCCTACTTTAAAATATATATGTCTTGTGGCTATATACAAATATAAAGATGCTCTTGAAAAGCATGTAACAACAGTTGCACATAGAACAGCAGCTCAACTGCTATCAATTTTGTTTGCCAGAAGAAAAGTACGACCAGCCATGCTTAAACAATGCAAAATTACACTTACTCCAGCAATGATAACACATTTCAGAGAAAGGTATCGTACCTTAATATAGTATTCGAGAGCAGCATTGAGATCAGTTCCTTCACGATACGAGAGCTCAGCAAGATTCTTGAGTGCAGAATATCTCAGTGAACCTCTTGTGTCCCCTGGTTTATCAACCACGTCTCGCTCAATCTCTCTCTCGTTAATCAGCTCTTCCTCTGAGCTTATCTTCAACAATATTACAATAAAGAATATAAATAAATATTGATATAACACTATAATAATAGTAGTATTTGTAGTAGTATTATTGTATTATTGTAGTTTATATAAACTACAATAATTTGATTGAACGAAGAGAAGGAATATTTGTTCACCACAGTAAACTAATTGCTTATATTCCTATTCACATATTCCTAGCAAACAATTTTTAACAAATTAAGATTTTGTTTCTAGTGAGTATTATCAGTATAACTAGATATCATAAAAACAATTTAATTATTTCCTATTGGAGATAAATCCAAAACAATGGAGAAAGTCTGGAACAACTGCTGCTGGCCCGTCACTGACATCGCTTTCGAGTGAGAAATCGACATTAACATTAGTCCGAACTAAACATCAGTAGGTGCAGGGTTCAAATCCTGTACTCACCTGTAGCGTATTTATTTGCATGATAGGAAACTTTTGACTTTTGCTTTTACTTATATACCTTTATAATCTGGTAATAAAACAAATACATATCCAATATCCATGTATAATTGTATATGTGTGTATATATATATATATATATATATATATATATATATATATATATATATATATATATATATATATATATATTTATATAAATATATTGGTATATAGTTATTGGTATTGGTGTTTATATATATATATATATAGAACCTGGTCAATGTAAGGTAGTTGTAGAAGTTCAAGAAAAGCAGATTTCGCATCCAAAGCGCACCCCTGACTCAATAACTGCAGTGCATTGTTATATAATGAAACTGCTTCAGACTCCTGAAATAAACATATTTATAAAATTATTCTCTTTCATGACTAACACTAACAGGAAGAAGTTGACAGCTGTAAGCAGACAAAGCTTGCTCATAATTATAATTTAAAACATCAGCAAAAAAGCTTTAAAGAAAATGCACAGAAATACTGTATGCCAAATCCAATGAAAGAAACAGTAAATTATACTGCTATTGCACTATATTCTATCTTCATCAAAGGTTCAGTATATGATATAAAAATTTCTTTCACAGTAGATTTGGGAATAAATTTGGAAATAAACTAGAAATTAACAGTGTTCATCATTTAGTATCAATACAACAATTTGGACTGAGATTATCTAAATTTTTGCATGTAACAACAAAAACCATAAAAATTCCTATTCAATGCAGTCAACTCAGACAGCCACATGAAGAAAAACTTATTGACTGGGTTATATTTTAGTATAAGAAAGTTCAATAAATATTGTAAAACCTGAGCCTCTATAGTTGCTTCTGCTTTCCTCTGATCTCCTGCGACGCTTTCATCAGAAGTAGATTCAGCATTCAGAGCACTTATGCGCATCTAAAATATACAGCACATACACGTGCTACCTGTTAAGTTAATCGAATGTCCAACAGCTATTTGGAGCAACCTCACCTTTCACTAGCTAGACTAAGAACTTCCCAAGATCAGGGATGTTCAAGGCACTGCTTCAAAAGTAGAGTTTGAAGTTTTCCAAAATAGCGCAATCATTAGTAATAAAGCAACTTTATATTTCGTCCAATTATCAATGTTTTCTAGAAATCGACAAAAGAACTGAATATAAAAACTGCAAGGAAATGGCAGAAATCTGTTAGAAGACAAAAAAGTAAACACAAATTATAGTGAAATGATCAGTATGTTGATATCTATCACCTGTAATACCACATGCTTAAACTGTTAGGCAATTTAGTCAATTTTCTGTGTAACCAGTCCTGTGAATGTCCAAGATTTTACACTAAGATCAAAGCGGGCAGGAACCCTACAAGAATTCAGTTCACCTCAGGATCAGTCATTTAAGACTTCATGACGCTACCACTATTCTATTAAGACATTCTAAAACACATTACATAAAACAAATTACATATAACTAATTACCTATTAAACATTAAACCACGTATATTCGCAAACGTAAATATAATTTTAGAAACATACTCTCAACATACCAAATTTGCATATATTTAATTTAAATTAATTTTAAAAAACTTTAATGTAACAAAGTACATTTAAGCAATATTTGTTAGACATTTACAGGAATAAATAGCTTACCATTCTGACTTTCTTATAATCAGACGGATTCAATTTTTAACCATCAGAAGACTTTCAACCTTAAAAGTACACTCATTATATACATTTTAATATTGCATTGAAAACATTTAACCAATAGTTTTGTTTACGCCAAGAAATATTCCAATAGCTGATTTCAATTACAAACTGATAATAATCTCTCAATATCGCTCATACAAACACAGTAGACAAGAATGATGAAGAAGGAATAGTTTAGCTATGCAGTAAATAAATTTTATATGCATCAAAACTATTTTCGGCTTGCATACAAATGTTGAGGACACAAGAGAAGAAAGCGACACAGCTGCGAATGTCAATATTTTCCTCATCAATGATACAATAATAGAGTTTGAAAATCTGTTTTTGGCCCAAATTTGCCTCGGAACTGGAATCTAAAATTAATTTTTTTCAGAATATGAAGAGTTGTGAATATGAAGAATAGATTGAGGAATACTTTCAGAACTAGACAGATAAACGAATTATTAAGATATATCCTTCGAGTAATGATTGACTATATATACTAGAGATAGGAATTTTATGAATTTCCAGAGTTCGGGTTCGGTTCGTTAAATATGAAAGTTCGGTTCGGTTCAGGTTGGGTTAACAGTTGACAGTTTGAGAGTTCGGTTCGGTTCGGTTCGGTTCGGTTTGTTGAAAATGAAAGTTCGGTTCGGTTCGGGTTCGGTTCTAACAAGGGTTCGGGTTCGGCTTGCTTTCCAACTCGCAAGAGTTCGATTCGAGTTCGAAATGGTTTGGTTTATATTGCAATTGTTTAACATTACTTATAATAATCATGTTTTTATATTTAATGTTCTTAATAATAATGTTGTTAATTTAATGTTATAATAATCATGTTTCTATATTTTGTTTTTATTTTACATTGTAATTCCGCTTTTTTCTTCATATCCACATTTGAGTGGTTCTTAAGATCATCTAACATTCCTGATTTTGGTCTGCCTCTGCCTCTTTTTATTTCCATTCTGCCTTCTATGACCTTTTTAGTAGACTGTTCCCTCTTGGAATGTGTCCTATCCAACTCTTCTTCCTATTTCTTAATATAGTTATCAACTGTGTATTTCTACCAACTCTCTCCAAAACTTCCTCATTTGTAAGCTTTTGAGTCTAGCTAATCCTTTCCATACTTCTCCATATCCACATTTCCAATGACTCCAGTTTCCTGATATTTTCTGTCCTTGATGTCCATGTTTCACGTTCATACAATAGCGTGGTTCTTATTAAGGTTTCGCTATCTTTATCTTAGTGTCTTTCTTTAGGCTTTTTGTTAAAAGTTCTTTCCTATTATCGAAGGTTTCTTTTGCATTTGCAATCCTATACTATATATTTCAGTCTCACATTTCCCATCATCTATTATAGTATGACTTAAATATTTGAAAATCCTTATCTGTTCCAATTTCATAACATTTATTATAATATTGACTTCACCTCTATTCTGAGATACTCTCATCGCTTTTGTCTCTTTGACGTTAATATGCATTCCATATTTCAATACCGTATCATTCAGACTATCCACTGTCTTCTGTAGGCCCGTCTCGCTTCCCGCTACCATTCCTTTGTATCGATACCATTTTAAAATTTGTGTCGGAACCAGCCTTACCTGAATATAATATTATGCTGTTAGATTCTGTAAGACATGTAAATGCAGAAACTAATGTATATTTGTATTGTTCTTACTATCTTTATTTAATGTGAGGCTGGTGAAGAAGACAGGAACTCCAAGAGTTTGGTTCAGTTCGGTTTGGTCGAAGTCTGGATTCGGGTTCAGTTCGGGTTCGGTCAGAGTCTGGGTTCGAGTTCCCGTTCGGTTCTGTCAAAATTCTAGATTTTAAGATTCGGTTCGGGTTCGGTTCGATTCCCATCTCTACTATATACTATAAAAATTTATAACATTTAACTTTAGTCACATATCAACCTGTCTATGTTCATGTTTATCTTTTCTTAAAATCATTAAATCTCGATAATATATTGTAGTCTCCTATAAGTTCAATTATTTATTGTCTCAGTTTTCATTTGAATTATTGCTATAAACATATAATTGTAACTGGATCGGGCAAAGGGCAGTAAGTTTAAATTTAGATAGAATTTTGAAAGTGTAGAGAGTAGACTTAGGATTAAGGCCCATATAGTAATGTTCTTAGATTTAACAACTATAATCTTATGACTGGCCACAGTTTGAGTACCATTAAGAAAAATATTATTTATTAAGTTTAATAATTTTCTTGTTTATATCAATTATTATTAGTACCGGAGTCATCATGAACGGCGCGCCCGGTAATAACTTTGTCCCCAATCAACCTCTGCCTGCCGGTTGGGAGATGGGTCGTGACAGTAATGGGCGATGCTTCTTTATTGACCACAATACTAAGTCCACAACTTGGGATGACCCGAGGATTGGGCGTAATCAGGTAATCAATTAAAGTCAATTTTCGAGTTACTGTTTTCGCTTATACAATTCAATTTGTCACTTAGTAACTATTCTTAAACTTTTGGCGCATTTAATAGGCAAGTTTTAGTTATATAGATTAATTATAGTCTTTATTAATTTACGGTAGAACATGCTTGTAGAACTGATACATAGATCTATATATTTTCTCCTAATTCAGAAAATAGATGTACATTTTAAATTAACAAACGCTTTATTCCTACAACAAATTGATAATAAAACAATAACAGAGTATGACTGGGCACTTCAGGGAAGCTGATTGAATGATACCAAATTAATCAAAAACCATATGAAGATTTGATAAAGCTTTAGGGTTTAAGTTGAGATAAACTTATGATTCTACATGCTTGCTTGTGCTTGATGTGCTTGCCTTCTGAGCATGAAATCAGACAGTGAGGAGGAAGATGTACCTATGGACCTGCCACATGGTGAAACACTAAAGAGAGAGAGAAAGTTAAATTATTTTTAAAATATGATTTATAATGTTTATTTGTAGAATGTTGGCCCTCCTCAACAGTATGGACAATATCCACAGCAGACTCCATATCCCCAGCCTGGAAACTCTGCATCGTACCCACAGCCTAATCCTTCGTTTAGTCCTAATCATCAGTTTAATCCTAATCCTCAGTTTAACCCCGGTGTTGCGACAAACAATCAATCGTATCCACCTGGGCCAATGTATCCTAACACCAATTCATATCCAGCTGGGTACCAGTATCCTACTAATGGTTTTACACAAAACCAGGGATCTTATCAACCTGGTTATCAACCATCAGGACCTGGTAGTTATCTACCACCAGGACCTGGTGGTTACCAACCACCAGGTACTGGTGGCTATCAACCATCTGGTCCTGGTGGCTTTCAAGGATCTGAAGGTTTTCCTGGTTCAGGTGGTGGATCTCAGGATACTGGTGGGGGTTATTTTAGCCCCTCTACTCGTGTGGCCACAAATCCGCCTATGCCCCAGCCTTCTGGTCCTACTCCGGCAGCCGGTCTAGTCCCATCAGTGGGCCTCACTGGGGCCCCTGCCCCAGCAACTGGCCCTGTGGCCCCTGCCCCAACAACTGGCCCTGCTCCTGTGAGTAGCCTGCGAGCCGCTTCAAAAACAGCACCACCGGTTATGAAGAAAGCTAAAAAGACTGACACCGGTGACAGATTTGGTGATAGATCTGAAATCTCCGCTGCACCGCAAGTGCAAGTTCCTGCCAATCAACGGATATCATCTCAGGATGAGAAGGAGGACCCTGCTAAGTCGCAGATTGAGCAAATCTTGAGTGAAGCGAAGAGTTTTGAAGATGATGTGAACAATTTTAGCGGCACAAAGAACGACAAACGTTATATGTATCTAGAAGAAATGCTGACGCGGTTGCTGATTAGATTAGATAAGATTGTGTCAGAGGGTAGGGACGATATTCGGTTGATGAGGAAGGACGCAGTAAAGTCTGTTCAGGGTACTCTGGAGATACTTGAACTTAAGGTTATGTAAGGAGATGTTCTCGCGGCTAAATTGCCTGTTGGATGGCTTGCTCTTCAGCTGTGTGTATAACGGAGGGTTTAGTTCTCCGTCTGACCCAATGATGGTCCCATGCGGACAGAATCTGTAAATAGCAATGAATTACAGCTTTCTGATAGGCAATTCAGACTTACTACAGGAGACTAGAACACTGTACACAAACATATATGTATAGTTGAATGTGCATTGTGCAGGCATGTGTATCCTATTTATATGGTTTGTTTTTAGGAGCTTTTGTGCTGTGTGTAAATTATTCAATATCTACATCTGATTTGGCATTGGCATTTCCTGCATAAGTAACATATTATGCTTTATTTGTGTTAAGAGTACCTGTATATTGTGTCACAGATATCTCTGCCTTTATTTTCATGTTATGAAATTGGCTTCATTCAAATACTGAATCCGGAATCGTTGATTTATTACTTGTTTTAAAATGGCTATCTACTGGTGAGTTCTCTAAAGCTTGCTGTACGTTTACTTTAATGTCTTGTTCTCAGTTAATTTATACGATGATTAATTTATGTAATATATTTAATCTTTTTTTTCTTTTAAAGTATGATAGTGAAAGGTTTGAGGCTAATTGTTACTGTTCATTTATACGCTATATCTGTATGTATATATATATATATATATATATATATATATTGTATATATGTTATCATCCTTATGCTATGATTGCTAGCATATTTTATGCTTTTTATTGTGTATTACTGATGGTATTATTTAGGATTCTAATTTAATAGTTCAAAGTTTTCTTAATTTCAAGGTCTCCAAATATTTTCATTCCCGACTGTAGAGAAATAGATCTTTAAATTGTATAAAATCTTTTTTTTATAACATGGACAATTAATAGTAAATTTGCTTATATTTTGTGATTCAAATAAATATTTAGTCCTTTCTTTGCAATTGTAAAAATAACACCATATCTATAATGGTAATGTTGGAATGTATAATTTTTGCTGCATAATGAGTACCTAATAGCATTGCCTATTTTCTTCAGTAATTCTCTCGATTAGTTAAGAGAGTGATTGAGAGTAATTGCATTTGAATAGCTCAGTTGAAATTATCAGTCACGTTCATTACTAATGTTAATCAACTTTGAAAGATGATGCATGACACTACATATTATTGTTTGCTACTGCTAGAATGTTCAGACTGTCTATATTTTAGACTCTCATATATTTAGAATGACTCTCATGAATGAATGACTCTCATATATTTGGAACATATATTTAGAACTATCTCATATATTTTAGGATGTTTATACTCGCTATAATTGGACTGTCTATTTCTATGCAGTGATTTAATAGGACTTCAATATGAAATGGAAATTGTTTGAATATTTTACTCACGAGTCTAAATTTTCATAATGGCAGTCTGTGTTTGCTAAGCCACTGCCATATTTTCTTTAGATTGTTGTGTTGTGTAAATTTGCCGTATTGTGAGGTCAAAATAGCTCTAATATAATGTTTCTTTTTTACTCGAGTAACTATTAATACTTGTCCAAGCTCGAGACATAGGTGAGGAGTTTGATATATATGTAAGCTGTCAATTGATTAAATTATTGAATTGTTCTATAGTGTTTATAGTGATTGTTAGATTGAACCATTGATTGAGTGATTGATAAATTGAACCATTGAATGAGTTATAACCATAGATTGAGTGACTGATAGATTGAACCATTGATTGAGTGATTGATAGGTTGTTTGAACTGCTATGAATCTTTGAATTCATAGCACTTCAAACATGGTTGGATGGTTCTTTGAGTTGATGAGGGATGTTTAGTTTTTTTAATAAATTAATCAGCATTAACTTATCGAGAGCTTTGAATTAATCTCTTCATGGTTAGCCTAATTTAGTAGGATTAATTTTTTGGAGGGACTATTCATAATTTCATTAGCTGGGCAGGTTCTTCTATATAACAAATTTGTATGCAGAATGCAATTGGTCAAATGCTGAATGCCTTTTGCAGGAAGCCCATCTCTTTCAGCCATAGAGCTAAATTTCGGACTTGAACTGCTTCATTCTCACTTTCTCTTGAGGTCTTTGTGTACTCAGTCGTCATCGTGTGGTGTTTGGCTTCTGTTTGTACTGAGTCTGCGCTGCAAATTATCCCTGACATTGCATTGTGGGAAGGAATCGGACGTTAAATTCATATTGATTGACCGGATGGAGTTAATCTAATTCGTTAGAATTTTTGATAAAACCATTCATGAATTGATAAATATAGTTTTTTAAATTAGTAAATTATGACGTGATAATTTATGAAGATCTTTATAGTTCTGTTTTATTCTTGGGATTTACGTGAAAAGTCCATTTCGACTTCTCTGCTTTACTTTTTGTAATATTTCGAGCTGATTACTGCAATTAAGTTCAATGAGTAGAATTTAGCTTGACTTTTGATTAAAAGTTCATGACGAACTCTTCCTGCTAAGTCAAGTTAGCAAATAATAATTTCTACCTGTTTTCTTTCACTTGGCTAGCTGATACACTTTTTAAAATATTCATTTTTTCAAGTTTTCTTTCACATGGATAGCTAATACTATTTTTGGCAAATTTATGTAAAGCGTATGATTGATAATGGTAGTAAAATACATTGTTGTTCGTTCTTTTAATAACAGTGTCATTAAATTTATGACGGTGAGGTTAAATTGGTAAATTTGAAATCATGTAACTAGTTGACTATTATTTCGTGGACCTTTTACAAAATTATAATGAACTAGTGCTAGTAGATAGTTTAATAATGTCTTGGATCAAGATATCTCTTAGTGATAAATCTCTGAATGTGTTAATTCAATAGATTCTATCAAGTTTACCTGTAAAATCAAGTATAAAAAGGTAAACACGCATTATAGTGAAATGATCAACTGTGTTGATATCTATCACTTTTAATACCACATGTTTAAACCGTAAGGCAATTTAGTCCATTTTCGTATAACCAGTTCAGTGAATGTCCGAGATTTTACTCTCACATCACCGCTGCTGGGATTCGAACCCGCGAGAGTTCAATTCACCTCAGGATTTGTCATTTAATACTTCATGACGTTACCCCTGCGCTATTGAGACATGCTGAAAGTAAAAAATTAGACGCACAGTACAGGGAAGTCTTCATCATGACAATTAAATGTTCAGTAACAACTACTTATGAATTTATAACATCTATAAAAAATTTGTTATCACATATTTTTTAATTGTTAAGCAGTTCATTATTCATTTTATCCATTTTCCGGTCCTCAGAATTTGCTATCTAATCATCTCGCTTGAGTCCCTCACCATTGGGTCATTTAATATTTCATAACTTTACCTGACACTCTACACACTTAGCTACAATTATCTTTACTTTCAATTGTTAATTAAAACATCGACAACGACATCGCCACTGGCTGGAGCCAGCGACGATGTCGGTAAGATATTCGACCGCCGATCAGTATGTGCGGGGTTCAAACCCTGGGTTCGCCAGTCACTGACATCTCTTTCGAGTGAGGAAACTGACGTTAATATTAGCTTTTTTAATGTACCAGCAATGTAGACCATTTTAGAGGAAACTGTCCCCGTATGTTCTAGATTCCCTATTCTCTAAGTAGCATCAATCAATCAAACTCTTTCAAATGCAAACATTTATTTATTAAGTTTATATTGAGACCCTTAGCAAAATAGACTATTACAATATTTTCAACCAACCACACAATTAGCAATACATTTGTGCCTTAAAGGAGGCACTCGTCGTAGTTTAGTTAAATCATACTAAGAAATAGAGAGTCCGGTCATCCATATACTACGTCATCATTGAAGAGTGGGGGCCAGTGAAACGACTCATTTCCTGCAGACGGGTTGTGGACTTGGTTACGTCATAACTTTAACAGTTTTTTATTATCGCGCTCAAGACAAATTATATCTATCTGAAGTTTAGAGTATCAGCTTGAAACTAAAATATTCGGATTCCCCTTAAGTCCACATGT
Source organism: Enchytraeus crypticus (assembly GCA_905160935.1). NCBI lineage: Eukaryota > Metazoa > Annelida > Clitellata > Enchytraeida > Enchytraeidae > Enchytraeus > Enchytraeus crypticus. The sequence continues at coordinate 208,721 of CAJHZI010000525.1, forward strand.
GCCACATTTTCTTTATATCGATTCTTTTAATAATATGATGCAACTTAGTTTGAAAAGTCAGAACAGGAGACAGGAGGGGATTTCATAGATGACAAAATGATGACATTTTAAACGGACGGCTATGAAACATGATTATTCAAAGAGCCTCTATCGCCCATAGGCCTAGATATACTTATGCATTACATACTTTGTAAATACAGAGCAATATGAAATTTAATTAACGTTAATTATACGATGTAGATGGGTATGATCGTAAATCGAATATCAAACCAGCAAAACAAAAAATATAGGTGAAAGTATAGTTTCAATTACTAGATAACAAATATAAAATGCCCTACGACGTCTACGTTTAAATTGTAGATACTTGTCATTGTAGACCCCACACTTATTAACTATATATATATATATATATATATATATATATATATATATATATATATATATATATATATATATATATATATATACTAGGATTAAACTAACATATTATATTGTATAGGATTAAACTCTACATATTATATTGTATAGACCCAGTGGACTGTCGGTAAATTGTGCATGAAATTTTGCGACTAGGATTCTAACCCGTTAACCTCCTACTTATCAGGCAAGTATGCTATCCACTCGGCCGTCCAATCGATATTGCCCAAATGCATGCCCAAATCCTTATTGTTTTGTGTAGTCACTATGTAATTAAATAAACCGACTCTTTCCTACTCACATATCGAAGTCGACAACAAATAACGCTATCAATAGTGATAACAATAAGTCGATAACAAACATCACTACCTATCATGATAACGATAGCAATAATTACAATTATAACAACAATTAGAATGCTACTGTCGTCCATGACAACATCGAGCACTATGGAGACAAATCCAAGCCGATGAGCAAAAATCATTACAAATCATGATAACGATAAAAAACATCACCTCCACTACTGAGAATGATAACAAACATAACCTACTGATAATGATAATAACACATCTGCTAGTAATGCCTATAACAAGTAACAATACGGTAACTATAATGATAACAAGCATTACTAGTAGTATATTAACAATTACGATAAATAAGCGTTAAAGAAGGACGCTCATTAATCTCAATAACAACAAACCTTCTCTGTAGTAGATATAAAAGTAGTAGTAATAGGAAAGGCCTACTTAAAGCAATAGTCTACTTCTTAAAGCAAGAAATTTCACAAAGAAATGATTAAATTCCATCTTTAAATCCTTTGGATTATCAGCATTTATTTTTCAAAGAATTGGCTCGTGTCAATAACGAATAACAACTATTAGGGGCATAAACTGACTCTTGGACAACTTAATTAGACTTTCAAGCATCGCCAATAATTCCAATACCTTTTTGCATATATTCAACCCATAATTACAAATAGCCTAGTAGGCCTAGTTATAATCCATATCTCCCATTCAAAGTTGATGTCAATTTACGACTAAGAAACTGAGCACAATTATTAGCCTTTCTTTCAAATAAAATCTCACAAAGGCCCTGTAGCTATTCAGCTATCAAGATTATCATAAGCTACATTACGATTAATTATTTACTAATTAAACTTAATATGGTATATAATTAGTGGCATTAGGCTATCAAATTTAAATTTCATGCACAATTTACCGACAGTCCACTGGGTCTATACAATATAATATGTAGAGTTTCAACAACGATTAACAGATTAGTGAGAGTAACTTGCTTCCGACGTGCGAAAATACACCAATGTCATCATAAGCCAAAATACAATGAACTTAAGCTGGCACAGCTGCTAAATGTCAACAACAAGAGAGATAGAGAGAGAGAAATATGTTTTATTTTCACAAAATTTCGCAGTGATCACATTAAAAACAAGGGGAACAATATTCTTTCTATACAATCGTAAAGTAAGATACAGTGTAGGAATGCAGCAGATGAGCATACAATTACGTTAAAACATACACAATTCACAATTAATGCGCTATTTAAGACCACTTGTTATAAACTTGATGAAAGCACTGCAACGAAAGGCCCATTTGTCGATTTCAAATAGCGCCTAAATTATCATCTATAATATGAAACGAAGAAGAAAAACTCAGTAGTTTAGTTTCGGCTTTACGTTTAACACTAACCAGATTAATCTAACCAATGAATTAGATTCAAAAGTGAATCAGACATCCCATTAATTCAGACGGACAAGTAAACTAATCATACTGACCATTGATATAGACTGACCAGTAAACCAACCATACTGACCAGTGATTCAGATTGACTGGTGAGACAGAAATAACAAAGCTTTACTTGTATGCAGAAAACCGTGGCCTCTATTACAAGGATCTTAAGAGATCATCGAATTCCAAGTTCTTTAAAGCATCCTTCTTTGGTACAAGATTAAATGGAAAAGAAAAAAAAATTAAAGTTGACATAAGGAACAAAATAATAATTACCAAATCGAAAGTGACTACATATCTAACGACACGTTTTTACTAAACTTCTACACAGACCAATCAGAATGTTCGAATGAACAAATTAGCGTTGGGTTCCTGAGTAAATGATTTGTTAACAACTTAACATGCCAAAGTACGGACAAAACGAAATATGATATATAAAGTTACTGAGTGAAATCATATTCCTGAGATACATTATGATAAAATCATACCCCTGATAAACTCTGGACGTTAGGCCATTTAGATATTATAGATATTAAAATAATCTAAATATTAATCTAAATTAAATTAAAAAATACTTGGTGATGCTAAACATACATGTACAGGTAGAGTAACTCGATCAGCTACTCTATTACATATTCGTATTAGGAGTAATTCGGATATGTTCTCGTACTTTTTCAGTATATACATGTATATCTCATATTGTCAGGAAGCCGTTCATCATCCTGCCGGATGACACCCAGGGGGGAGAATATGCTGATAATTTGGTAATATAAAAGAGAATTTAAATTCATAAATAGGCCTATTCATAGTTCATTGCTTTTTTATTAAGCATTACATTTGATTCAATCTAGGAATTGCTTACAGAATTAGCAGTACCAGATCGTAGGCCTTATATAGAACGTAACAGAATAGTGAAACTATCATCCTTGATGAACAGTATTGATTTTATTATCACATTGGTAAACCTTCTGTTGGGCAGTTTAGACAAGTATTCATTAATAGGTCCAGTAAATATCTGAGATTTTACTCTCTGATCAGCTCGGCCAGAAATCTAATCTCCGAATACTGATCTAAGAATTACTATTACAAGCTAAAGCAGCTCGATGATAGTTAGGAATGATATAGTCAGAACGACGGCTGAGAAGATTACTGAGCAACAACAACATGATATAAATTCTAAACGATTGAATCACCGCACGTATATATATAGTGCTGTCTCGTGCTACGCCATTACACACAACAACAATATGGTCACAAATTAGATTAACAGAGAAAACGTTCGGCCTCGAATTGGCCTTACGTATAGCTTCTAAGTCGCTTACCATACAATGAGGTGTGGTCAACGACACAATCTTACTCGATATCGAATTCTAAGATTTTTTTCAACATTTAATTAGGGCATTTTGGTTGAGTCTAGAGATTAATGTAAGCTATGGGATTAGTGGATGATACTATTTGGACTATTTGATTAAATAGGAATGGGCGAATTCATTATTAAACGTATTTGAATGAGCTACTTGTAAAGAATTTAATTGCTTCTAAGGTTGAAACAATTGATTGGTTGATTTGTCTTTGATTGATTTGTCTTTGATTGAGTACCATTCCAATCATCTGATATCAACCTTCCTTTCTTCGAATGCCACGCACATCTAATCGATTTGTAGAACATCTACACCTGCATAATGAAACCAATATATGTCAATTTAGTTATTAATTTTTTTGTAACATAATACATATCATACATGCAAATATAAATGATGGCATGTGATAATAATTTAACATTTAAATAATTAGTTTAAATAAATGATAAGAAGATTAAACGTTATCTCTCTCTCTCTCTCTCTCTCTCTCTCTCTCTCTCTCTCTCTCTCTCTCTCTTAGTGAACTGTCTACTGGCAGGTCAATGTCAAACGTTGTAAACGTTATAAAAAAAGTTTAATGCACCACAAAAATTCAATCCTGTCTCCTTTCTCAAAGATTAATTCTGCGACATGTCAAATATCTGATGACAGGCTGGAGCTAGTGCCAATGTCGATAAGATACTCGACCGCGGATTAATATGTGCTGGGTTCAAATCCTGGTCTCGCCCGTCACTGACATCGCTTTCGAGTGAGGAAACTGACGTTAGCTTTTTAATTATCATATGCATGTATACTATATTTCTATTTTTCCTTTCGAGAGAGTTTTACTTAGATTTATTGACGCATCAGAACCTTGTTTAGGAGCAACTTTTGTATCGGCAGATGAAGACCACGCTCTCTTCACCTCTACTCTCCTTGCCCTCATCAGCTGCTTGTACTCCGAGATCCTCAGCTTCTTTCCATCGACCACACAAGTTCGTTTTGGTCTAGGCCTGTAATGCGTGAAAATCAAAATTATACTTTGAAAGACAAAATAATTACGCCATTACGCTCTTGGTTTAAATATTTGTCTCAAACTTTATTCGATACAGTAGGCTTATTATTTTTACATTTATGGCTTGATTAATTATTTTTAAATTTATGTCTTTATTAATTATTTTTACATTTACGACGCTCATCAATCGAATGCCCTATCAATATCAACGTCAGAAAGGGCATTCGGTTGGTGAGCGCCTAGGCTCCAGAAATTGCTACAAATATTTAAACGAATGGAAAAGTCTCAAATAGGGGATTGGCTGGTGGTGTGGTGTAGGATAGAGAGGATATGAGACAGTCTATTTGTATCCCGACCCTGCTTAAACTGGGATTCAAAGGATGCTGATGATGATGACGATGACGATGACGATGATGATGATGATGATGACGATGATGATGATGATGATGATGATGGCTTGATTAATACAGAGAGTAACTTATTGTGCATTTAAGCAGGAAATAGTTACAGCTAACTCGCAATAGTTTACCTGTATCTGTAGTCAGGGTGGGCTTCTAGGTGTAGTCTACTCAGTCTCGACTGCTCCTCGTAATGGGGCTGCTTCTCCACGTTAGACATAGCTTTCCATTTGCTTCCTGCACGCAAAAAGTCACTCGTAATTTTTCTTTCTACTCGTAAAGTCATCCGCCTCAAGAGTTTTCAGGAAGAGAGAGAGAGTATATGTTTATTTCGACAACAACATCAGTGTAAAGTCGCATACATACAAAGTGTACAAAAAACAAATAAAAGAGATTTACGTAGAGGAAGTTGGTGCATCTGATTCGTTTATGGACTAAATTGCCTAACGTTTCAAACATGTGGTATTAAAAGCGATAGCTGTCAACATAAGTGACCATTTCACTATAAAGCGTGTTTGCTTTTTTGACATAATTCATCATAACAGTTAAATCCTCTTGTCAATTAAACACTTTTTAATGGAGTTAATATTAATCAAATGAATAGTTCAGTTAAGTGCGCATCACTAACGCTGTTAAAGCTAAAGTAAACGTCAGTTTCTTCACTCGAAAGCGATGTCAGTGACCGGCGAGCCTATGATTTGAACCCACACATACTGATCCACGGTCGAGTATCTTACCGACGTCGCCACTAACCGAGTATTTTGCTGATGGCAGAATTGTGCATGTCGGGAAAGGTTCTTAGAATCCTGCGTCTCTCCTCTTTGGCCCAGACCATGAATGCGTTCATAGGGCGCTTGATCTTGGACTTCTGTGTATCAGCTCTACAGGATTTACTCATCCTCATCAGCTGTGGCTTCGAATTGTTCTCATATCCTGAATACATTAAATATAACATCAACGACATCAACATTAGCAACAACAACAAGACTAACAACTACAGTAACATCAACAACATAAACAACAACATTAACATCAACAACATAAACAACAATATTAACATCAACAACTTAACTACAACATAATTAATTACTGTACAATCTAATAAAACCTGATTTCAGTCAAATACTATATCTATGGATAGCACGTAAGTTCAACATAATAGAACTAATACTCGTGAAATATCAGATTTATAGGTATAACTCTTAAATGCAGAAGTACTTCAGATGAAGTACTTCATAAAGTTCTTCATAAACTCAATAAAGTAATAGTACAATTTTCTTTATCTTTGGACTGATTTCTGTATTTTGGAATTTGCACCGTTTGTGGACCTTCTTTTTGCTCAACCAGCTTGATTTTGTATCAATAGTGCTCGATGTTGTCACTGATGACTGTAGCACTCTAATTGTTGTTATTATTATTACTATTAGCACATTAGTAATTTCCATACTAAACTACTTTAGTAGGCCTATGTATACGAAATAAAGTACCATAGTACTTTACATACTTCAGAAAGTACTTCTTTAACTCCATATTAAAACTATACTTCTTTTGAAGTTCTATACAACTACAGCCTAGTTATTATTAGGCAGAGCTATGCTGAAGTACTTCTAATTAATTAATTAATTAATTAACTATATTATCAGTGCAATCTCAAGCCTTCGCAAATTATTGAACAAACCTTTGTTTCATTTCTAAACAACGCATAACATTAACAATCTGATCAGACAAACGAATTGCTCTAAACCTTTATCACTACGTGCTGAAGTATGCAAAGAATTAATGCATTGAAAACATTTGTGACATGCTATCACAGTGCATTAGGTTTTATCCGTCAAATTATTTGATTAGCATCACAGGCGATAAGCTATTAATAGAATGAGATTCGTTATTGTCGTATATAAATAGAGGTTCTAAAATCAGTATCAATGTCAATTCTAATATAAAGTATCAATTCTATAGCAATATCAATTCTACAATGTGTATTCAATATCAATGGCTGGAATGGAGCCAGTGGCTTTGTCGGTAAGTTATTCGACCACCAGTCAGGTACTGTATATGCGGGGTTTAAATCCTGGGCTCTCCCGTCACTGACATCGCTTTCGAGTGAGGAAACTGACGTTAACATTAACTTTTTTAATATCAATCTCAATTTTTATTCTAATATCAATATCAATTCTCATTTCAATGACAACTTCTACCTTCTATACAGTAATATGCGCATCCTGCCCAAACTTTCGTGCAAACATTTCCTAACGTGTTGGATATCCCAATGGATAGCGAGCTTACCAGCAAAACAGGAGGCCACCCATCCCGTGCTTTTTAATGTCTAGTTCTATGGAGTGGCAACGATAACGAGGTATATCAAGTTAATGTCAAACATGGACATTCAAATGTAGGCCTACACGTAAAAAACCATTTATTTAAGTTTCATTCTAAAACACAAGCGTGAGGCACAATAGACTTAAGGATTCTGAATGATATACTTACCTAGTTTATTTTTCACATAAGAAATTTCATTATTTGACGAACTGATGAGATCCGATGACTTCACTGTACCGCCGTTCAGTTGATAACTCTTATTCCTCTGCTGTAGTTGTTGTTGCTGCTGCTGAGCTTGATTTAGCACAAGCAGCACATTGGACCTCTCATCCCTACCTCTATGCACCTCTCTATTGGTGGTATCAAGTTGATTTGCTCTGTTGAAGGCGCTCTCGTTTGTAGTGGTACCTGCCCAGTGTTCGTGGTGGTGCGCCGTTAGCTGCTGCAGCAGCTGTCTCGGATAGCTGCTCGCGTTAATCTCCAGCTGCTGTCTCGACTGCAACTGCTGCAGTTGCTGCCTCTGCTGGTCTGCTCGAGCAAGCTGCTGGTACAGCTCTCTTGACGTCTGTTTCGACTCACACAAGTGACTGCCTTCTCGTACAGTGTGATGCTGTGGGGACAGAGACATCGAAGAGCATCTGTTGATCCCTTCCATTTCCCCCTGATTCTGCTTACAACACAACAGAGCGATTGCTCACTGGATATGCTTCCAGAAAAATATCATTTCTAACATTTCAACCCCAATGTACCAAAATAACAATCGATAGACATTTAGATATTATAATTATAACATAAGATTATTATTTATTATTATTATTAACAACGAAACTTATATGGCAGTGTCATGGCCGAACTCGGTCTTCGAGACTGCTTTACAGAAAGAGTTCAATAATAATAGTAAGCTGAATAATAATTACATTTAAATTAATAGCTAAACTAGTAAAAAAAGATATAATAATGATACGATAATAATATGATAATTACCATCTAGCGTCAACTTTTATCATGCAGTCTCATTTTTGTAGGCCTAATACTGTCATTCGATCTTTATGTTTGACGTTCTCTCTAACGGTCTCTATGTTTAACGTTCTCTCTAGCGGTCTCTATGTCTAACACTCTCTCTAACCAAGAATCGTCCAAGTTTGACGTTCTGTCCAGTAGTATCCATGTTTAGCCTTCTCTTTAGCGGTCTCTATGTTTAGCGTTCTTTCTAGCGGTCTCTATTTTCGACGTTCTCTCTAGCGGTCTCTATTGTTAGCGATCTCTTTCGAGGTCTCCATTTACACAGACGGGAGACTCTGGGTGGCTAACTCTAAATATTCATTTCTGGGACTTCCGTTATCTGATGTTCACTGAACCTTACAGCTACGAGTGCGTTGGACCAAACATGTTGACCATTTTAAATTTTAAAACAGAGTATAAACGAAAATGCGATGTCGATATACTATATACTTTTATTAAGCTTCTGTCTATAAAAGAAATAAAATTAAACTACATGATAATTATTATGTGGATAATATACTTAATCATATCATCTATATACTATATACTGTTTAAAACTTGGATGCTAATTCCAAATTTAATGTCGTTCTATTTTGATCGAGTGGGTATTTATTTAAAATTGCTCACGTTTACCATTAAAAAGATTTTACATTTATAAAATCTTTACTATTGTGATAATTTAATGTTTAGTTGGTGATATTATACTTGTTGTCGACGACTGCGGAAATTGTCTTATAATCCAGTGAAGTGAGAATAAATAGACCGTAAAATTATTTAAAATTATACCCTTAGTTAATTTTCAATATCTGTCAAACCCCAGCTCATTTTCATCATCTTGTGAGCAAAATAATGTTGTTGATTACCCTATATATATGTTCAAATATACAGGGTAATCTACAATTTATGTTGTTATATATGTTCGTATAAAATATTTTCTAAATTTGCAATCCTGATATTTTTTGATGCATAACTAAATACAACATTGACTTTTGTTGTCTATAGGATTACAGTGGCATACGTGACTTATTTCACGTAAAGCAAGAGCCAAGGATCTAAATTTTAAGGCTATGTCTGTATATGAAAAGCTAAGCTTTGTCGTTTTCATTAAATTATTTAGAATATTTAAAAATATGAAGACTTAGGCCTACAAGCACAAATGGATTTTATAATGAAATTTTAATTAATAAGATGTTTTGCGAATAAGGATCATGTTTATCAAATATTCTCCTTAGCCATTGCAACTAGCCATTGTATAACAGTTTGCTGTTTTTCCAAGTTTTAGGCCGAAATTGCAAGTCGAAATGTATACTTTCTTTATCATAGTCTGTTTTCTTTCTCACGAATGAGCACTTAATGGAGGCAATTCTAAAATTATTTGGTGACATTACAATTCAAAGCGATCATATTACTATCATTCCATAGTATGATATTTATCTTTAGCTCTTTTCCGTCTGATGTGTATTACTTTTCCTTTCCTTGCTATCGCATTAAAATTGTATCGTAGCACCTATGTCCTGTTTCAAAAGCATGCCAATGAGGTGCGGGGCCAAGATTTGAACTCTGTACCCGCTGATCTGCTATCGGACCCTATGCCGGTAGACTAGTTAGGCGGGTTCGAATCATCTGCCGTTTTCGTTATGTATTCTCTTAGTTTTCAGTTTAAACACATGACAATTTAAAAAGAATGCAATTTAAACTCTAAGTGTTTAGTTCCATATCTTTCTAGAAAAAAGTATAGGAAACCGTTTGTAAAGTTAGAGGCTTAGTTCCTTATCCCATGTCCAGAGGTCGAAAAGCAGCAAAAACTTCAAAATATGTGTATTATTAATAAAAATTAACGAGCAATAATGATGATGATGATAATAATAATAATAATAATAATAATAAAATAAACTAAATACCTCATCGGAGGGGTAGAATGCAGGGTAGACACTTCTTCTCTCAGCTCCAATCTCTCTTTCATACTGATCTTCCATGGCCAGGTGATTCATATTCTTGTTGTACAGGTGTCTGGAATCTGCCTGACAGATTTCTGAAACATTTACTGTCTTCTGTGGTTCCTTTGAACTGGAATCTGGAAAAATTCGAGCCGACTCTCTTCTGATTGTAAGAGGATTCATTTCAGAAATACTTTCAGACGGATATGGACATTTTCCAGCATCAAACTCTTCCCTAGACCCCTCATTACGACGTTCATTGAAGTAACGGTCAGATGCGATATTGATAGTGATCTTCGAATTATCACTGTGTTGGTGACAGTAAACCGTGGGCCCTTTTTCACCATCAGCGCCCAGTCTGTCCCCGTTCCTCTCACCTGCATTAACTGGCGGTTCGTATTCCGTCGATTTGTTTCGACTTTCCGCCAAATTCTCGTACAGTTGTCTGCTGAGATTTAGCGGATTTTCGATTATTCTGTCGCTAGTACGTTTCCTTTCCTCTCTAGATTTTTCCATCTGATCAGACGCCATTCGATATTCTGTATCACGAGTTCTCGAATCATTCAGAGCAAAATTTCTCTGATGCGGAAATGTTTCTGAAATTCTGGTCGGCATAGGATAGGGTTCGTAACGCTGACCCGATGATTTATTCAAATCCGGACTTCTATTCAACCTATCGGATAATGCCGGGGATCTCCTATACGGCGGTACAATCTGAAGTGATTTCCCGTTTTCTTCGTGACCGACGAATTTGTCTGCACAGAGCGATCTCTGCATTTCACGTAAATCTGCAATCAGGTCACTGATCAGCAACCCCTGATCCTCGGTGTCTCCGGAGATTCTCGATATAGTGTCTGCAACAGTCGTCAGTAGCTCATATCTCTTCCTGCAACTCTGCTTATACTCGTCCAATCTCACCAAGTAACGGTTCCTCTCTCTCATCACTCGTGGACCTTCCGACACTTCACTCGATCTGTTCCAGGAATGGATTCGATCCAGTTGCTCCTGAGTGAGCAGAGTTGAAGTGGGATAAGAATCATAGCCATTGACTTCATGACTCTCTTCGGTTCTTGTGTGCTGTCTAGATGACTCGTGATTTACGCAGTGACTCATGTCGGGTGTTGAGGTAAAGGACCCTCTGGAGCGATCCTCGATATCCGCTGAATTCAATCTGATAAATTTTCTCTCCGGCGCTGAACTGAACGAGTGAAAACTCTTATCGGAGCAGACGGAATGTGACGAGAAAATGGATCCTGGAGAAAGATCTATGGAGAGCTCAAAATTTGGAGCGGACAGCTGGGATCTGACTGGCCATGAAATGGAACTGTCTGCCTGTGATTGTCGTATCTCGTATTCTTTGAAATCAGGTGAATTTGATTGAATCTTTGCCGAAGTGATTCGAGAAAAATCTACGGAGAACTCCGAATGGTCTGGAGAGTTTCTTTCCAATGTGGAGGATGGCACAACGCTGACCGGAGAATGAGGTACTGATGTGTTACCGTCTAGATCGCCGATCACGTGATGAGCCGTGACATCATTTTTTATTGGCATCATCTCTAAAATATATACAATTAAAACTTTATGAATTTTTTCTAGGATTAAATTTGCTGCGAAGCTTTATTGAGGAAGAATTCACTGACACCATCAACGACGCATGCGAAATAAATTGAGAAGAAAAGACAATGAAATCGTTTTTATATTAAACAATGCTATATGACGTCATGCCTGTAACAATATATGTCATTAACGAGTTTGTCTTGCAGGGTTTAACTACTTTCAACACCATTCGTTCCTTTTCTAGATTCCCCGTCCTTTACTTCGGAGTATTCTTCCAAACGTTTTACTTTTTGCATTAGCGTTCCAGTCATCAGCTTAGGACGAAAACTGAAAGTTGCCACCCATAGTATGTAATAATAGCGAAGGGGTAACGTCGTGAAATTTTAAATGACAGATCCTGAGGTGAATTGAACCCTCGTGGGTTCGAATCCCGGCAGCGCTGATCTGAGACTAATATCTCGGACATTCATTGGACTGGGTACACGGAAAATGGAAGAAAATGCCTAGGGGTTTAAGCATGTGGTATAAAAAGTGATAGATATCAACATAGTTGATCATTTCACTTTAATGCCTGTTTACTTTTACTTTTTTAATATCATATGCGTATAGAAACTAAACTTATCAGTTTCACGATTGACGCAGATTCTGCACTCTGCTGTTCTTCTTCAATCTCATTTTTGTTTTACTTTCATTTCTGTAGCACAGGAATTGTGCTTCTCTAAGTAGTATAACTGAAATACAGTAAATTGTCAAACGTTGTGCCTCCAAGTTTTACATTAAAACCTCGCGCAGTATTTTCTCTCGCTCTCTAGTATGGTAGCAGTGACCTAATTTTAACCTAATTTACATGTGTGTTTTTATTTACTTGCTAGTATAACAATGAAAGAACAAATTAGGCTCGCTGAGTAAATCGTTTCTACGGTGTTTGATTTGATTGCCTGCTAGCATTCAGTAATTTAATCTACTGCATAGTATTAGATATTTCCTGCTGAAACCTTTTGTTCAAGCAGTTAACAATTTTCAAAGGTTTCAGTACTACAACGAATAATGAACATCTGATAAATTATTTAGTAAAGAATTAATAAATTTACAAATATTTAGAAAATTCTAAGATATCTCCAAATTAATTAGATTATGTTGCGCTTTATCCAATTACTAGTTCATATATTATTATCGCATTTTTTCTAGTTGCTTAATCTTTAGGTATAATAAAATTACGATCTGTGTCGCACAATTTATTGAATTGAAAATAAGAATATGTTGCATAGACTTTTATCATAATGTGGCCGCTAATTAACATTCTTAGAATGCTAATTGCTGTCTATCATACTTATATTATGGGCATGTGATTAATCACCAAGCTTCTTAGTGGGCTGATCACATGTCGCGTAGAATAGCTTTTATACCCTATAAATTCTAATTAATTTTATTTAATAGATTGCTTTTCTAGTCAGCATTTAATTAATCAATTGACAATCCTGTATACATTAAACAGACCTTTTGTCGGCAAACTTATACAAGTAGGCCTATATAAGACAATATACATATTATTCCTATTGTTTCTTACTATAATTAATTTTTGCACCGCTTTGTTATTCTTTTTGTAATATATTTGACTACACCTTATGACATTGAAAAATGCTATATTTAAAACTTAGCTCAGCTTTATATTTAATGAAATTCTTTCTTTATTTCGATTTATATATTTTAATTATTTTAATGTGTTTGTCTTTCTAAAATGTATGACTATTTATCTAACTGTATAGAGCACGTATTGCCTGCTATCACTTCTAGAGTTGCCTGTATATAAATCAAATTTAAAGTAGCTTCGGTTCAACGTTAGAGCATAATACGTGCAATCTCATTCTCTAAATTTCCGCCTTAGTTTTACTAGATTATTGCGATTTAAAATAAATCGAATATAGTACACAGACTGCAAATAAATGCAGAAAGTTCATTGCATTTTTCACAAAGTTCATGGATTACGGGCTGTTTGGAAAACAATAACTTTAGGGCGTATCTAGTAAATACCCTGAAGTTAGTATTTGTACGACGTATGTATCACAGGAATACTTTGAATCATATGATAGCACATTGCTCGGATTTTGTTGTAGCTTCGATTAGATAACAAAAGCGCTGTGTACAAAGCAACCTATTTCAGTAAATATTCCAGACAATAATTTTTACTATGGCAATGAATAACTCCATAGAGTGGTTCCAAAACAATCAAAACTCGTGCTTTAATAAACCGAAGCACGCTAGACTATTGTAGAAGGACACTGGTTATAAAGACTGTACGAAATGTAGTTGAATACAGTAGTACGTCATTTATTTGGTACTCGTGCAAACTTCTGCCATCTTAACATTAGAGAATACAATAGAAAAGTATTGTTCTGACGATCATCGGTTAATCATGGATAATACACCGAGATGTTTGCATTAGTTGTAAAGAGAGTTGTTGAATACGTGACTTGAGCAGCCTGTAAGGCGTTCCCAAATCTTGAGAGTGAGAATTTAAGCTGTACAAATATATCATCAAGGTTAGAGAAATTAAAACCTTTAGAAAAGTTTGCATGGCCTGACGGTTAAACAAACAGCCTTAAGGATTTCAAGTGTGTTTTGAATTACTTCTATTAAGCCTACTATAACCGGTTAGAGGCTTCTATAATGCAGAGTATTATATGAACCAAGTGATTTCTTAGAAGGCGACTAAAGCGGCAGTGGAGGAGAAAATGAGTTTAATGAATAGCTAAAAACTATGAAAATAGTTTAAAATTGTCGTTAACGTCATAATAATACATCAAATGTTTTATCGATACAAACAGCAACTAATTTGTAAAAGAAATTTCATAGACTCAACTAGTAATATAAGGCGTATCAAAACGTTCTGACAAATTTTCTGACAGAGCTCATTAAACATTCAATGCTAACTAGCCATGATTTGTTGTTTGGTGCTGCCTATGCAGTAGGCTTATTCATCATAAAGCCTAACGGGGAAAGAATAACACACAAACTAAACTATTATCACGAGTTAATTTCTAAATTAATGTAATGCAGAAGTTATTTAAAGATTGACTGAAGTATTTTTAGCTCTTTTTCTCGTCGTGATTGCTCCAGTTTGCTGTTGTGTCAGAAGCTTGGAGAGCATTTGTGTGTCAAAGTGAATCAAAGGTTGTTATCAGTAAATAATATGTAGAATAAATTTAGTACCGAATGATTGCTAGAGAAATGGTTAGTGATAGAATTTGGTTTAATAATACTAATAATAATGCTACTACTACTACTACTACTACTAATAATAATAATAATAATAATATTAAGGTTTTACGTCTGTTTCCTCATCCAAGGATGATGTAAGGACGCCATCGCCAACTTAAGTTTACGTGAATTATTATATTGAATTAAATTTTCTTATAGTTTTTTAGCCTTAGTTTACATATACATGTATATATATATATATATATATATATATATATATATATATATATATAATATATATATATATAGTATATATATAGGCCTACATGTTATATAGTGTGTGTGTGCGCACACACACACACTCATACACACACGCAGCTATATATATATATATATATATATATTTATATACATGTTGTATATATAATAATAATAATAATAATAATAAAGGTTTAACGTCCGTTTCCTCATACAAGGATGATGTCAGGGACGTCATTATTCATTATACCAATATACTTACATTTTTAGATCATCCAGTAATTATATATATATATATATATATAATTACTGGATGATCTAAAAATGTAAGTTACTATAATTATATTACTGTTGTATACTTCATAGCATTTCCAGTGCTACTTAATTTAAGCTGAAACTAAATAATAATAAATTTTTAACCTTATTAATATCTTCCTCCTTGATCCTTGCATTGCATTATGCTTTGTGCACCGCCTCGTAATATATCGCACACCTGTATGACTGCAATTTTCTTACGCTGATCATGAAGTTAAATAGAGTTTATTCCGGTTTTCACTGGTGTACGTTAGGCCTATATGTTGCAAACCAATATTTTTATTCAACAAGAAGGCTACTACTATATCATGATAATTCCTGAGAATAATTAACTTGATGTATATTTATTGTCACTTCCATTGAAATTCATCATTACCAACCCCTGAAATTACCGACAATATTTCTGAGAGAGGCTTTCTGAGTTCAGTTCATACTCTAATGATGTTTGCATCCCATTCCAGGCTAATTAGGAGGAGAAGATGCTCATAATTTAAGGGAGGCCCTATTATTTATATTATAACATAATAGTTTTTATTTTTCAATTTTTAATATGCGTCCATCTTAATTAGTTATAGAATAGTACTTAAACGAGTAATTACTATAATGTTACAACACATACTATCGGATAAGTAAAGAAATAAGAAGTTGATCAGGCTTTGAAGGTGTCACCTGCTAAAAGAAAACGAAGAAGAAAATGAAAATGAACTATTGGAGGAAAACTGAGACTGGATATCGGCCTAGCAGGTGTAATTCTAATAAATTATTGTTTAACTAGCTCTTACCTTATAGACATGAGAGCATCAGAAAATAACGTTTTGAGGCACGGACCTGTCGGTAGGCTGAACTACGAGAGAGAGGGAAAGAGAGAAACAGAGAGAGAGAGAGAGAGAGAGAGAGAGAGAGAGAGAGAGAAAGAGTGAGAAGTGACTCTGTTTAGGTTCTAACTGAATTATCTTATGACAGACGTTAATTATAAAATTTCTATTAAATAAATTACTCGTCTGGTTAATGGCTAACACATCTTAATCGACTCAAAATTATTAACGCTTATTTATAAAACATTAATGATTAATAAAACTACTAATCAAATTAAAAATTAAAATAATCAAATTTAATTAAATAATAAAATTACTCGATGATTTTACTAAGCAGGAGTGAAAGTTAAATTTAAATTTATGAAATTACGTGGCGGACTGAGCCTATAAAATGCCAAGCTCCATGCCAAGAAATCATGTTTTAATGCATCAAACTGTGCATCTACGCTGATAATAATAATAACAATATTAATATTATTAATTAGTCATCATAAACATCTTCCCTTGAATCCCAGTTTAATTAGAGTCAGGATACGAATAGACTAAATCAAATCCCCTCTGTCCTACATCATATCATCTATCAGTCAATCGCCTATTTGAGACGTTTCCGTTCGTTTAAATTTTTTAGCAATTTCTGGAGCCTAGGCGCTCATCAACCGAATGCCATTTCTGACGTTGGTGTGGATATCAGTGTCACCGGTTGATCAATTCATCAAACAACCCGAACACAACACGTGGAATTAATTAGTAATTATTATTAATTAGTAATGTTAATATTTTTAATAACATCAATTTAATGTTACGGAGTTTATATCGCAAGAGTAACTGAGAGAGAACTTGATACTGCTATAATATGGTTATGAACAGACACCACGCATACAGTGTACATGCAAGTCATCTCAGCGGCATAGCTACAAGTTTCGTTACGTTTGTGTAGGCGCTTCTGACCGGTTTACTATATTATTAGATGGCTTAAGCGTGATGCTTCATTTACTTAATAAATCTTTCATTGACCCTTAAAAACTTTACAAAAATAAAATTAAAAAGCGTTAAAAAGTTTATAGAAGTAATATCGATCACTATCCAACAAACTGGCCAACACTGAAGAGTCTTGCATAAAGTAAATCGCATTTTAATATGGGCCTATCTCAGCAGAATAGAAAATAGACGGAAGATAACAATATACAAGTACCGCGCTACCTTAGTGAATCGTCTTCTATTTAGTGATTATTATTATTGGTAAATATTAGTCTTCTTATTGTTATTAGTAATCTTTGGACTGATTTTTTGGATTTAGGAATTTGCACCGTTTGAATCTTCTCTTTGCTCACTGGCTTTGCTCGCTGGTTTTGTGTTACTACGGTCTACACTATGTTGAATCTGTATTTGTAATCTGTAATTGTCAATGAATTAAAACATTGAGTCTCTCTCTCTCTCTCTCTTGGCTTGGATTTGTCTTAACAGTGCTAGATGTCGTTCAGGACGACAGTAGCACTCTAATTGTTGTTGTTGTTGTTATTATTATTATTATTCAATCAAAGTCATTGATGATCTATTTGATAAAATTACAAGACGTTACCGTAGAAATGTCATCCATTTTTAATTGTTCTTATTTAATTTAGATAGACAATAACAAAAATACAAATTTCATTTACATTTTCAAAAGTTCATTTAGTTGTAATTTTAGTTTCGACTGAATTTTAATTTACAATCATAAATGAATTGATCATTTCTCAAATATAATTATCCATACATAGCGATTAACCAATTAACTGCTCCGTGGATATGTTTTTATATCCATCATTTCTTTATCTCAATTTTTGCTACCTCGATATTTTGGCTGAACTCCAATATAAACTGTCTCACATATGATTTACTAATAAAAAGTATGTAGGACAAGCATGATGTACTGTAAAACACACGGGAACTGCACTAGTTAACACATCTGTTGCGCTTACTTGAAATCCAGTTTAATGACATACTTCATTCTAATCAAATATTAAGATATTAAGAACACATTTTTATTTAATAAGAAAGAAAGATATTTGAGATTTGAGATATCAATTATATCAATATTCAGTTGCAAGCAGACGTGAACGTTTTAACGTTGCAGTTATTAATATACTGTTAGACTATTAATGATATGATGCTATTATCAATATAATATGCTGTTGTTATTGATATGTTGCTATTATTAATATGTTGCTATTATTTTTATGCTATTATTGTTAACATGCTTTTATTATTAGTATGCCATTATTATATATATACCATACTTACTCCATTGCTAAAATATCAAAATAAAAATACTATCAAATATTACTTACCTTTAAAAACCTAGGTTCAGTCAATCGAAGCAGAGATAATATATAAAAGCCACCTCATTCTAGGTCGTGCATAGTGACGCCTATGAAACTACATGAAACTCACCTACTCAATAGCAATAAATATACTACAACAATGCTTT